>JAGSMP010000305.1:117500-615937 GCA_029286625.1 Parnassius orleans | reverse complement strand
ACTGGCGTAAGTATATTCTAAGTCTATGGTCGTAACACTTTATCTCCTAAAAGTTAAGTTACTATACAAACACAACGTAAATAAGGGTCCTCACTAAGACGATCACGCCATAAATTTATTAAACGGCCTATAACTACGTAAAATTTTATATATTTTCATAGGCGGCCTCATTTCTATATAGACGGGGGGGTAGGGGGAGCGTTACACAATGTAAGCATTATCTATTCAGTATGTGATGATCAAATTACTAACTAATTACTACCTGTTACTATTAAATACTATCGATCTATTTCATTCAATGCTGTTTCATAGATTTTAGCAATACCATTGATCACGCATTGTTAATGTCATGAAATATTTAATGACATTTTTACGCGTGTAATAAGCTTGAGTATATTTGCAACTATATAAAGTAGTTCATTTACCTACTAGTAACATAACAAACCATATCTGTTCAAAATCTGTGAAATCCAAGGGCTGCATTCACTTATTTCAAAATTTGCTTATGTGAATTTTCATTGTGTATATGTTGTTTAGGTTGATTTTATCATTCCCCCATGTCCCCCTTGTCGTGGCGAGGGGGCTTAGGGGGGAAGAGGAGTGTTGGTATGGCGATGCGCCACTCGCCCTATCCTCCACGACTTTGGCGGGGCCGCACCGTTGATGCGGTGGTGGTGGAGCTGCGGGGAAGAGGAGTGTTGGTATTGCGAGGCGCCGCTCTCTTCACCCTCTGCGGCTGAAACTTGGTGCAAGAGCGGCGAAGACAGTGACCAGATCCGCTGCTGGGGTCGGGAAAGCTAGTGCTTCCGAGTGCTCGCTTTTCCTGGCACCATGGTCTACGCGTATCGGACTCGGGGGAGTCCGTTACGCAGGTGGAGTTAGAGGGCGCGGAGGAAGGCGTGCCTTGTGTTCCTGGTGCACCTAACCTGAGAAGGAAAGGGGAGGAGCAGCCCTCCCCGAGGAGGGGCGGCCAGCGCAGGTGGGGCCGCGGATGTGTGCGAAAGCGTTTCCGTGGCCCTGCCAATATGCGGCGAAGGTGGAACACCGTGGGGTTTTAGTCGGTGCGAGTCCGACATAACCCGTCCTTGCCTCCGCGAGGCGGGCATGCGTAGTCATTTCCCTATGGAGAAAAGATTTATCATAAAACTAAATCAGCCTAGGTTTTTGATCAAAAACTTGATTTTATCGTAAACGTGCGACATATACATACATATTTTGAAAATTTGGTTTTGTGCAGTTATGTACATATTTTAGTGTTCATTTTGCTGTCATATGTGTTTTCCACCGAAATAATTTCAATTTTCTTGTAATAACTAGGGAAGATCTGTGTGAATTCGTAATAAAATATTTATAATATATAAAAAATTATAAATATTTTATTGTGTGAATAAAATAGTTTAAATGTTTCACTTCTATATTCAGTCAGGTTTATTTGATGGATAACTTTTATCTGACAAACGCGGTTGCCAATCCGCCTGTCAAGCGCTGCAGCTATTGCATATCCCTCTTTTAAGGTAATCTACGGGGAGACCTGTGTTCAGCAGTGGACTTTGATAGGCTGTAGTGATGAAATGAATGAACATTCCTTCGAACAAAGTGAATTGAAACAGTTTTTCAAATACAATAAAATGTTACACTTGAGTTAGAATAAAATAATCGTAGATTTTCGTTTAATTGGTAATCATAATTACTATTAAGTAAAGAAACGGCTAGCTGCACACACGGTTAACCTCTTGTGCGTATAGGCTCTTAAAGCTTACATACATCGCACATCGCGACAAAATTCTCGTAAATTGTTCATGGGCGGCGGTAGTCACTTACCATCCAGTGAGTGGCACGTTCATTTGCCACCTCTTCTATAAAAAATGTTTTTGAAAAACAGTCTGGGTTAATATCATACCTTACAGTTTTGATTTCAAAGCCGAACCAAATTTTTAATCATGTAACTTAATAGAATGTTACTCGGGCAGTATAATAAAACTATATCAAAATTGTCAAACTTAATAATACCCTAACCGTAGGTTATAATTATTATGTATAACTATAGTTATCCCATGCATAAGAGAATTATTTGCAATATTATAATATGACGTCTGCATAACTTGAAACTGTGTACACAAAATTCTGATTTTAAAAAATCCCTTGAGTATACGTATAGGTTCATGAACTTTTTTGCTATTATAATAATGGTAATTCAAAATTAGGACCGCTTTGGGAAAAAAATCTGATAGGAAGATAGTTAGTGCCGTCATTTTATGCTTAGAATAAATTATTTTTTATATATCGATATTGTGGTTCTATAGAGTGTACCGTTAGGGGTTCAGAAGTTCTTAAAAAAGTCAAGATTTATAGTAAATTATTTTTTATTTATCTTACTTCCGCACACGTACAAGTAAGTTTCTAGGAAGGGGATCACTGGCCTGACGTAGGGGGCGAAGTCCAAGCGCTGTTCTTTCAGGGTCGTAGACAGCCAGATAGCAGAAGAAACCGATGATATCCAAGCCCGACGTTGATGATGGCCGTTGGTAGGATGGTAGGCCAACACTTCGCTAGCTCGCGGCACGGCAAGCAAGTAGGCCTTAGGTGGTAGGTGGATCCTGGAATCCCAGATGGAGGCCAGCATTAGGGAAACTTCCTATAGCACTATATGCGCCCTAGTCAAATTCGAGCACACCTTCTAGGAAGTTAAAAATTCCTAAGCATTAAGCAGCCTCAGCAGAAGAGATAGGAATTAAGCAGAACAGTTACAATGTTTAAATAAATAAGAACTCACCCCAGCGGGATCAACTGCAATTTGAATAATTTAAATTTTGAATGTAGGCAGCAAGTTCAACGGTCGTTCGTTTAGGCTCACGCGCGTTGCGAACTTCAAGCAGTCTCAGATAGAAATGAACAAGGAATGGCCCGAACGGGGACTCGTGATCGTGTCCGAATCCAACCGAGTCTTTTGTTTTAGAGATCGGTGAGCTGTTGTTGTTGTTGGTGATCCGTTTTGGTTCACGATGCGCGGATTAAAGTAACTATTCTATGGTTCCGTAGAATAATTAGTTTAAATTAATAATATGTAGTAATTTATTTATTTTATTTTTAGATAAGAATATATTAATATTATCTATTTAAGATTAATTAATTATAATTATAAGGGTGCATTCAGATGCACCGTTACAAGAGACACTTGACTATTAATCAAAATGTAGATGAGTTATCACCCCTGTGGACTAAGATGGAATGCCTCATTAACATTAAAAGGCTCTATGGTTCTCGCCAGTTACCATATAAATCTCATTCGTATTAGAGAGTCAAGCGTATTAGCTGCAATGTGGCTCTATCACGTTCAATTATTATTACCATGTACCATATAGGTTTTGTTTTTGTGTAATATTGCTATATTATAACTATGAACTTTGAAATCCGTATACGTTATTGATATTGCATCTCAAACAACGTGCAATGTCAATAACGTATACGGACGTGGCACTAGAACTAACGAACGAGCTGTGCGTTATTGGTTCACCCGCTTTCGTTCGGGAAATTTTGACTTAACAAATGAACCTCGTGGCCGCCCGGAAAAGAAGATAATGACGAACTGAAGGCGATAGTGGAAGCGGATCCACATTGAAATACGGATGTGCTAGATTCAGCTTTTAATGAAAGTGTCAAAACCATATAAGATCAATAGCGACAAATTGGCTGTGCTAACGTCGGCTTGTAATGTAAGTGTCAAAACAATATTAGGTCATTTGCGGCAAATCGGAGCTTGAGAAATTAAATGTGAAATGAACCTTTTGAACTGAGTAAGACCCGCGTCCAAGTTTGCATCATATTGCTGAAATGGCATAAAAAGGTGGGGAGTTTGAATCAAGTTGTTACCTGCGACAAAAAAGAAGTAGATCCTATACGATAGTCGTAAGTGTTCATCACAGTGGTTTGATTCAGGTGCCCAAGCCAAATAGTGCACGAAATGAAAAATTTGCTAAAAAAGCTTATGGTGAATGTGTAGTGGTCTTTTTCTGGCATTATTCACCATTATTATTATCCACAGTGATTGCTGTGGCCCGCAAACGGCCCAGATTGGTGAACTGCGAAGAGTTGCTTTTTTATGACAACGCACGGCCACATACTGTTCTACAGGCGTTAGCAAAATTTGCAGAGTTGAAGCTAGATCCTTCCTCATACATCATATTATGTAGACCTTGCTCTAACAGATTTCCACATTTTTCGAAGTTAAGATATCTTTTTTATGGGCTAAAAATTTCGATTGCGAAGAAGCAGTAAAGAAAGCCTTTAAAGAGTTCATCGATTTTTGTGCAGCAGACTTCTATAACAAGGGCAACCTATCCATTAGATGGCAAAAATGTGTTAATAGGTTAGGCAAATGTTTTGATACATTTTTTTTGTAAATAAAAAATTGTGTGTGTACTTATGTACGCACGTAGGAAGTTATATTTCTTTAGCGTAACAAAATAAAAAAACTTGAGAGACAATTACCCACTGAAGTTGTCGCTTTTAGGTGTCAGTCTGCGCGCGCATCGTAACAACTTCATGGTGTCGTTTTTAGGTGTCGGTGTGCGAGCGCATCGTAAAAAATTCACTCTCACCATTTTTCCCAAACGTCACAAAAGAAGTATAACTCCAAAAAATATTTAATTTTTCCATACAAAACCTAATTTAATATATAATTATATGGGTAAAACCCATTTTAATTGCTCACGAGTATACGCAAACCAGGAAAACGGGATTTGGAGGAAAAATATTATGAATTAGAACATACCGAACTTCACATAAAGGTCAATTTGTATTTATTTTAATCTAAGCCGGCAATCGACGCGAGTGAAAGGTGAAAAAATAAAAGCTATTTTATGGTGGAAAATAATAGAGTTAATAATATGGATCAAATATTGCCAGAAGCATTAAATTTAAATTAAATTTAATAAAAAAAAAATTAAATTGCAAATAAAGCCGTAAATCAAAGATACGACCATAAAATAAAAATTTATTTCGTCAAAATTAATAAATCAAAATAGTAAGAGTAATTAGTTTTCTTTATTCTATAGTTTATTATCTATCGATACATTTGAATGTAATGATTTCTTATATTTATACGAACACTACACATTGAATAAAACTGTTGTTATGGATTTTATCGGGTTCAATTTTACTTATTTTTAATTTCGTTCGTTTCGATTGCTTTGCAGCAACCATGGTCACTTCGGGGCTGAGATCATTGACGTCCTGATGTCAAAGTTAACCCGGAGTACCTGCAATTAGACGAAACGAAATTGAAATAATAATTATAGAAAATTATTGTGTTAAACTGATAATAATAACATAACTGTTTCACTACAGAACTACAGATTCTTAAATCATTTTTCATTTATAAAATTACGTGTTCAACATATTAAATATACCTAGCTTAAATGATTTGTAAGTATGTACATAAATTTATATGATATATTGTACCCAAATATTTGTGTATGTACCAAAACATCTACTTTAAGTTTAATTTGATCATGTATAAGGAAGGGCACATAGGGAGTATAGAGGGTAGATAAGCCAAGGGTTCTGGAGCATCTTAAAGTATAATGAGAATGAAAACTTCTAATAGACTCAGCTTCCTTAAATAGAGTAGCTTTTAGAAAGCTAAGCAAGGATTGGAACTTAATACATTCAAACCGCAATGGTACTAACCTCTATGTAATAATGTCTAATCTCTAACCGATATGTACAACATTTGGATACTTTAATCTTATATATAAAAGATGTAATTAAAATCATTGAACTTAATACATTTTGTGTCAAATATACCACTAAGATGGATATAATTTTAAATGCCATAAAGCCAAAACGAATTAACGTAGTATAATATAAAACAGCATTTCAAAAAGCTACGCGTCGCAGGACTACAGGCACCATGGAGCAGGTACGATCCGGTACGTTGGCGGCCCGTGTTGCTTAATGACTGGCACAGACGTGTACCCGATCGATTATCTAACACACTGATTTTAATTATTAACATTTTGAGCGCGATGGGCAAGATTAAGAGTACTCTTAACCGACGAAGGAGAGAGGGGTGTCAGGATCGTGCCAAATGGAAGTCCGTAGTCTCTGCCTACCCCTCAGGGTGACAGGCGTTAGTGTTTATGATGATTTTGAGCGCTCGGCTACCATCAAAATGTACTCGTACAACGAGATTGAGTACACTGTCTGTGTGGGGGACGCGCAGTCATTTTTGCGTACGAAACATACTTGTAATTAACAAACGACAGCTCTAAAAGGTTTGACAGCTTTGGTAAAGACTGTCTTAATTTAGATACAATTTAATAAGGATTTGTACTCATTTATACAAAAAACGTACATAAACTGAAGTTTTACTAATTGTATTTTTAAAGATATATTTTTTGTTATTGCAAGTTAATCGTAATAAATAGACATATAGTGTCATAGATTTTTTTTAACCACTGAAAACAGAATTGAAAATGCGCGGATTGAACTCCGGTTTTGTAGTAATCGCGACACTTCTACTTGAAATAAAAACAATTAGAATCTTATTTAGAATTGCTACTTAATTTACCTACAGTGAGAGAAAATTAGTCTGGCCCACCAGGACGGGTAAATGAAGTAGGTAAACTCACGGTTAGCGGCAGCGGCGGTCAGCTTCAAGTTGGCTTTAACAATATCTTCGGATGTGGAAGGCTTCGGTCTTCCTTGACCACACTCCTACGTGATTATATTGTCTATACACACAGCTGGGTCGACCCGGCACACACACTAACGCTTAATTTATTGATTTTGTTTTGGAAGGTTTAGACAAGAACAGCCATTACCGATGCAGTTCGTCTTGAGTCTTGATGACATGTGGGTATCGATCGTGTCGACTTCCTTTTTGCAGACGCTTTTGTCGTAGGCCAACAGATGGCGCCATAAGTTTTGTTTTGCATGTAATTGGAAGGAAGGATGCGATAGAAAAGTAAGGAAGGCAAGCCAGTACATAATTCCCCGCACTTGAAATCGTTTCAGATTTAATGAGTAATAATAGCAATGCTCCCTATAAAACTAAAACTTCACGAAATAGAAACTAACTTAGAATAATATGTACCTAACTAACTATAATATTAACACTTCGAATTGCATACCTATTAGAAAGGTATGTGAGGCAACAAAGTTTAATAACTATACAAGCTAAATAACAAAAAACTATAATATTAATTACGAAAAAAAAAATTGACATTTTTTTTGTTATAAGTATAGTTATATATTATTGATTTAAAGGTAGAGGACATAGTTTATTTACTGGTCTCTTGAGGAGTCCATTAGTAGTGCGTAGGGTGACCACGCGCACTACACCGTCTTTGCCGGGATGTACGTCTTGAACTCTACCTGAACGCCACTCTAGTGGTGGTAAATTGCTATCGACAATTAAAACAATATCTCCGACATGAATATTTGGTTGTTCTCGAAACCATTTCGCGCGTTGCTGTAAGGTATGGAGATAATCGCGTTGCCAAATATGCCAAAAAGACTGTGTAAGTTTTTGTAACATCTGCCAGCGGGCCCGGGGTGGAACATATTCATTAGAGAGTTCAGGTTCTGGTAACGATATAAGAGGACCATGGGCCAAAAAATGGCCAGGTGTAAGAATATCGACCTCATTAGGATCGGAGATAGACAGCACAACGGTCGCGAGTTAAGTACGGCTTCGACTTTAGTAAGGATCGTTATGAGCTCCTCGAATGTCAATACTTGTGACCCTATAACGCGTTTTAAGTGGAACTTCATTGATTTTACACCGCTCTCAAATATGCCACCAAAATTACTCCCGGTAGGAGGGTTCAGTCGCCAGACAATGTTTCGTTTCGCAAGACTAGATTCAAGCGAATTACTATTCTTACAAACCATTTGTTGTAGTTCGTTAAGGTAACGCCGGGCACCAATAAAGTTAGTGCCGCAGTCGGTCACTATGAAGGTACAAAGGCCACGACGTGATACGAAGCGATCTAACGCCGCAAGAAAGGCAGAAGTCGATAGCTCGGTTACTGCCTCTAGATGGATAGCCTTTACCGCGAGGCAAACGAATACACACACGTAGGCCTTATAAGTACGAGCGTTTCGTCTACGACTTTCTTTCACTATGAATGGACCGGCAAAGTCGATTCCTACATTTCGGAAACACCGCGTCGGTTGTACTCTTGGTGAAGGAAGGTTTCCATTAAAGGCTGACAAGCAACCGGTTTTACCTTAAAACATGCTATGCATTTAGATAAACGTGACCGAATTAAGTTACGGATGCCAAGTATCCAATATCTACGCTGAATAATCGATTGAAGAGTACGAGGACCACAGTGTAAGTAATTGACATGAAAGTGATCTATGATCAACAAGGATAAGCGTGAAGCCTTTGGCAACAATACGGGATGTTTTACGGTTGCCGGTAGATTAGAGTGCTTTAGACGGCCCCCCCACTCGCAGCAATCCCGCATCATCAATAAATGGATTCAGTTTTTTAACGGATTTGGTGGCTTTGACTTCGTCTGTAAGATGAAGTTTTTGTTCATGTCGAACTATATAGACGATAGACTGCTCCAGCTCTGATACGCTCAGGAAATTCTTAGTTTTATAATTTCGTTTGAACGTAGCTACAGCACGCAGACATCAAGCTAGCACACGCTGGACGCAGGATAGCGTGGAGTAGCGGTCTAACAGTCCACTTATAAGGTCAAGCTCAGCAGACCTAATATCCGTTTGAGATATATGAGCAGTAGAGCGCAACTCGGGTACGGAATCTTGTGATTCCCACTTGCACTTTACTGGCCAAGTGGAGGAATCGTTAGCGAGCCAATTTGGACCTGACCACCACGTACAGCATGTCGCTAGTTGTGAACCGCTAAGACCTCGACTGCAATGATCGGCCGGATTATCATATGTCGATACGTGTTGCCAGCTATCAACTGATACATCGTCGATGATTTTTGCAACGCGATGGGAAACAAAAGTCTTCAGTTTATGAGGTTCCGTGTGTAACCATGCTAGAACTGTGTTACTATCAGTAAAGGCAATCACTTTACTGAGAGGGATTTTATCTCGCAGTAAGTTTTGCATGTGCTTAAGAACTCGCCCTAGAAGGACAGCACCGCAAAGCTCTAGACGGTTAACCGTTAGTGGTTTTAGGGGTGCGACTTTTGATTTTGCAATCAGCAGATGGGTATTACAATGGTTGGCACGAACTGTCCTCAAGTACACACAACATCCATATGCCTTTGAAGAGCCATCACAAAAACCAATCAATTGATAACTCTTGGCGTCATCATATGTAACTCTACGAGTAAGTTTAATTTGTTTAACATGTTGCATTTCAGAGATAAAGTTGTGCCATTGGTGAGCGACCTCAGGCGGAACGGGTTCGTCCCAACTTAGCTGAAGGCGCCACATGTCTTGAAGCAATAGTTTGGCTATTAGAACAACAGGAGTGAGCCAACCAATTGGGTCATAGATACGAGCGATATTTGATAATATTGCACGAATTGTTAAATTGGAGTTGGACTCGGACAATGAATACGTAAAGAAGTCTTCTAGGGGGTCCCACTGGATACCAAGAATTTTAAGGATATGGTCGTGATTTTTGTCACAAAAGGCCCTAGGTACTTGACAATGTTCCGACGGTAGAGCTGCAATAAACTCAGCTGAATTACTACTCCATTTACGTAGCTCAAATTGCGCACAGCTCAGTAGTTTAATAAGTTCGTCTTTGAGCTCAAGCGCCTGATTTAAAGATGGTGCTCCGGTCGTTACGTCGTCCATAAAAGTGTCATGACGTATAACCTCAGCCGCTTGAGGATACTCAGAAGCATGATCGACTGCTAATTGATGCAGAGTACGAATGGCTAAGTATGGTGAACTGGTCACACCGTATGTTACGGTATTTAATTCGAACTCACGCACGGGATCAGCTGGAGAATTTCTCCACAACACGTGTTGCCAACCTCGATCTTCTGGACGTAAATCTATATTGCGATACATCTTCGAAATATCGGAGGTGAACACTATTGCGTGAAGACGGAATTTTGTCAGTACATCAACAATGTCGTTTTGAAGCTTCGGCCCAGTGTACACGATATCATTTAACGATTTTCCGTTATTCGTTCTGGCATTTGCATCAAAAACGACGCGTAGTTTTGTCGTAGTACTCTCAGGGCGGAGTACACAATGATGCGGAATTACAAATTTGCCTGATCCAACGTCTGCGGGTTGCATATGGCCCAGATCTGAATATTCAGTCATAAAATCAGAATAGTCCTTTTTTAAGTCTACAGTGATTTTGCCATATCGAAAGATTCACCTAGATTATCACAAGGCTTCCTCAGTAACAAAGGAACGACGTAACGACCGTCAGGTTTACGTGACACAAGAGTAGAGTATAGTTCTTCGCATTTAACATCTTCAGGGTTCGCTATAAACGTTTTCGGTGGTTCTTCGACCTCCCAAAAACGCTTGACCACGTCATTCAAAAGCCGGGTGGAAGTAACGAGGGAAGAAACCATAGGTGGAGGGTGACAGCTGTGATCAATTTTGCCAGTGAGCACCCACCCAAAGACACTATGTAGAGCGACTGGTAAACCAGGACCTATCTCTAGGCGTTGGCCATCATAAATTTTATGGAATAGCTCTGCGCCCAGCAGCAAGTCTATATTAGTGGGTTTGTCAAACTGTTTGTCTGCTAAAACTAAATGTTTAAAATTTGCACGAACCTCAGAAGGTACTTCTACAACAGGCATTTTACTTGTTATTGTATTCATTATTATAGCATTAATAGTGAAGTTTGGACTATCAGAATCCGTTGGCATTACCACGCATGAAGTTTCACCTTTATTTGATGCACTACATTTTTCCTAAACCTGCTACAGCTAAATTGCAGCGGCGAATGGGCAACCCTAAACGTTGAGCGAGTGATAACGTCATAAAACTATCCTGAGCTCCACTGTCAATAAGTGCGCGGGCGGTAGTATACTGAGCGGGAGCACCGCAACCGTGCACGCGCACTACACATGTGCCGAGCAAAACGAGAGCACGACTATGACCAACGTGAGCGCTGGTAGTCACGGAGCTCGCAGTCGCGGTCAAGTCGTCAACCGTAATTACTGTTTTATCGCTAGTCCTGTCAGTGGAGCAACACGGAACAGCAACAATGGTAGTGTTATCGTGGAGCAATGAATGATGACGCTCACCACAAGTTGAGCATGTAATTTTTGAAAAACATTTATTTGCATTATGATTTAAACGTAAACAATTCATGCAAACGTTTTTATTAGACACTAAGTCGTATCTTTCAGAAATATCAAGTTCTTGAAACTTCGGACATTTGAAAGCGCATGTACCGCCCCGCAACATAGGCAATCAGCTGTTTTATTTGCAGCATTTGAAGCTATAGCAGTGTTCGACGGCAACGATGTAGATTTATGATATTGTTTATTATTGTGACTATTTCGTGTCCCGGTGGCACGTACATTATTTTATACGACTGTCGATTGAAAACAGACCCGGAACAGTTACCCGATTGACTAACCTCTAGAACTTTAACATAATTTAGTAAAAAATTAACAAATCAGAAAAGGTAGAATTTGTTCTCCGTTTTGCATCTCAAAACGTTTACGTGTATCAGAATCTAAAACACGCTGCTAAATAAAATAAAATAAACTCATCTAGTTTCTTAATTTTCATAGCTTTAAGAGCATTAACGGTTTCATTCAACATATTGGTTAAATTACGTAAATCGGTATAATTACCAGACTTTAAAGGAATGAAGCTACAAATTTTATCTAAGTACGTTGCGGCCAAAATTCGTTTGTTTTGGAACCGCTCGATAAGTGCGTCATAAACAATTTGGTAGTTATCAGAGGTAACAGGCACTCCTTTCGCGATTGACAACGCTGAACCCGAGAGACACGTCAACAAATAATGAAACTTTTCGATTGACCTTATATTATTGTTTTCATGTACAAGTGTGGAAAATGTATCGAAGAAAGTTTGCCAATGTTCAATGTTTCCATCAAATTTCGGTAACTCGAGTTTCGGTAATCGTGCTTGCGCGTATGGTTTCATACTGTGGTATGAATATCCGGAAGTCAAACTCGGATCCGGGTCGCATTGCGGGTCGGCCCGAGTGCGACCCCTCGCTTAGAACAGCCCTGGCGGCATCGACGGTGTAGTACATGTCGTCAAACGCAATCACGGGCTTCATATCAATAATATCGTCCGGCTTTAATTTTAACTTTAAATCGTTTATTTGATTCGTATAATCCAAGAATTCTTTACGCACTAACTCAATACGCTTAAACCTAGACTCGAATTGAGATGCAGAAGTTGTATCCGTTTGGATATTCTTCGATAAATCACATAGTATTTGAATTTCTCGAAATGCATATTCCCTTTGAATAGTAAGCAACTTGAGTTGTCTCTCAATTTCACTAGCGTTCGACTTTGTTTTATCTGTCATTATGTTTGAAATTAAAAACAATAAAACCGTAAATTTTAAACAAAGCAAATTTTTTAACTAAGCAATAATGACGCTATTAATAGGTATATATACTACACCTATAGAAACAACGATCAGTATTGAATATGTGGAGTATAATTATTCACCTACTACCTCCGTGTTTAGGATGAACGAACGGCAAATAACGTGTAATTGTAATTTATGTAATCACCAGAGAATAATTCTCCCTAATTATAAAATTATATATCAAATAAATTAAATAAGTTACTTCGTATTATATCGTTAAAATTAAGGCAATGAAATAAGTACCTTACTAAGTTTTACTTGTAAAAGTATTTTTTTATCTAAAGCTGAATTGCTATGAACTGTAATTTTGGAGTTTTCGAATGAATTGAACCCAAAATACCACAGGAAATCCGGCTCGAAGGACCACTATGAAAACAGTTAGAATAGAAAATGCGCGGATTGAACTCCGGTTTTGTAGTAATCGCGACACTTCTACTTGAAATAAAAACAATTAGAATCTTATTTAGAATTGCTACTTAATTTACCTACAGTGAGAGAAAATTAGTCTGGCCCACCAGGACGGGTAAATGAAGTAGGTAAACTCACGGTTAGCGGCAGCGGCGGTCAGCTTCAAGTTGGCTTTAACAATATCTTCGGATGTGGAAGGCTTCGGTCTTCCTTGACCACACTCCTACGTGATTATATTGTCTATACACACAGCTGGGTCGACCCGGCACACACACTAACGCTTAATTTATTGATTTTATTTTGGAAGGTTTAGACAAGAACAGCCATTACCGATGCAGTTCGTCTTGAGTCTTGATGACATGTGGGTATCGATCGTGTCGACTTCCTTTTTGCAGACGCTTTTGTCGTAGGCCAACAGATGGCGCCATAAGTTTTGTTTTGCATGTAATTGGAAGGAAGGATGCGATAGAAAAGTAAGGAAGGCAAGCCAGTACAACCACCATACATTATTTTCTTGTAACCTTATTAATTTACGAAGCGCATGCGTGGAAGATCTCAAGATGCACGTTTTTTTTTGACTTAATCGACAAAAATCTTTATGACATTAGCTAGTTTATATAGAATATATATTCATATATTATATATTTCCTTGTGAATCAATTTATCTTTAGGTGAAAACTACGCAGGTCACTCAATAAGTTTTGAGATATACAAAAAGTATTCTAGATACTATTAATATTTATTTTACATCTTTTCAAAATATTCCCCATCATGCTCTATACAAAGTTCCATTCGCCTAAGCCAACTCTGAAAACACATTTTGCCAGTCTTGATCTGACAGGTCGGAAATCGCTTCTTCGTAAGTAGCCATGGCTTCTTCGGCGCTTGAAAAAAACTTGCCTTTTATTTTTTCTTTGACTCTTGGGAATAAAAACAAAATCACAAGGAGTAAGTCAGGGCTGTAGGGTGGGTGACTTAGAGTTTCAACACCAGATTCCTCAATAAATGCTTTTGTTCTAAGGGAGGTATGTGAAGAGGCGTTATCGTGATGCAGCATGATTCCCCGAAGCCCAGTCTTTGGTCTTCTCTCCCGCACAGCTTGAAAAGCTTTAGGTAATGCAACTGTAGTATACCATTCAGAGTTGGCTGACCTAAAATTTTCCAGCATTGACGTCGACAAATGTCAGCTCCGCGAAAAAAAACTAGCCACCATTTTTTTGCCGACGTTGTGAGGTCTTTGCAGTTTTGTCGGTAACTGTCCTTCTGAGTAGACCCATACCAATGATTGCCTTTTATTTTCCGGATCATATTGATAGATCCATGTCTCGTCACCAGTAACGATTTCTGAAACACGCCTAGATGCTCCGTTTTCAAAACGTAGACGCATTTCATGGCACCAATCCCCACGAGTCTGTTTTTCGCTTTCGGAGAGCAAACGAGGGATCCATCGACAACAAAGCTTCCTCACTCCAAGATGTTGATGTAGGATGGTATATGAATGCTCCCCGAACTAATGCCTACAATCTTTTCGATGTCCGTATATGTGATTCGTGGGTCTTGTCGTACCAACATTTCAGTAGTCCATACATTTTCTGCCGTTACTGCTGTTTGCGGGGTCCAGTTCTTTGGTCATCTTTAAGATTAATTTTACCCCTTTTGAATTCAGCAAACCACCTAAACATTGTTGCGCGTGATGGAGCTGAGTCCCCTAATGCTGATTGTAACCGTTGTAAACTTAATTGTTCGGTTAAACCAAATTTAAAATCATATTAAATCATAGCGCGCAAATGTTCACGGTTAAGATCCATCGTATTAAATGAAAAGCGCGGGAAGCGTTGCAGGAAAATTAATAGAACTTTTTTTTTTTTTAATATTGAGCAATTGGCTTATGGAGTTCTATTTTTAAATAAATTTGCTTTTTAGAAACATATAACACGGGTGCGGTCCATTTTTAAATTTCGAGCATCTCAAAACTTATTGAGTGACCTACATAAATGAAAATCCCCATAGTAGTTTTTGAGATTATTGCGAATAACCATACAGCTTATGAGTGTAGGTGTTTATCGAATTGGGTTGATTCGTTAAACACAATTTCCCTTTAAAAAATCCAGTAGTCATATCTCATACAACAAACAGTAACATAATATGTATAACAAAATATACATATATTATCAATTTATGAAATATATTTAAAATAAATTTAAAAAATTTAGTATTGTTAAATTAGTAAATAAATAAAATTAAACGTTAAAGGAATATGTTTTGGTAACCTTTTACTAAAACACCGTAAAAGAAAATATCTATAATAAAAAGCTCGAGACGAAAGACACAATGGACCACAGTTAATGAAAGGGCTAAGAATAAATCCTGCGCTTTACACAAGATTACATGCGGTACGCCGTAAATGAGTAAAGGATAAAAGTAGCCGTTGCCATTTACCGTCCTTGATTATAAAGTAAGCTTTGTTTAACGTGAGAAATATATTTTAGGGTTTCGTACATAATGTGTTAAATAATCTTTCTGGTCGATTTCACTTCTAGACGAAATGTTTGATCAAAGAATGTTTGTTTTGCTCTAATACAATTGCGATAAAATATTTCTAATTTTAATTACTATCCGCCCATCAACGACTTTTTGACGACTTCTTCCACTAATTCACAGGAGGGTTTGTCGTAATCGTTACACGTAGCAGGTAGATTGGATATATACTAGATGTTTAGTATCTAAGACATTATCGTCTACATACATATATCTGGTATTTAAAATTACTATATTTTGTATCTGGTTTAATTTCAAGATAGTTTTTTTATAGGATAAGGGTGACAAGCGAGCACACAGTCCACCTGATGGTAAGTGGTTACTGTGGTCTATAGACGTCTACATCTATCCTCGTTTGCGAATCAAAATGCAGATGCGTTGTCAGCCGTGAGGACTGAGATGGAATGTCTCTTTTCCAGTAAAAAGGGTCTCCGGTTCTCTACACTCACCATACGAAACACAGCAGCATTAAGCTGCTATTTTACGCTGGTATTCTGTGAGAGCGTGATCCTTCCCCGGTCGAGCCGACCCATTCGTGCAACAACTATACAATTAATATAGCTGCAGCATGGCTCTACCACGTTTAAAATATATACCGTCATTTACATCGGTCATAATATATTCTTCGCGTTTCCCAAAATTAAATTTTATATCAATCATGGATCAAGTGGTGTGCAATGATATTTTTATAGATAACGTTATATGCTCACAAAACTACCGAAAAAATGTTTCGAACTCGGCCGTCCCAGCGGCAGCACAAGGTACACATTAAAATGTTTTACTTACATTTCACTACATTCTCTCTCGCTCTTCGTGTTCTTATCGCATCAGTTCTGGAACGTCTATTGTTGTCCTGTAAGCGTACGTAATCATTGCGTCATATTTGTTAACCAAGGACCGGAGCGGCTAATTGACCACTTTCCGACGCTTCAGTTTTGGCGTGCTAGTAACGTAGATACGTTTACCGTTTTTATGTATAAATATCATTGGTAGTGTAATAAATTCTCTATGAATTAATACGCTGTCGTCACACGACGATAGCATCACGAAGAGATGCATTAATAATTTGCAGTCTGAAGTCGAAATTTCATAATATGTGAGAAACTTGAGCTACCTAAATCCTTGCTGGTACTACATATATTTTTAATTTAATTTTAAGTGAAAACTTAACTAAGTGGTCGATGATAAAATAAATATCGTAAAGTAACTGCATATCTGACAAATTAAAATGTCCGTGAACATGGTAGGTCTCCTTTTCTGCCTAAGAGTCCGTCTAGGTAGGTAACACCTTCTTACCTATTTCTAACGCCAAATAAGCAGCGCTTGTCATTAGTCACTTCAGTTTTATAAAAAAATTCATTGGGGCAGCGCGGTGGATTCTTCTCTAATATGTACCTAGCAGAGACGTTTATAAGTTGCTGTCAGTGCCTGATTTAGAGTTCCGACAGCCCTAGGCTAACTATGAATATGCGCCCCCTCGCCGGCCCCTTCTGTCTGTGACTGTCCAACCGATTGCAGGTTATATTTACATAATAGATTTTTAAATTTTACCAGCTTTCCACCCCGTGGTTTCACACAAATTAAATAAAATTTTCCTTATAGGAAGTGTCAAGAATATATGCACAGTCGAGGACTGCGACACACGACCGCTAATTCATTACGTCAGTCACTTAGATATTTTAATTTTGTAACACATCGCTTGCAACACTACTGTCAATTACGATTAAGGACGCGTTTGCAAAATTGATAGGTATTGAATCGAACTATTACATTGACTTGGGTCACACACACAAGTGTACGCACGGTTAACTGCGGGTGTGCGAATCGTAATCAAGTAAAAACATTTTGATAATTTGAAGGATAGCTTTTTTTCTCATTTCTTATACCTAAAAAATATATTACATACGAGTTCTACTCGTCCAAGAGTTCCAGAAGTAGTCTCCAAAGTACACCATCAGGTCACATCATCAAGTCCGTGGGTTAGGTCTCATCATAACTAACGTTTTATAGGTTGTCACTTTACTAACGAAGGAAATGAATCAATCGCAAGTATAAATTATATAATGACTGTAGATTATACTATTGTACAATGAATAACAAATATAATGCGAGAGTTGTAAGCGGATTATGAGACGTATCAAAGTAGACCACTTTGAAATTTGCAAAATAGCAATATATATTATCTCGACCCGGCTTATGTATCGACCTCCGTTTACCGTTCTCTGTTTATATCGCAACGCTAGCGTTATATTAATTAAGTTTAAATAAAAGAGAATATCATCTTCTATATTAAATTAAAGCTTTTTGTTGTTGATGAATACAATTAAAAGAAATATTTAGACATAGATGTTCATAATAAAAAAATATCTTATTAGCCTACTGCTCGCTAGATATCAAATAGCCAAGATCGGTAAAGGATGCACCGATGCACCGGTAGTGTATATATTTACAAGAACCATTTGGAGCTACTTTCCCCCGTAACGCAAAAGCTTTTACACACTTGTAATTTTTCAAATCTAATAAGGTGCCCTTGCATACCTAGAATTTCAATTTCCATGCATAAACCTATTAATGCTCTTGAGTTATTATTGTCTGAAAAGTGCCTTTTTTATCTCTCACTGACTCACTCATCATAAATATAGGCCAATTCTAGATTATCTAGAAATTTGAAATCAAGGTAGATCATTAGGCGTACACAAAGGAAAAAATTAGAAAACTACATATTATAGATATTCGGTATCAACAGGTATTGGCAAAGTTATAGTTTCAAGTACTGTACTTGAAACTAACTGCATCAATGTATATATCAGAATTTATGGAGTCTATGTACGCCGTAAATTCTGATATACATTTTACTCTCGTATTTTACTATACGACTGGCTAAGCGTGTCGCTGTGGTGCTACGAGTCATGTATTAAAAGATCACAAAGGATGGCTAAGCGTTTCGCTACGAAGCTGCGAGGCATATACTGTATTGCCAACATACGAATATTAGCACAATGGCTAATAGTTCAATCATTTTAGCTGAAAATTTAGCAAAATTAATGGAGTACTTTTATCTGTCGGCATATGTACGTTACAGAGCGAAATTAAATTTTATCCACTCTCCCTCCCGCTCCCGGGTGAGCGTCACATCCCCGCACCCAAGAAAGTGTCCCAAAGCGCGATTTTTTCCAGTTTTAAAGAAAACCGTACAAAGTACATGAAAAGTGTGTAGGTACGAAATAATCCTTGATTAATTTAAAAGCGGTGGAAAAATTTAAAAAACATATAAAAGCGGTATCAATTATAATTTCCACGCAATCTGCCACGAAGTATGAACATTTTTTTCATAAACGGGGGTGACGCTCACCCGGGAGGGTGGAGGGAGGGTTGATAAAATTTAACTCCGATCTATAACGTACTTATGCCGATAAATAAAAGTTCTCCATTAATTTTGCCAATTTTTTCATACATTGCAATCTAGAATGCTTGAACTATAAGCGTCGCGCTGCAGGCCAAGTATTGTATAGTCTACATACGAGTATTAGTCGTGTGTCAATAGTGAACGACTCATTCGTGTGAACTGGGTCGCGTAAAAGTTTAGAACGGTCCGGCCCGATCAATCACAAACAATTGATATAAATGTTTCATATATTAAGATCTTAATTATTATTTAAATACAGTTACATACAGTACACAGTTAAAAATGCAATTAAAATTCTCCCGAACACTACAGTAAATATACTAACGGTAACATAACCAACGACTTATTTAGGTTCGATCAAATGACCTGTGTTTACGACCAATGAACTGTAACAAAGGTACGTGAAATTTGGGTCTCAGGGTACTGAAACCCCTAATGAGCCTTAAGAATGCTTTTCGAACGTCACATTTTTGAACGATTTCATGACAAATTATGATTTCTACTTATTCTTGATCCGAGGCTAGGTGTTTCCAGGTACAAATAATAACAATAAACCCTTCCACAGTATATAAGTGTGGGGGGCGTAACGTTATTGAAATAACAAAAATGAAGAAAACCACTTAAGGGAAAATTTAAAAACTGCATATAAAAAGAAAGCGCAAGCAATGTTTACTGCCTATGCTTCCCTTTCCTAAGCTTCAATGAAGATACCCTAATCAGTTAATTGCCAGGGTACGTGAGCTCGGCATCGTCACCTGTCGCCTTTTTAATCCCACCTTATTCCATTTGGGATCACGTTTTAGGAGGAAGGTATAAAGCGAAACACAATATAATATGGACTTTACATTTGGGCATTTCCATATATACACAACTTTTAATTTCTCTAAATTTCAAGCTAAATCTCTAAATTATATTATAAAATAAATAACAAACAATTTTGATGATGATTCGCCTATTTCATCCTCCGTTGACGGCTGGCGAAATATTCGTACAAAGAGTATAATAGTAATAGTAACCTATATAACTAGCTAAAAGTACAACTTTGTAATGGCTCGCGAATTCTTATACAAAACATTTAAAAATAATTATTGTTCTGCAAAAAATATATTATTGTCCTTGGCCAGACCATATCTCTGATTAAGTTGGCCCAAAACAATGTCGGAACCTGAGAGGTAATCCGAAATTTTTTCATCAAGTTATGCTCCATTCATAATTCATAATCAGCGCCATCTAACGGATCTAACGTGGTACTACTACAAAGTATTTTTTTAGTTTTCTTACAGATGGCGTTAGTAATACAATAAAAATATAATTGATGAAAATTGTTATATCTTCTATTTTTTTTAAATGTGAATAAAATAATATTTTTATGATTGATAACACATCTAGACATGAGTCGAAAATACTATGTCAAAGCGCAAACCTGAACGTGCGATAGTTTCTCAGTAAAGTGTACCACAAAATGCATATATTGTGGGATAGTGCAGGGCTCGCTTCGCTCGCCCTGATAACATATAACTATTATTATATAATATTATCATTACCATTATCATTATTATCATTATAATAAGTATATACTTTTAGCAGCGCAGTCGCGGCAATGACTTACTGCCACAGACACGACCTAGTGATTATATACTCCTTGGCGGGAATCAACAAAATGAGTATATTAAAAGTAAAAAATCGGTTAATAAAAATAACAAAAAATACTATAGAAAACGTTAACGGATAAATTCAGTATGTTTTTTTAAATATCATTCATGGCGTGTGGTGGCGGCGTAATCATAATATGCGACTATGAGAACGACCTCTTTGCCTCTGATAGATAAGAGTATTACCATCTCATATATGCCAGATGTAAAATACTCATAGACTTAGAATATACTGCCGTATCTAAATCTATGAAAATACCAGCACTGGAATTCCCAATCCGCCTTAGGCAAAGCGACCATAGAAAACCATTCCTATAGTAAGAGAGGCAGTGAAGTATAAGAGTTGATAAATAAGCTCTAAATATTTTGAATTTTGTTAGATTATTAAAATAATTCTAGATATACGTCTTGAAAGTCTTTAATCTCCTTCTATACAATTTTCTCGAAGTATTGTACAATAAATTAATTTAATCTCTAATCATGTTGAGGTTTATTACTACTGAGATCGGTAGATTTGTCTTTTAAGTAACTTGAAAAGTTATTTTATAAACTTAGAATAAAGTATAGATTTTTTCTTTAAATTGTATTAAAGGAAATTAAGATAATGTGGTCAGTATACTTGAATTAGTTCCAACCATCTGTTTGATCATATAAGACTGTCAAGATAAACTTCCAACGGAAATGTCCTGCTACGGAAACATTTCGCAAATGTCTACTATTTCCTGTTTTAGTTACTAATGTAATAAGAATGCCTTTTAAATAAGAGTAGGCTCTTTTCTTGAAGGTCCCTAAGTCGTATCGGTATGGGGAAAGTCGCTGGTGGTAGTCGATTCCACAAGAAAATTATGCGAGGAAAAAAACTTCTGGTAAATCGGACACTAGTGGACCGCTAATCATACAGATGGTATGAATGGATGGTATGGAAATTAAATGAGAGATGAAATTTAGCGGCTAGAATTAGTTCGAACAATTGTTCTCAGCACTCTCCGTGGTAGATGCGATAGAATATGCAAAGCGATGCAACATTTCTTCACAGCGCTAGTGAGTCATTCCGATCAGAAAGAACTCGATTGTTGACGATTCAAGCCGCTCTGCGCTGAATGCAGTAAAGTGGAAGGAGCTGGCACTGGGGTACCACAGCCCAGAGATAAGAACAGTATTCCATGTAAGGCCGAACTTGCGCTTTGTAAAGTTACAAGCGGTGTAACGGTATGAAATTCTGTCTCACTCTCCAAAGCACGACAAACTTTTTAGAGGCCAATTTGGTCTTCCCTTCTAAGTGACCGCGAAACTGAACGTCCTTCGATATGTCGACGCCGAATATTCCGATGCTGGCTGAGGTAACAAGGGGAGAGCCTTGAAATTGAGGAGAGACGACAAAGGGGTTCTTTTTAGCAGTAAACGCGCAAATTTGTGTCTTCTGGGGTTGAACTGGACTAGATTTAAGCCGCGATTATGCGCTCTATTGATTATGCGCGCCAGGCGCGCGCGCCAAGCCGCGCCGACCAATGCGTTCCGCGGAACGAGATCCAAAGCTGGTGTTCCAGTGTTTGACATGGATGTCGGTCATGTACGAGCAGCTACTGCTTTCATAGTTATTTTATACACAAGAAAATACGTAAACGAAAAGTGCATTGGTGGATGAAAGAATTGTACCGAAATAGAGTGCAGTATTGAGTGAGACTCATGAGAGATATGCAGTTTGAAGCTGTTAATGACACAATAAAAAACTTTACGATTACGGATGTAACAGAGGACTTTAATCACTTGAGAAATTTGATCGAGCCAAAGGTGATAAAATGGATACCCAGTTTCGAGAAGCTATTACAGTGGCCGAAAGGTAGGCTATAACTTTAAGATTTCTAGCCACTGGGGACACTTATACTAGCTTACAGTACCTTTTTAGAGTTTCAAAACAATCGATATTTAGAATAGTCCCAGACGTTTGTGATACCATCAGTGGTTTGAAGGATTGGGTGAAGGTGAGTAAAAAATCGCAACATTAAGAAACTTCTTTTTATTTAAGTAACTATTGTTGTACATTATTATAAGGTGATATTGTGGCCAAGGAATCATTATTTAAATTTGGTGTTGACGAATTTTGAGTCCCTTGTTGTGTCGCGTACCTACATTGGACTGTACTTGCCTAAATTGGCCTCAAAAATGACGTGATTTATTGCCTGTTTGACGTATAGTGTGGTTGTCATAATTTCAAATTAATTTGCTATGTACTGGCCATAACTAAAATATGGATCAGTAGCTTGAGACGTTTCAGTAAGAATTTTAAATGCATCCGTCAACATTTCATTTTCCTTCTCGTCGTGTTTTCTTTTCGGTTCTTCTTGGCAGGTTTTTCTGGAACTTTGTAGGCATTAAGCTTTTTTACTTATTTGTTCGTATTAATAGAACACTCTGCAATATGTTCTTCGTTATTTTTCGGGAAGGTTCTTGTGAAATTTCTTGTGAAGATCCTTGTGAAGATTCGCCTTCATTATGTGATGTAGGTTCCTGAAAAGAACAAGTGCATATAATTAATTTAAGTGTATTTTATACAGATCCCCACCTAAGAGGAAGAATGGTTGGAGATTGCTCAAGAATTTGAAGATAAATGGAATTTTTATCACGCTATAGGTGCCATGGATGAAAAACACGTTATGATACAAGCACCTGTTAACAGCGGCACGGAATATTATGACTACAAACACTTTTCACGAAGATTACTGTTTTAGATGCGTTGACATTGATTGTCAAGGGAGACTTTCGGATGGAGGGATCTTTAAACACAATACATTATACAATAAACTCGAAAAAAAAGTCTATGAATAGTTCCACAACCATCGATACTACAAATTTCATACACGTTTAAAGGCTCATACGTAATTTTGGCAGACAAAGCGTTCGTACTAAATGAATACACAATGAAACCTCTCTAGTATAATTATATACAGTAATCTATTATGTAACCATTCGAAGGAGACCCAGAGAGAGGGTCTCTAGAAAGAATATTTAACTATCGCCTATCAAGAGGACGTAGAGTAGTTGAAAATGCTTTCGAATGCTCGGTTTTTAGAGTTTTAAGGAAACCTATGTTACTATCACCTCATAAAGCTACAAAAGTGGTTTTAGTTGTTATACATTTACACAACTTTTTGAGAAAACAATCCAGTTCCCACTACCACGTGGATCAGATACTGAAATAATACTCGGAACAGTGAATTTTCATCATTACTCCCTATTACTAATTTACCACGTAGAAGTGGAAATGACGCTACATCTTGCTCAACATTTCATTACTACTCGAGAAATACTATGGCAAACTGCATAGTGTCTGTTGTATCTTTGGGTGTAAGCTTGTCTAAATGAAACTGAAGTCATCAAAACCAAACCATTTTGATACATAAATACTATTTCGACCTGTGAACAATAAACGATTGAAATAGATAATAGTACTTAGTTTTATTTATGCAGTTTAGTTACAATATGAGTACTCACATGAAATACTTAACACATACTCAAAACTCAAACATTTTATTGCGTTCATGTGGTTACATAAATAGTTCTTATGTTATCTTAAGAAAAAATAAAGCATAAAAATTATTTATTAAGCGGTCAGTGATGAAAAACGTGTCAATCGATAGAGTAAGTAATTACAAATAAATTACTTTACTCTATCGATTGACACATGTTTCATAACTGGCCGCCAAAACGAGATTTTTTCAAAATAGTGGTCGGAAGGTATGCCAACGATGTTCGATGCTGCTTAAACATTATTATTTAAATAAAAATGCCCTTTTGGATTCATTAAGATTTATTAATTATAAAAATTAGTGTATAATTATCAGAGCCGGTAATTTGGATTTAGATATTCCCCATTTTTCTCACCCGTAAGATGACAAAAGCACGGTCATTTTTTTATTCAATTCCGGCACAGATACTCCCATTTCAGCGCTTATTTCTCTCCGTACATCTTATCTGAGAGCTTTATTTTGATAAAAACGACTTTTACTATTCCACAGGCAGTTCTTTTGAACCACATAATTGTATCAATTTACGGCAACTTTGGTTATCCATAGCTCGGAACGCAACGAACACACGAATGATGAAAACAACCGTTCCAACCGGCGCATGCGCAAAAAGGCTAAAACTGAACTACGCGGTATAAAACCGCTACCAGATGGAATGGCCCGCTCCACGTTTGAGCGTTCCAACCATAGATATAAGAAAGGAGCATTAACAGTTTTGGAGTCGGAGCATGCGGCGTTGACAGCGACTTGACATTATTAAGTATTTGTTTAGATGAATGTCAACTCCATAATAACATAAAACCTTTTCTTAGCTTCCGCTTTCATTCTCATCTAAAGTAATTTGAACTGACCTAAAAACAATCCCCTTCCTCTTAAGCTTGTAAAACCAGTGCACCGCTAAATGTGGACCTCACCCATAGTATAAAGAATTTGTCTTAACTTAGCTTTACCTTAGCTTAGCGAAGTACGCCGCCATATACTCGTATACCGTTCCTATTGCCGTACTGTGTTCCATATTTGTTATAAAAGCGTTATGGATATACATTTTCCTAAATGATCTCCCTGAAGAGGTGATAATGCTTTCTCTAGTGTTATTTTAAAAAGTTGACGTATTTTATAGATGAAGATGAAATAAATTACCAAAGAGACTATGAGGAAATCCATCTTAGTCCTCAGAAGTGACAACGCATTTATAGCTTTCTTTGTTTGAAGTTAGTCCATAGATACCTACGTATCTATGGACTGCCATCATCATCATCGTCATCATTATCGCCCTTCACAAGTCCACTGCTGAACATAGGCCTCCCCCAAGGAATGCCACAAAACACGGTCCTGAGCCACCTGCATCCATCGACTTCCTGCATGTCTTACCAAGTCGTCACTCCATCTAGTGGGGGGACGCCCTACACCTCGTCCGCCGGTACGAGGCCGCCACTCGAGAACCTTTTTTC
This sequence comes from Parnassius orleans, assembly GCA_029286625.1. Classification (NCBI taxonomy): domain Eukaryota; kingdom Metazoa; phylum Arthropoda; class Insecta; order Lepidoptera; family Papilionidae; genus Parnassius; species Parnassius orleans. Next base: position 590,405 of record JAGSMP010000305.1, on the reverse strand, counting down.
CCCATCGGTTGTCGGTTCTTTGAGCTATATGGCCGGCCTATTGCCACTTCAGCTTACTAATCCGTTGGGCTATGTCGGTCACTCTGGTTGTACTGCGGATATCCTCATTTCTAAGTTTATCACGCAGTTAGACTCCGAGCATAGCCCTCTCCATAGCTCGCTGAGCGACCTTGAGCTTCCTCATCCGGCCAGCAGTGAAGGACCACGTCTCAGTACCGTAGGTCAACACTGACAACACGCACTGGTTGTACAGCCTCGTTTTCAAGTTTTGAGGTATACCTGACGAGAAGATGTGCCGTAATTTCCCGAACGCTGCCCAGCCGAGTTGAATCCGTCGATTGACCTCTCGGTCAAAGTTGGACTTACCTAGTCGGACTATTTGTCCCAGGTAAACATACTCGTCAACAACTTCGAGCTTAGTGCTCCCAACAACTACCGGCATAGGTGTGACATGGACATTAAAAATGATCTTTGTTTTGTCCATGTTCATCTTAAGACCTATCCGTTGGGAGGCACTATTGAGGTCATTGAGCATAGTGCTTAGGTTAGGACTATATCGTCGGCAAATCGAAGGTGAGTGATGTACTCGCCATTGATGTTAATACCGTATCCTTTCCAGTCCAGAAACTTGAAAACGTCTTCCAATGCAGCGGTGAAGAGTTTCGGGGATATAACGTCACCCTGTCTTACACCTCTCTGCAGTTGGATAGGTTTCGTACTCTGGTTCTGTACTCGGATAGCCATCGTAGCCCTACTGTACAAGCACTTCAGCACTTCGATGTACCGACAGTCAACAGTCAACTTGGCACCGCTGAAGGGACTGCAGCACCGCCCAAATTTCGACGGAATCAAAGGCTTTCTCATAGTCCACATACGCCAGAAATAGTGGCAAATTGTACTCCTCGGACTTCTGTACGATTTGCCGAAGGGTATGTATGTGGTCTATGGTGCTAAAGCCTTTTCGAAAACCGGCTTGTTCGGGAGGCTGGAAGTCGTCGAGTCTGCGTGTGAGATGATTCGTAATGACTCTCAAAAACAGCACGTAGACGCGGCTCAGAAGGGAAATCGGTCTGTAGTTCTTCAAGAGAGCGTTGTCGCTTTTCTTGAAGAACAAGACTACCACACTTCTGCTCCACGCCTCCGGTGTAATGCCACCATGTAGGACGGAATTAAAGAGCTTCTGAAGGACTTCAAGTACCGGTTTTCCACCCGCTTTCAGAAGCTCCGCTGTAATTCCATCCTCGCCTGGGGTCTTGCCGTTTTTAAGGTGCTGGAGAGCCATTCTAATCTCGCTCAGACTGACGTCCGGGATATCATCGGAATAGTGTCGGATAAGACTCACTCTTGGATCGTTACTCACACTTGCGTGTGGCTCCAACGATGATGTGTACAGCTGCCCATAGAACCTCTCAATCTCACTCAAAATCTCAGGTGTCCTGGAAACGACGCTGCCACCTTCGGTCTTCAGCTTCGACAGTTGGCTCATTCTGGCAGACAAATCTCTAGCAAAGACTTTGGAGCCCTGGTTCCGCTCGATCGCTTCTTCAATACGAGCAGTTGCGTAAGTCCCGCCACAGGCATTTGGAGATCTGTCTGTTCAGTTGCCTGTATTCCGTTAAATCTACTGAAGACTGCAGCTTCATATCCCGTCTAACAGCCATGAGATTAAGAGTGTGATCGGAGAGTTTTTGTGTTCTTCTGCGGCGGGTCTTGCAAAACTTAGCTCTGACCGCATGGACAGTTTCCACGAGCTTTTCATTCATATCGTCCACTGCATTGCAATCTTCTAGGCACTGAAAACGGTTTCGTATCTCGAGCTGAAAGGTTTCGGGACTTTGGATTAGAGCACGAGGGGGACGGAGCGTTGACTTCATTAGACGTGACCTCTCCAACTTAACGTTTAGGTTCAATGTGCCTCTCACCATTCGGTGATCGCTGCCGGTTTTCACCCTCGCGATCACTGAGACATCACTGAACAGTTGTCGCCTGGTCGTCATAATGAAGTCAATCTCATTTTTTGTCGAACCGTCGGGGCTCGACCAGGTCCACTTCCTGTGGGGCCGCTTCTGGAAGAAAGAGTTCATCATAAAGAGTCCCTCTTTCTCCATGAAGTCGGCCAGCTGCTGGCCCTTTGGGTACCGTTGCCCTATTCCGAATTTCCCTACTTTCAGCTCACCGTACTCTCTTGTGCCTAGTTTTGCGTTGAAGTCTCCCATTAACACCGTATAGTGGGTTTTGGAGGAATGCATGGCTCTAGAGATATCCTCATACATTTCCTCCACCTCCTCATCGAGGTGTGCCGAGATTGGTGCGTAAACCTGTATGACCTTCAGCGAATACCGTTTGGTGATTCTGAGTATAAGGTACGTAACCCTCGTCGGACTCCATATCCACTTCGGACTCCATTTCGGTATGGACTGCCATAGCCACTTATTGTCAGGTGGATTATAATTTCGTTTGTTACTTCAGATTTGTAAAAATAATTACATTATTTTTATTTTATGCTTGGTAAATTTTTTAGTCGGAAACACCTTTATAAAAAGAATCCTTTGAAATTTGAATTTCTCTTGCCAGTCGACGTTAATAAACGTTCCTTAACTGTTCTGTCTTGAGACAGAGGACGGATGCAGTATAGCGGTAATTAAGTAAACATTTTCCAGCTTTAAGCGATTCCCGCCTGTCGTGCTTTTTGTTGTAGGTACAGATTTACATATTAGAGAATTAATATTTTTTGTAGAATGTGGGATATTAAGCACTTCTATTTTTCTCATAGGCAGCTAATTAATTACATTTTACACGCTTTAAATTATCTTGAACTGTATGTATGTATATATCTATGAATGTAATCGATTTTACAATTCAGATTTCACCCTTTTGCGGACGTCTGATTAATCTGAACTTTTGCAGAGGTATTTCTGAATACATCAATTGTTGCTTACCGATGATCATGCAATAATTTTATGACTATGACCTAGTAGAATCATCAAAGCTCATCATCGATGTGTGCGGTTTATGTTTTTAAATGCTTATATAATTTAATACTTAAGCGACAACAAGCTAACAGTCAACCTAATATTCCATGGTAATGTTGTCATCGTACGTTGGTTATTGCATTGAAGACTCAATGAAAACTACTTATTTATTTATTTATACTTTGTTGCACAAAACAGTACATGTGGCGGACTTAATATCAAAGGAAATACTCTCCTAGTCAGCCATTGTTCTAAGCAGAGATATATGAAAGGCGGTGCAGCAAAAATTTAAAAAGAAAAGGTGAGATAATATAAATAAATATGCACATATACATAATTATGTCCATGTATATATAATACTTATAATTTCTACTTAAATACATTTATGTATGTGTGTGTGTCAGAAAAAATATGAAATATATTATATGATAATAGAAACTTAACGTTTATATTAATCCGTATTAAACTACATTAATTTAAACTTGTATCGATTGAACGAACTATTATACAAACGTATGCTATAGAATAACGTCGTGTAGTGAATCACCATGAAGCGAATAGTGAAGTGCATGGTGGCGTAAGATAATCCACTACCTATATAACGCCGTAGGTACACAGAGGCAACATATCAAAACAAAGCAGGAGAAGGACAGCAGCGTCTTTTTAAAAACAGATAAAATATTCCTAATATAATAAAAAACTGCGGTTGCCAATTTGCCTGTCAAGCGTGTCAACTTTGGCAAATAACAAAAATAATGACATGTTCAGTGGTGGACTTGTGTTGCCTGTTATAAAGTTACAGCCTATATACGTCCCACTGCTGGGCACATTTCTGAGAGGATTTGAGGGCAAAGGAAATATTCGCCGTGCTGCCCTAGTGCGTGTTGCCGGACTTCACATGTCTTCAGAACATTTTTTTCTTATTTCTCAGACATGCAGGTTTCTTCACGATGTTTTCCTTCTCCGCCAAACACGTGGTGGCACGTGGCACGAAATCAACCCTTAAAATTGCAATTAACTGCTAGGCTGTAATGAATGAATGAAAATCGAATAACACCACTATGGAATTTTTTTTCGAAAGAAATAAAGTAGTCTATTTTAATGACTGTAATAACTTATGCTGTTCATTTAAAATCTCCATTACACCGTATTTACGGTGCACATTTGTTTTATCTTCTCTTCTTATTTACATTCACTTCCTGCTGTTTGTTTTTATTTTATTTTGTATAGAATAAGGGTGACAAACGAGCACACAGCCCACCTGATGATGAGTGGATGATGTGGCCCATAGACATCTACACTTATCCTCATTTAAGAATCAAAATGCAGATGCGCTGTCACCCCTGAGGAATGAGATGGAATGCCTCCTTTCCAATTAAAAGGGTCTCCGGTTCTCTACACTCACCATACGAAACACAGCAGCATTAAGCTGCTATTTTACTCAGGTATTCTGTGAGAGCGTGGTCCTTCCCCGGTCGAGCCGACATATTCGTGCTACATCGTTGCATAAAAGTTACAGCCTATATACGTCCCACTGCTGGGCACAGGCCTCCTCTCATTTCTGAGAGGGTTTTAGGGCAAGGAAATGTCCGCCGCGCTGCCCCAATGCGTGTTGGCGAACTTCACATGTCTTCGAAATATTTTTTTTTTCTTATTTCACAGACATGCAGGTTTCCTCACGATGTTTTCCTTCACCGCCGAGCACGTGGTAAATCAGCACTTAAAATTGCAATTAACAATTTCATTGGTGCCGGCGGGGATCGAACCCTGGTTGCTCGCGTACTGTGAAACTTAGCGAGCGCTAACCATCTGAGCTACCACGGCTCCTTTGCATGCAAATTATAAATTAGACGAATTAAAAAAGGCAAGTGTGATGTAAGAAGTAACGACTTGTTCACCATTCCAAGTTTTTACTCCCAAGAATCTTATACAAGTCCACCTTTTTACGCTGAGAGAGCTGGTCTGTTGCCCATGATATGTGTACAGTCTTAAAAGTTAAGTTAGTTTTATGCCTATATATATATATATATATATATATATATATATATACGATCCAGTTCTGGGCCCAGGCTAACTCTAGTTTACAGAAGTGTTCTGACTGATATAACTTATCTAAAAATATATTTTTAGATTTAAAGATCTTTTAAAATTATAATATTTATAATATCTTTAAAGTACTCAAATTTTAAAGTTTTATGCTTGAGATACTTTCCAGTTAAAATTAATCATATCTATTTATTTCAGTAGGTATATTATAACTTCAGTTTATGTATTGGATATCGAATTATGGATGTCATGAGATCTCAGAGGCATTGCTACGTGTACCGAATACATTCTGTGAAGGGAATCTAGTTATCGGAGATAATTGTGCCCAAGACGTTTGACATATGACAAACTTATTAATTGCCAAATAAATAACATTGTCAATAAACGTCGCTTTAAGTCCCCTTACATTAGACAGCTTGTGAAAATATAGGCTATAACTTCATTTTTTTTTCTTTTAGTGAAAACAAATGGTTCGATTATAATAAGCCTAAATGCAAAAACTTCTCTAGCTCATAACCGTTACAGCCTATTAAAGTTCACTGCTGAACATAGGCCTCTCCCATAGATTGCTTCATAGGAGGGGATATTTGCCATAGTTGCCAGGCTTGGCAAGCGGGTTGGCAGCCGCATTTTTTTATTTTTAGTGGTTTTAGGAAGACGCTGCTGCCCACCTAAGGTATGATATGGAGTAGTGGATATTCTTAAATTCTCAAACAACTTCATAACTTAAATGTACAGAAAAGTGTCTTGTTCACACTGCCTTATATACAGGGATTGCCACAGGAAAATAATCTAAGACATGACTTCAATTTACAATTGAATAATTTAATACGAGTATGTAATATTAATTTAAACTTGACATATAATTGTAATGATAATAATGACAAATTTCATTTAATTGACATAAATAATGTAATTAACATTAATTTTTGAATAGAAGATATCTTATTATTTACATTTTAACTTAGCCAAGTTTTTGACTACCACGACTGCTTCTATTGAGCGGTATAATCATTTGACATTTAATTTGGAATCAGTTCCAACTAATTTAAATTAGTGAATGCGACAATAGAGGCAATCTCTAGCAATAATAAAAGTTTAATTAATTTAGAATGCAGCCCACAAATAAGTAATAAGAATTGTTTACACCTGGTGCATCAAAATTTACAAGGCGTGATGGGCAAACAAAAAATTGGATGTTGAATTGTTTTTAAATAGTAACAACATACATATCTTTTATATTACTGAACATTGGCTAAAAGGTTATAATTTAATGTTTAATTTCAGAAATCACTAAGTGGTCAGTTCCTTCAATAGAGAAAAAGCTTACGTGGTGGCTCCTTAATATTAACAGATAAATCATAATGTTATATAAAGAACGTAGGGATATTATGAGCCTCGCTGTTGAGCGAACTGTAGAAATGGCTTGTGTCGAGCTCTTATGTGCTACTTACGAATATTTTGAAAATATTGTGGAAGAAGTTTTGCTCAAACTTAGTAAACAGAACAAGTCTGTTGTAATATGTGGAGACTTTAACATCAATCTCCTTGAAACTTCTTCCATTAGTATTAAGTTTAGCTCATTATTTAAATCGTATAATTTTGTTAGTTTATTATTAGAACCGACACGTATTGCTGGGCCTAGTGCGACCTGTATAGATAATATTTTTACAGATGTTAAGCCCTTGCATAAATAAATTATTCAAAATTTAAGTTCAGATCACAGTGGCAGTGGACAGTTGGTCTCATTGTCTTACATACACAAAAAACAGAAAAATGACAAATGTTTGTTCCAATAAATGAACATCGTTTGGAGAGGTTAAGAAGTAACATAGTAAAAGGACTTGCATCACTTTCATTTAAAAATAGTGCCGATTATTTGTATGTTGCATTACTTAAAATTGTAACTTGTGAATTTAATAGAATATTTACTTCTAAAACTTTCTCTATAAACAGTCGCAAATCATTTAATGAATGGGCGACAGTAGGAATTTATAAAAGTAGGCGAAAGTTATATGACCTTTATAATGAAAGATCATATAATCATAGTGTTATATTTAGAGAGTATGTAAAAACATATTCTAACATTATTAAAAAAGTATGCTCCATAGCTAAGGCTTTAATATTATGCAACAAAATTAAAACTGCATCCGATAAAATTAAAATGACGTGAAGTGTAATTATTAGTGAAACGGGCAAGTTCAAACCACGCAACTCGGATTTTCAATTGAATATTAAAATCATTAAATTCTTCACCTACTGTCGCCGAATCATTGCTTAAACAAAATGTAAAGCCTTGTTCAAATACTTTTAAATTCCATGGAGTATTGCCAAAAGATATCGTTAAATATTTTAAAACTATTGATGTTAATAAAACCGCAGATTAATGGGGATTTCCGTTAAAGTTATTTTATCTATAATAGATACAATAGCACCTTATCTAGCCACTATATTTAATACAAGCATAGAATCTGGTGTGTTTCCTGATCTAATGAAACAGAGTGAAGTCATACCTTTATTTAAATTTTGTAGTACATTAGACTCCGCCAATTTTAGACCAATTTCAGTTTGAAGAAGAAGAAGAGAAATCTCACTAGTATCGAGACAACTAGATTAGTTTATTTCAGTTATTTCTATAGCATAATGTCTTATGGGATTTTGCTATGGGGAAATGCGGCTGATTTAGAAACTATTTTTGTTTTGCAGTAGAGGGCCATAAGAGCTATTTACAACCTTAAACCGAGAGAGTCTCTTACAGAAAAATTTAAAGAAATAAATATATTAACTTTGGCCTCTCAGTATATTTACGAAAATTTAATGTATGTTCACAAAAATAAAGATAGTTTTAGTAAAAAAAGTGATATACACTCTGTAAACACTAGGAACAAACACAAGCTTGTGATACTAGTCTCTCGACTCCACAGAGTCAGTAATTCTTTCTTGGGGCAATGTATACGCTATTACAACAAAGTCCCAGAAAATATACAAGGTCTCTCTATTACCAAGTTTAAATATTTAATTAAACAAAAACTGTATAAAAAGCGGTATTATAATATAAATCAATACATGGTTGATAATAACCCCTGGGAATGAGGTGGTCGCTTCCAAGCTGTTTCTAAAATAAATTTTGTAAATAGTTTGTAACCATTTATATTGTAAAATTTATTTAAAAAAGTCCCGCTGGGTTTCTTGCTGGTTCTTCCCAAGAGAAAGTTTTTTTCTGAACCAGTGGTAAAGTAAAAAAATCACTTTCAATAAGAATTACTTGTAATCAATATTGAATAAAAATTATTCTATTCTATTCTTACACCGGTACTACACGGTACATCTCATAAGAATGAATTAATCAAAGTCCTTGAATTTAATATTGTTCATGTGCAAAAGATTCTTATCTACGGGTAAATGACAATGATTGAGTGAGCCGTAGAAATGGGGTGACGTGGTGAAGAAAAATTCTAGTGTGATGACGGTTAGTTCAAATTTCCAAAACTCTAAAGAAAACAGTAGTTACCAGTCAGTGTAAATATAATGTTATTTTCTGACTTATCAAAATATGTAATATTTAATTATTAAATATTTTCGCCTTATTTTTACTTTCATTAATAAATCGTCCTTTTGAAACACCAACATAAGAGTATAAGTTGGAATTGCAATATTTTATAGAATAAGTATGACAAACGAGCACACTGTCCACCTGATGGTAAGTGAATACTGTAGCCCATAAACATCTATCCTCGATTAAGAATCAAAATGCAGATGCGTTGTCTGAGTGAATTCTGTATTTTCAGTATTTTCTAACCAAATCAAATCAAAACTAAAATATATATATTTCAGACATTGTAGTGGCGGTGAAGGAGGATCATACCATATAATTCCGTATGTGTCGTATGAGGCGACTGAGTGACATGCAACAGGAGATAGGCAGCAGCGTCTTCCTGATTATAACATAATAAAAAAACTGCGGTTGCCAATCAGCCTGAGCCTGCCATGCCAGTAACCAAAGTTACTTCTGCAACGGCTTTTGTGCTGTCAGCGCTGTTAATCGCAAGCACCCAGCCTCAGCCTCTACAGCTCGCATAGGTGCCTGCTATTTGCTACAGCGGTCGGGGGCTGCTCTCCCTCCGCGCCTACAGCTTTACAAAAGCACTCTAGGTGTAGGGTAGACAAGACTACGTGGAGTCGGAGCGTGCTGATTCGGTTTTAGTACTTGATTTTTGAGTGTCGATATATCGGAAACTAAGTGAGATATCGAAAAATTTTATTCTCACTTTTCGGCGTATCTTGTCGAGATCTATGGGAATCCGCAAATTCAAATCGTGGCGCCGTAGGAACCGTAGGAGCCCCGGACTACGTGCTCGCTTTATTTATTCTATGACCAAAAAATCTAATATTTCCTATAGCATGCAGAAATTATTGGAATGCAGAATATTTTTTTATTATATAATAATCACTTCCAAATCTCGCCCCTTTCAGAAATAGCTCAAAATGTCTAAAATACTACCTTATATTCGACCTTAATCCATTTGTGTTAAGATGACAAGAATTATTCCTTCAAAGGAATTATTAAAAGTATTTAAAAAAAGAAAAAGATATTCACCTTTAGTGTCAGAATCAGTCAAAAGCAATCTAGGCCATAATTCAACCTTGAACAGAATTCATCGTCGATATAACTCGCTGTCCAAAGAAATAGATATATCGTCTTACATACGGTTTACAAGAACAAGAACTCATTAAGTGAAGACGACACAACTTTGAGAAATTATTGAATTAGTTTTGATTCGAGTGAATGCCCTGTATCATCATAAGTACCTATTATAAATTAAAAAAACAGCATTATAAAGTTTAATATATTTATTAATAAAATCAACCAAAAGTTGTAAAAATAAAGACGGATATTTTTTTTTAAGCTTAGATATAAAGTTAATGACTGTTTGTCATTGAATTTTTAATCTAAGGGTGAATTATAAATTTCTTAAATTAGCCTAAGTACTAACTCTAGACTAGTTTCTCAATGGAACAAACTTGTATTAATAAGTCTTAAATGTTAACAAAACAGTATTCTTTATCTGTCAAACATAATTCTTAAAAGAAAACATGCGTGAGTGTTGTGGAACACTCGGTTAGAACGAAGTTCCTTTCGTAGTTTTTTTAAGTACTAGTAATGCTATTAAACATCACTAATATTCCCTTAAACCACTTCTGGTAAGCTCAAAATGCTTGTGTTAGAAGTGGCTCACGACAGTTTGCGGTCTGCGCTTTGCCATTAGGCTACTGACGCTTCTAATATATTATTGATAAACGTGTTATATAGTATTGATTGACAAATACAAATAAATGAATTACCTACTACTACTACCTCTACTACTATTCTCAAGATTTTTTTACCGTTAGGGACTAAGGAAATGCTAATACAGACTTTAGTGTTGCCTATTCTAGAATATGCAGATGTTTGCTATGCTGATGCCTCGCTAGAACTTCTAAGCAAACTGGATCGACTTCTCAATAATTGCATACGCTTCATTTTCGTTTTACGTAAATACGACCACATTTCCTCTTATCTTTCTCAGCTGTAATGGCTACCTCTCCGCTATCGCAGATATTTCAGAATACTATGCACATTATTTTCAGTTTTACACGATCCGTTTGTCTCTGAATATCTGAAATGCAAATTTCTGTATCAGGGTGATTCCCACAATCATTGTCTCCGTTCTACGGAAAAATCTAACCTCCATGTTCCCCTCTGTCACACTAGCTTTTTACAAAAATCTTTTACTCTCCATGCAGTAAGATTATGGAACGAGTTACCGGGCAGTGTACGCGCAGCCACGAGCAAGGCATCGTTCAAACGCTTGCTCTGGAATCACTATCTAACGTTGCAGGAGTAGTTTGTGGATTTCCATTTCCTTTTGATATACTTAAATTCCAACCTTTCCCTTTTCCTGTTTTTATTTTACATTTTTTTTCTGTGGTTTGAATCAGAAACTGTATACACACACACACACACACACATATATATATATATATATATATATAATTCAAAACAGCCTAGAATGAATGCTATACGAGACAAGAATGGCTGTATGCTGAATGATGAAGTTTCGAATTTAAAGAGATGGAAGGAATACTTTGAAAGCGTGTTTATGACGGAAGAGTGGTCTGAATTAAGTGAAATAGAAATTCCGGAAGAAGTGGAGAGAGGTAGGGAGATAAGTGTAGATGAAATAATGAAAGCAATGAAAAGCATGAAAGAATGTATATATATATACATAAACACTCACGCCTGTCACTCAGAGGGGTAGGCAGAGACTACGGACTTCCATTTGGCACGATCCTAGCACACCTCTCACGCCTCCTTTACATCCATATATCTACGCATACACGCTCGTCGGTTAAGGGTACTCCTAATCTGGCCCATTTTCAATATATCGCCAGTTTAGTCGATAAACCTTCGTCTAGGGCATCCCTTTCCGACTCTGCCGTTCACTTCTGCAGCATAAATTTGCTTTGTCTCTCTTTCTTCGTTCATTCTTTCTACATGACCAAAACACCGAAGCATTCCTTTCTTAATTCTGGTCACAACGTCATCTTGCAAACCACACTTTTCTCTTATCACACTATTTCTCACCCTGTCATTCAGATTCAGCCCTAGCATACTCTTTAATGACCGCTTTTCTACAGCATTTATTCTACTCTCATGCTTCTTCTGCCAGACCCAACTTTCACTACCATACATTAAAGTAGGGACTAACACAGCATTATGAATTGCCAAACGTGCTTTTTTTGACACATTCTGACTCTTCACAATAGCGTGTTTTTTGTGCGTTCATGGACTTGGAAAAGGCTTATGACAGAGTGGACAGGAATGTGTTATGGCAAACACTGAACTCATTTGGTTTGAGCGCTGGTTTGATATAGGCATTAAGCTCTCTTTATAGGGACTCTAGTGCTTGTGTCACGATCAACGGGGTCTACTCGGACTGGTTTGGCATCCAAAAAGGTGTCAGACAGGACTGTGTAGCTTCCCCGTGGCTGTTTAACCTATTATGGACAGTTGTTTGTTATTATTATGGAAAGTTGAAGTATGTGGGTTGAGAATGGGTGAGTTAATCGTCAAATGCCTTTTGTACGCCGATGATCAAGTTATATTTGCATCGTCGGTGGCCGAGTTGCAAATGATGGTTACTTTAATAAACTGGTCATTAAAAGAAAGGGGTATGAAAGTGAACGCAAGTAAGACGAAAGTGATGGTTTTTGAAAGAGGAGTTGATTGAGCAAGTGGATCAGTTTGTATATTTGGGATGTTTATTTAGCAGGGATGGTAGATATGATAATGATATAGAACGACGAGTGAACGCAGGAAATAGAGTGAATGGAGCTCTACGCGATATTGTGAAGAGTCAGAATGTGTCTATCTAATCTATATTGAACGATGTTAGGGTATTTTTTTCAAACCTAAAATATTTCAATTTAGCCACTGCACTTTTTCTCCATCAGGACCAAGAGATTGAATCAAAATCATTTATTCCGTAAATCTTTTAAGCCTAAAATCTTTCTTACTACAGGTTCGTACGGTTTTTTGATGATGGTGCTTTTCTTTGATTTTCTGTAAGACCTGACTAATCTAACGATATTGCAAAGATCAATCATTGATAAAACTGGCATAAAGCGCATATGAGTGTGTCCAGATTCGAGGTATGTGTTCAGTAACCTCAAGGTGTGTTGTCTGAACCAAATATAGCTGCAAACATTAGAAACTCATTCATATTTTGGCCTGCACAGGTATCAGAAAATATCGATATTTCTTTTACTGAAGATGGTAGACGTTTGATCCAAAGATAAAATGCCGTTCCCACCTCATCACTTCCTTTCTTTCCATCAACTTCAGACCACAAGTAACAGAGGCCATCATTTGGCGAACGAGCTTCGTAAATGGTAGCATTATATACGTTCAGTTTCCTTAGGTAGTACAGAAGTGACACGTTACTAGATGGCATATGAAGTACCTTTTGTAAGTCCTACGTAATAGACATACATATTTTTCATCTTCGTTAGCGCGAATTTTATCTACCTCCTTGGCTTTGTTCAGTTAAAGATATGTGTTCCTCATACTTTAATAGCCATGCAGCAAGGTCGGGTGAGTCTTGTGCTTTGGCGCAGTTATATTTGTGACACAATAAGCATTGGTCCTTCTTTGGTTTATGAAAATCTAAATTATATTGTGTACAAAATATATCTTGATACACATTTATAGAAACGGGAGGTTTGGATGTTACATTTTTCTTCTTACAGCTCGTACATTTTGGAAATAGATAGGTTGCTATCTAAATAGTTTTTAGATGAAGTATTTCAACAATAGTGTGACTCCATCGTCGGAAATGACTCGATGAGTCCTTTGATAAAATCTACATCTTCCCGCTTTGTTTTATTATGAGCCGCGTGCTTGCCAGGTTTATCTACCCTTTCAGAACTACCCGAACCTCCAATATCAGAAAGTGCTTTGCTAATAGGGCCATTAAATATATAAAGAGTGTTCTTAATGAATTTTTCTAAAACCTTGATATTTCGGTCATCTATTTTTTTTAAATAAGTACGTGTTACAGTTCTTTTCCTGCTAGCATTTACTAAACATCTTTGAGGTGTATTAACATTCATGAGAATGAAATCGTTCTGACGACTGTAATCACCTAAACCCTAGTAAGATTTGCAAATTCGGATACAATCTTCTTCTGTGAAATTCAACAAACAATTCAGTTTACACTTTCAATTTCCGTCTTTAGGAGATTTAGTGGCTGTAACCGTTTTTTATAGTTTTTGTACGGTAGGCACTGGGACCGATATTGTTTTTGTGTATTTCTGTCGTATCTTTTTTTTCTTGTTACATTAGTCACCGAAGCCATTCTGCGTCGAAAATATGGTCGTTTCGTTCGTCGCTCGGTTTGCAGGAGGTGCCCCGCTCCCTACCCTACCTGCCTGCCTTCTACCTACATGCACGGCGCCGTGTTCCGACGCGAGTTTGTAGTACGTGTGTGTGCGAGTACGAAAACATAAATTCATTAAAAGTCATGGAGTGTTTACCGGAGTCTATCAAAAGTAATTAACTGTATTTAATTCGTATAAAAATGAATAGATTGCATATATCTCGTAAAACAAAGAATCGCTATGAAACAATAAGTAACCGTCACTCGTTGTAACAGAAGTCGTTAAAATTATTTTAGTTTTATTTGTCATAAATCACGGTTATAAAGAAGTCATTATGTGCACCTAATGAACTTTAACCAAATACTGTTCTTAAGTGATGTACGTAACGTGTGTCTTAAAAAGTTATTAAGTGACATAAATTACCTTTTTAGTACAATAAAATGCACCATTTTGTTTTTTTTTATTTGTTAAAATCTATTATTGTACTTTACCGAGTTTCTAAGAACCGGTTTAACCAAAATTGTAATTATCGACTTTAAAGCTAGATCATAACGTCCAAATTAGAAAGTTAGAAATAAATGAGTTTTTGGATAATATAGAACAACTGTACTTAGTGATTTTTTGTAGTTAATGAGTTCTTGCACTAAGCCGACGATATTTAGCAATTTTTTTGTTGTTTTTTATGTTTTCTTAAAATTTAATTTTAAGAAAACAATACTTACCCAACTCTTTTCATCTAAAAAGTTGAAATTCTACTTTTTTTGTAAGCAATCGTGTTAAAAATTATGTAATTTTAATCTAATTATATTATCTCATCATTATATTTAATTATTAATTGTTTATAAATAGGTAAAATTAGCCCGTTTTTTAAATCCTCAAATATAAATATTGTAACTTCAAATAAAGTATGTCTTTTTGGTTATCCATAATTAAAGAAAAGATTATTTCACTTGTAAATCATTGGAATTCAAACTCAAATGTCAGCATAAAGGAAGACGCCAACTCAAGGTCTAGGCGGAGTTCTGAACCTCTGCCGCATGGCAGGATTGGCGATTGAGGTAGGTATTCTTACTTCGCTATATCTCACATATGAAACGCAGAAGAATATAATGTCATTTAAATTAGTTTCCGAGTCAATATCACTACAGACATTTCGATTCGTATTCGCAATGTCATTGCGAAATAGCTAATGCGTACATTCGGAATACACTCACAGTATTTCATTTTTATAATAATATAAGCATCTGCTTTCTGAATCTTGTATTGCAGATATATTTTAAAATGAGCTTCATTAGGATAATATATTATATTACCTATTTTGAGCCTTGTACATAGACTACTTGGCGCCAGAGCCAACATGATTGCAAAAACATTTTTTTTTTCAGTTTTCAGAATTTGGTTGTAGTGTGAATGTTCCCATGCCTTTGACACTGTATTATTTACTCGCTTATCTTTATTTTGTTATTTGTATTATTGCATAATTGTAATATCATGCACAAGGAGGATGAGGCGGCACCTCTTCTGTCTGTGTGTCAGCGCGACCATTTGTGGCACTTTGGTAGGATCCTATCATAATTATTTCATAACTCATTATTCAAGCACAGTTAGAATGCTTCCAAAAGTAATCAGAAATTGTCACCGTACTTGAAGAAGACCAAGAGAATATCATGTTGTATATTATTTCCTTGGTCTTGCGGAACGTCGGACGATAAAAAGAAATGGAACATAATGTCGTGTGAGAGGTATGTTACGAATGGGTCAGAGCGGATGGGAGGAAATATTTTACGAACATATGACGTGCGACGAGCGTTACGAGAAAAAATAACAAAACTAAACTTTTAATAAAAAGTGAAAACCATCCATTGTGAGTGGGTTAAGATATATATAGGATTAATTGTAAAATATCAAACCTCTCAGACCGTAATTCCTATTTTTAAAACCAACAACTTTTTTCTACGATTCTTGAAAGCTCATAAAATTTTCGATTAAAAAAATATTTTGTATAATGTTAGATATTACAGTGAAAAGAGCGAAACAAAACAGTAATAAAATCAACTGGTGTACAAGGCGTTGCTGCGCCACGTAAGTCAGCGAAGCGTTACGTAGCGCTGACTTGCGTGCGACCAAGGTGCGACATTGTCAGTTTCATCGGTGAAATAATGCAACGTTGCGCGAGCACGTTAAAGTGTAGGGGAGTTAAAATGCAGAATTTTCAGGAAAGGAGTAGGTAACGTTGATTGTTTCGAAAAGAAAGAAGATTGAAAAATGTCTTGGAACAAAAGTTGTTAATTTTAAAGATTGGAATGTCTGAGAGTTTATTGGTATATTAAAATTAATACTAAAAAAATCATCCCCTATTGTTTCACTCCTAGGGGTAGATTTTAGGGATAACCCCCAAAGTATTTAGCTCATTTCGCATCATATTCTAGCCCCCTTTATAATAATAATAATTTTTGTATGTAGGTAATTTATTCAATACATACTATAAGTAACGCCTACAAGTGACGCTTGCTAAACCTCAATCAATACAAGAACATTCAAAATTGACAAGAGTAGGCAATAGTCTTTGTCGCCACCGGTCAATCCAATTGAAACAAACTTATTTAGATACTAATTTGAAATGACAAATATTTAATGATTTCTTATATTTACGCGAACACATAACGATAAATATCTACGTGCTGTTTTCGAGAGTCATTACAAATCGTCCAGCACTCAGACTCGACGACTTCCATCCTCCTGAACATGCCGGTTTCCGAAAACGCTTTAGTACCATAGACGACAAACTTACTCTTCGGTTAATTGTACAGAAGACCGAAGAGTACAATTTGCCACTTGGCCTTGCGTATGTGGACTATGAGGAAGCCTTTGGTTCCGTCGAAATTTGGGAGGTGCTACAGTCCCTTTAGCGGTGCCAAGTTGACTGTCGGTATATTGAAGTGCTGAAGTGATTGTACAGTAGGACTACGACGGCTATCCGAGTACAGAACCAGAGTACGAAACCTATCCAACTGCAGAAAGGTGTAAGACAGGGTGAAGTTATATCCCCGAAACTTTTCACCGCTGCATTGGAAGACGTTTTCAAGCTACTGGACTGGAAATGATACGGCATTAACATCAATGGCGAGTACATCACTCACCTTCGATTTGCCGACGATATATTCCTTATGACATAGTCATTATGACAGAATCGCTGGAGGACCTAAGCACTATGCTCAATGACCTCAATAGTGTCTCCTAACGGATAGATCTTAAGATGAACATGGACAAAACAAAGATCATGTGTAACATCCATATCACACCTATGCCGGTAGTTGTTGCACTAAGCCCGAAGTTGTTGACGAGTGTGTTTACCTGGGACAAATAGTCCGACGAGGTAAGTCCAACTTTGACCGAGAGTTCAATCGACGGATTCAACTCGGTTGGGCAGCGTTCGGTAAATTACGACACACCTTTTCGTCGGGTATAATACTTCAAAACTTGAAAACGAGATTGTACAACAAGTGCGTGTTGCCAGTGATGATTTATAGATCTGAAACGTGGTCCTTTACTGCTGGCCGTATGAGGAAGCTGAAGGTCGCTCAGCGAGCTATAGAGAGGGCTATGCTCGGAGTTTCTCTGCGTGATATACTTAGAAATGAGGATATCCGTAGTAGAACCGGAGTGATTGACGTAAACCAACGGATTGGTAAGCTGAAGTGGCAATGGGCCAGCCGTATAGCTCGAAGAACGGAAAACCGATGGGGAAAAAGGTTCTCGAGTGGCAGCCTCGTACCGGTAGGCGAAGTATAGGGCTACCCCCCTACTAGATGGAGTGACAACCTAGTAAGACATGCAGGAAGTCGATGGATGCAGGTGGCTTAGGACCGTGCTTTGTGGCATTCCTTGGGCGAGGCCTATGTTCAGCTATATCTCACATATGAAACGCAGAAGAATATAAAGTCATTTAAATTAGTTGTGAAGGGCTGTAATGATGATTATGAGAAATATTTGTTAATTATTTGTCAGTATCTCATCGCTATAACAAGTAATAAATATACTTTATATATTATAAATTGTTATATGTTATAAATATACTCAAAAACTTCCAGCAAATCTTTAATTACATTCATTACACCTTAATAAAAGTTAATCAAACTTAGATTTTGTCATTTTAAGCTAGTTTTGGTCTAATGAGCTAGATTTAAGATAGTACTAATTACCATAATTAACTCAACTATCAGTGTTTATTGCACGCCCATTAAACCTTTGTGCTACTGGTTTATTACCTTTAAACCAATGCTGAATTGCCTTTTTAAGCTGGGGCATTTAATAACTGGCATGCTCATTGCTGCCGTGTAGGAATTGCCGCGGCATAAGAGAATCCACAATGCAATACTAATCCGTAGGTGTCGTAAGAGGCACACAGAGATAAATAAAACGGGATAGGCAACAGTATCATCCTGACGACAACTCAAAACAAATATAAACAAAAGTTTGCAAAAATTGCGGTTGCCAACCCGCTTCCTTAGCGTGGCAGCTATCCTACTTATGATATCATTTGTGGGAGCCTATTTTCAGTTTTGATAAATTATGATTATTTAACATCTGGCATGCTCAACGCTGCAATTATCAACATGAAGATGTATGCTAGCACACAATGAAATGAATCGGTGTCGGCTGATAAATAACTTTGATGGGAAACACGAGTGCCTTCAAACTGAACAGTCGACGAATTATCGGACGACTGCTAAAACGGTTTGGCACTCTTCCATGCGCGCACCTTTACTGATTGTTTAGTCAGAAGACTCAGCTGTTAGCTTCTATTCACCTTCGCTTCGAACTTTGGCGCAATGTTCTTGCATATGCTTCATGATGGCGTTGCTTGTCTTAACGCTAATCGTAAATTGTTTAACTTCTAAGCACTAATTTGTTCCTAATTGGAATCAGCTTCGTGCCAAGGACAAAAAAAAAAAAACAAAGTACGTTTCACTCTTCACTTTCTTCAAAAGTAGCCTACCAACTAGCAAAATGGTTCGAGTGCAATCGACTGATTGTTGGTTGGTCTGAGCATGTAAATTTCAATTTCAAAGATTGAAATAGAAAATATATTTTAATGTAACCATCGATATTAAACCAGTATTTATTATTATTATATTACCGATATTAGTTTCTAATTAAAGTTATGAAATTTATTAAATATAAAAATAAAAGAGATTTCTGCTGGCCGTATCGATAGGAATCAATAAAAAATTATAGCCAATATACGTCCCATAGTTCTGTAAAGTCATTTCTAAAAGAGTTTTAGAGCAAGGAAGTGTCCGCCGTACTGCTCCAATGTGAGTTGAAGGAATTCATATGTCTTCCAAATATATTTTTTAATTTTTCACACATGCAGGTCTCCTAACGATGATTTCCTTTACCCCCGAGGACGTGGTAACTCAGTACTTAAAATTGTAATTAAAAATTTCATTAGTGGTGACGAGGATCGAACCAGAGTTACCAGCGTACTGTAAAATTTACAGCGTGCGCTTGCCCTCTGAGCATATAATATTATGTCGTTGTTGTGAAAAAACAGTTAAGTATTGTGTGACTTTTATTATTATTTTATTATTAAATATTTTAGTAAGTGAGAAGGAAAACAAATAGCAATTTGTATAATAAATTTTGTTATAATGTATAACTCCACCCCACTTTTGTACTCAACACGGACATACTTAGTGTTATTGACTCTGATGTGAAATCGTAGAATTGGTCTATTTTAATCATTAAATGTAAATATAAAAGATAAGCTTAACGATTAATTGAAGCCCATTCAGATCCCAATCGATAGGAAAATGCACCTCGCATTTCAATTTCGAAAAGCGAATACCCACGAATACGTCACGGTGACTGGCAGCCGACCTGTCGAATTCAACTTTTAATCTTTTCGACGTTATTTTGTCCATCCTAAAAATTGCATTTAGCTGTTGCCTAATTAGCAAAGTGCCAATGAATTATTTTCTATTTAAGACGCAAAAGTGACCCCTTTTTTTCCTTTATTTTTATTTACGTTATCTATATTTTTTGTTTCTTCCGTTTCTTGTGCTATATTGTGTCGCAGATGTTTTCTTTCCAATAAAAGTTAAAAGAAGTGTTTTATATTTATTTTATTTACCTAGAGGCAACAATGGGAAAGGGAAAGGTCAATAATTAACTGCATAATTTTTATTGAGATAATTTAATACTAAAATAAACTGAATTCTTAGTATAGAAATACCATGGCGCAGTTGCTTAGCATTGAGTTGCGGCGCTGAGGGCCGCGGGTTCGAATCGATTATTCGATCGAAATAGATTTTTATTTCAAATTTATACAGAAATACGTGTATACGTAAAATATATTTTCTTTATAGCCGAATGACAATACTGTCACTGTTCCTTGTTTGGCAATAAGTTAAATAATTAAATGAATAAACAAATAATTAATTAATTTCTAAATCAATAATCTGAAGTCAACTATGTACTTGAGATTTTTTATTTTCTTATTTTTTTTAGCTTTTATTATTATGATTAATTACTAACAATAGGCTAAGTTATCATCTAATTATACTAATTATGTAATATTGTCTGTGTGGGTCGAAATAAAGAGATTAATAGGATTTAAATGTAAAACATATAATATTATAATCGATAGTTAGTTGTCGAAATCAAAGTACTCCTACTTTGATTTCGATATTACACTAGAACACTAAAAGGTGTTACGTTTCCTTGAAAAAATCGTTCCTTTTTAGGGTTCCGTACCCAAGGGTAACCAACAGGATCCTATTAACTAAGCCTCCACTGTCCGTCCGTCTGTCTGTCAGCAGGCTGTATCTCATGATCCGTAATAGGTAGACAGTTGAAACTTTTACAGAATGTGTATTTCTGTTGCCGCTTTAACAACAAATAATAAAAATAAGAATAAATTAAAAATTAAAGGGGGTTCCCCTACTAGAAACATTTTACGATGGTACGGAACCCTTCATACGCGAGTCCGACTCACTTGGCCGGCTTTTTTTACGTTCAATAGGCTTTCCATATTGAGCGGCAAAATTATCCGTTGTGTCCTTTCTCTTTAAAAGCTTCATCACAGTCTCTCGAGTATGAAAGTAGCAAAAGACTTTTGACGTAACGATTGTGCATTTGTGCATTTTTACAAAAGGAAGAACAGGTCACAATATTTATTTGTAAATCGTTTTTAAAAATATTTATTATTTTATTTTTCTGTACGTAACAGGTTAAACGCCAACTAATGTCACTCTGATGTTTGTCTGTTTTTTTGTCTGTCAGTCTCTCAATCTGACCGTTTGTATGTCACGGATTTCTATCTGGTGGATGAAATGAGTTACAGACCTAAAATTTGGATTTTTCGTGTAGAATATTAACCCAAACCAAATACATAATTAGAAATTCAATTAATTTATTTTTTGCATGTTGGTCTTCTGATTCTGATGCGCACAATTAGGTAGCGCGTAAACGCACTCTTCCGGTTCTTGCGGCATGTTGATCCTCTGTTCTGATGCACGTTAATATGCGATTCATAAAATATCTGCTTCATTACTCGCTTGTCGTTCCTTGTTTGTTTGAGAAGCTCGAATTCGCTTATTTCTATGTACTGCCCTGGTAGATCTACTAAGAGACGAACGTTTGGGAGGCATTTTTTTTGACGAAGCAAATAACAACATATAGATTTAAAAAATAGCGCTTGCACTAAATAATATCGCAGTTAAAGAGAGTCTAACAGTTGTGAAACGAATGTACTTGTGCAGAGCCACGGCGGGAGCCTTGCGGGGCAGTGGGCGCGACTGTGTTCTAGTGTAATCCATTAAGTCTGCTGTACTATACGGAAATGTGCCGTTTTCGAAAAATATAATATTTATAATGGTGAATTACTGTTACAGTTATATGAGTTACTATGTTAAGTTGAATTCAAATGACGGCCATGCTTATATTTCCCCCATATTCTTTTTTAAAATTGTTCATCCGAATAATCATAAATTTAACAATCGAAAACTGAAAATATTTTTATAAAGAAAGTGTCACGAAAATATTTGTCAGTGCAATACTTGTAAATGTATTTTTCTTGTGTAGTAATAAAAAATTATCTTGTTCAATAAATGTTTTTAACTTATAACTATGTACATAATGTTAATAAATTATAATGATATTATAATATTCAAAATTATTTTATTCCTAATTTCGTAAAAACCCCTAGCATATTTGCGACGACGGCGCATCGCCTGACATAAAAGGCACACAACTGTTGGCTCTTTATACTGTGATAATATCGATAAACTACGAATGACATGTGCCGTTTGACGTTTGCTATTTGTCTTTGCCAATTGTCAATTTTGAAATTATGTTGAAAGGAAAATACAATGACCTAATTCTTAGGTCATTGGGAAAATATTATCTTTCGATTTAATATCAAATGCTTCATCACCACTTACCTTAGATGGGATTGTTATCAAGCACTGCCTTATAATAAGTTAAAAAAATGATGGTAGCTTTACAGAAGATTATTCTTAAAAGGTTTATCAATTTTCGTAAATTTTTAGAAAACTATAAAGATATTATTTTAAATGATTGGAAATGTTTGGTAAGACTTAGTTAGCTTAGTTGATTTAAAATTGAACTGCTTCGGTTATTTAAATTATGTTAACACTCATAGACCTCAGACCAACTGATGGAAAGTAATTAATTATAAATTCATCACATTATTCTATACTTGCATAATGGTCACTCAATCTGAAAAAAAAATATAAAAAAAATAGGAAAGAAAATAATAATTGATTTAATGCTTTGGAATTTCCGTCACTTTTTACCTGATTCCGGGTTCATGAAATACGCGTATACGCGGACGCGATGCGGTAGCCTAGAGTACCATATTATTGCATTATCATCGATCTCATGTAACTATAAGTACGGCGTGCTTTAAAATTAATTACAAAGCACCGGAGAGACATACGAAGAAAGCAAGTTAAAAAGACGCTTGTAAAAACACAAGACATTACAGTTTTTAATAGATTTTATCTATAATAGGAATACAGATAAATAACATTAAATACACGAACGTTTGCAAAATAAATGAAATACTAATACAGTTATAAAAGTAATAAATTTTAGAGAGTTTAAGATCTGGACGTATTATATATATATATTAATGTATATATTTAATTTAATGTATATATTTAAATTTCCTAGACGTGAGGATTTCTCCACAATGCACATGCACATGCAGAATGCACATCATTTTGTTTAAATCAAATTGCAAAATTGAATTGCAGAGTATAAATTAATAAAAGTAAAGAGAGCAAAGAGAAATAATGCTTCATTGTCTGTTACAAAAGTTACATTGAATTTTAATTTTAAAATTGAAAATTAAATTGTACATTCTATTTCCTCCTTAGTTTGTTTTGCCTTGTTATTATATAAATTTGAAATTTGTTTTTCTCTTACGTTTCTCGATTATTACTTATAAAATTACGATTAAGTCTTATCATCTTCATCATAATCATTATCTTTATTACACTGCTGATCATAGGCTTGCCCAAAAGGATATCACAAAGAAAAAGGGTTCTAAGCTACCCGCGTTCATTAACTTCCTGCTTGTCTTACCAGGTTGTTATTTAGTGGCGGACCATCCTGCATTACTTTCATGGTGAGCATATTACGAGTATATATTCAAAAGTCATCGATCACTCAGGACATAATATGTATTGAGTTACATGAAAAATTGAAATACAGAGAAACTCATTTACCGGCATTACTATACCTGCATTGGAAGACCAAGTACAGTAGAGGACTTTTTCGGGCTGTTAAAGAACACAGATCAGAGATTCAAACCCTGGATGCACAAATCACATCCTATGTTTACTAAGCAATAGCTACTACTACTACTACTACTACTACTACTATTTATTTTATTTATTTTAATTTCTCAAAACTTTATTGTACTAAGCATAAAGGTTACAAAGGGCGGACTTAATGCCAGTTAGCATTCTCTGCCAGTCAACCCATGGCGTGGTGAGAAATCAGTGGCAGGTGAACTAAATAACTAAATATAATAACTTTATATAGATATAACACATATTAAAATAAGGCTTGTATATTACACAAATGCATATGAATACAAACAAATAAATAATAATACATATATAACAATTATCCTTAATACATATATACATATACATACACATAAATACATACATAAATATATGTCTGGATAAAGGTAGCAGTATTAAATTGACATTATGCTGACGACATTGTTTTCGAAAGATGTTCCCGGACCAATCTTTTGAAGGCTTTATTTGGTGCTTTCCTAATGTGTTCAGGTAAGGAGTTTCAGAGTAGTGTAGCCTGAACAGTAAAATAATTGCCGATAAAGCCAGTAAAATGGAGTGGAACTGAAATATTCAGATTAGTTGAAGAGCGAAGTACCTTGTCGTGGTTGGAGCAAAGGTATTGAAATTTGTCTTTAAGGTAGGAGGGGGAGGATAAATCATTTCAAATGGAGTAGAGAACAGACAATATACTGTACGTACATGTTTCTCGGATAATTAGATATTTAATGCGAATACAAAATTGAGAGATATGATCATATTTTCGAAGGCCGAAAATAAACCTGATGCAGTTATTAAGAAGGCGCTCAAGCTTATTGAGAAGATTTTGGTTCAAGTCTGAGTAACAAACATCTGCATAATCAATGACATGCAAGATGAGTGTTTGAACAAGCATATGCTAAGTTTTGTGTGAGAGAAAGTTTTTCAGACGGTAGAGCGATCTTAAGTTAGCAGTAAATTTACGACTGACCTCAGTGACTTGTTTTTCCCAGTTCAACGTTTTATTCATGTATAGAACCAGGTTTTCTACCCAGTCAGAGAACGGGATCAAATTATTATTATAAAATACGGGTAGCAAGCAACTGACGTCAACTTTTGCCAGCATTCTTGAGCTGCCAACAAGCATTGCTTGACATTTAGATGTATTTGACAGAAATGCCAAAACGCGATGACCAGTCATAAATGGCTTTCAAATTATAGTTACCCGCTATAGCGGTAGCGCTATAGCGCTATAGCGATAGCATCGTGTAGATTATCGATATTCGATTGCACATATATTTGGAGATCGTCTGAATATAAATGGTACGAACAATCAATGATGGATGATATGTAGTTAATGAAAACTGAAAATAATATAGGAGATAGAATTCCGCCTTGCGGCACACCAAAATCAAGATATAACCACAGGAAAGTCTCTTCCCTTACGTGGTCTGTTTGCTGGCGGTCGAGAAGATAAGAGAAAACCATTCCAGGACCGAGGGAGCAAATTTAAGATGGGACAGGATACATAGGAGTATATTGTAGTCAACTGTGTTTAAAGCGTTGGAAAAGTCTACTAACACTGTCACTGTTACTTTTTTGGTATCCATTCCGTGTTTTATATCCTCAGTAACTTTTATCAAAGCAGTGGAGGTGCTGTGCCCGGAGCGAAATCCAGACTGATAAGCACTCAGTAGGTTATTTTTGGATATGAAATTGGAGATTTGCTTATATATATACAGGCCTCTAAAACTTTGGAAAGAAAGGGCAAGATAGATATGGGACGAAAATGGTTAGGGAGTAAAGGGATTGAAACTTTAGGAAGGGGACGCACATAGCCCTTTTTCCAAAGGGTTGGATACTGTCCAGAGTCTATAGAAAAAATTATAATATTCTTTACAGCTGGTAGAAGATACTCTAATATGTTAACTATCATATCTCTACTGATTTCATCATAAACCACCGCCTCGGATTTGACTACCAGCACAGCCTTATTAACCTCATCTTGATGAACCGGTGAAAAATGAAAAACTGAGGTGTGAGAAGATTGGATTGAAGCCAAATAAGCTATAGTTTGAGCACGAATTGCAGGGTCCATTGCTGTAGCAGAAACAAAATAAAGATTCAAGTTATTGAGAGAAAGAGAAGTATCGCAATCCTGAATAGGTACCTTACCCACACCAAAAGGTTTTAGAAATTTCCAAACATCGGCTGGCGAAGAGTTACAAATATAAGTATGGATATAGCGGCGTTTAGCGTTACGTACCATCTGATTGCATCGATTCCTACATAACTTAAAGGCTAACCAATTTTCCTCCGTTTGTTCCCTTCTAAATCGAAGAAAAGCCCGATTCCGTCTAGTCATTGCTACCCGAACACTCGCTGTCATCCAAGGAGCAGGAGCACGCTTTAATCTAACTTTGTGAATCGGAGCATGAGTATCATACAGGCATAGAATTATATTATTAAGGTAAGATATCTTTTCATCAACTGTAGGTGCGTTCCCTAAAGGATCGAAATTTAAATTAAAAGCGTCTTTCCTAAAATTATCCAGGTTTACTCTTTTGAAATTACGTAATTGCAAAATATTAGAAGTAGTTTTGGGAAGACTAAGCTTATAAAAAGCGTAAATTAGGTCATGTCGTGAGAAACCCGGAGCGGGAAGTTAACCATGATTAATTACATGATCAGAAGAAGCAGTAATAATAAAATCAATCAATCACAGTCATCACTGTCTATATTGCGATGAGTAGTCCCTAAGGGAAGAATGTGAAGGTTGACAGACTCAATGATTGAACGAAGTTTTTGAGACCAAGAAGAAATCTTGAATGATTAACTCAGAACCAAAATTTTCTAAAGCCATTTCTATAGAAGGAAAGTAATCAATAGCAGGGGGGCAGTACACTACTCCAAGAATCATCCTTTTAACCTTGACATTTAATTCAATAAACAGGAACTCAGAGGTGGCAGAGTAAGTAAGTGGAGATGTTAAAATTATTTTGTAGGTAATTGACTTTTGCAAATATATGGCAACACCACCACCTCTTTTGTCAATGCGATTCCTCATTTCTAATAAGGACAAAGTCTGGTAATGAAAATAAGGTAGAGAGTAAAGAAGGCTTTAGCCAACTCACTGAAACTAAGATTGCATGTATGCACTTAGAAGAGAATGAAGATTTAAGCTCAAAAAAATGACTCGGGATACTTTAGGTATTTATATGACAAATATTCAACAAATAATCAGGGTTTGAAAAGATCAAGCTACCATTCATAGAGTCATTGCAAGACGTGAAAGAAAGTTCTGAATCATAAATTTAATGAAAAGATTCAGCATCAGACATATTAAAACAATACAGTAATTAAATATGTCAACATAAATATATAAATATAAAAATACAAATAAAAAAATTCTAAAATAGTTCAACGAAAGATCTCAAACACTCACATACACCTTTACATGGCAAATTAAATAATAATAATAATAATATTTAATTTGCCATATAAAATTTAAAATCTAAAGAAATAAAAATTTAAAATATAAAAGGTTCTTAAAATTAGCATAAAATGAATGTACGAGACGTCTCCAAAGAATTAGTAATTCATTTATGGGGCAATGTATACGCTTTTACAACGAAATCCCAGAAAATGTACAAAATTTTTCAATAAATAAGTTTAAATCTTTTATTAAAGAAAAATTGTACATAAAGGGTTACTATAATATCAAAGAATACATAAGTGAAAAAAACCCCTGGAAATGAGGTGATCGCCACCATGCTGGTACTATTAAAACTCATTTAAAATTTGTACGAACAAAAAAACAAAATTATTGTAAAGTGAAATATGTTTAAAAAAGAAGTCCCGCTGGGTTTCTTGCTGGTTTTTCCCAAGACAGAGGTATTTTCCGAACCAGTGGTAAATAAAAATTACTTTCAATAAGTATTATGTAATGATCTATATTGAATAAAAATTATTCTATTCTATTCTATTCCCCAAACACTATTAAAATAAAATATCGCAAAAAGGTGGTTAATGACCGAAAGAAATAAAAGCGAAGAATAGTGATAAAATATGAAGCGAATTCATTTGAAATTATTAAAGCAATAAATTATCACTTTATATAATAAACAGATATTATTATAAGACCATCTATAGTCTGTGTCTACCATAGACATTATATAAACCATTGAGAATTGAGATTTAATATTAAATGTACGCATATTTAATCTCAATTGTCAATGGTTTACTTTGACCATAGATTTTACAAGAATTGGACAACTTATATAAACAAAAGGTGGTTAAGTAATTATTTGAACCTGGTATGGTTTAATTTTTTGAATTTTTGAATTTTTTGATAAAACTAAACATTGAAACAAATGAGAACATCAGAATAAGAACGAAAACAAAATACTAAAATAGGAAATATAAGTGATATTAAGCACACAAGTTTATGTAACAATTTGGTTATTTTTATAACACAGTATATTCTAACAAGCATTGTACAAAGAAAATTTATACAAAATTTAAAAATAAATGCGCTTCAATGATTATAAAAATAAAACAGTTCCAATAAATCAAGAAGTGAAAACAAATTACATGAAATGAATCAAATGACACGAACGGGAGAAGTACATTTGTAATTTTGAAACAATAATCGTTATAGGCAACAGGCAAAAAACATCTAGAAAGAAAGCAGAACATGTTACTTATTTATTGCGAGTCGCCGAGACCGCTTAGTGCCTTCACTTTGAATTGGTGCAGGAACTTGTTTACCTCGGGCTGCCTTATTCTGCTGATTGACATTTGATTGTGAAGACTTACCACTATTCTTTACATGCGATGTAACCGTAGCAACAACACCCAAAGAGCGGTCAGAAGGACTAGCTCTGGGAAACCTTCTCATTAAAAAGTCGAGCAGCTCTTGAGCTGTAATCTTCTCACGGCCACTGGAATATTTGATGTAGATAGCCCTATCGAATGTCCATACATTTCTCGTGCCAAAATGTTTTAGGGCCCTTGTGTGAATTGATTGTCGTGCTCTTGTCAGAAATTCTCATATGTAGAAAACAGAACCTTTTAATTTTGCTTTAGAATTCCACACCTCAGTTTTTATATGATGATTGTGGAAAAATACAACAACTGACCTAATTCGATCACTTTTTTGTATGCCGAGTCTGTGGCATTGTTCTAAGCAGGTGCCAGTTATGTGTGAAAAAACCATTTTGAAGTGCATCAATTGCAGTACTTCATGCTGTATATCCAATCCTGAAGCCTCAGGGATGCCATTAAAAAGAAGGGCATTTTGCCGTTGCTGCATATTGATTGCATCAATACCTTTCAGACACTTATTGATCTGATTTCTCAGCAGATTAAGCATAGAACAAACTAAACCCTTGAAAGCATAAAACTCTTCATTGAGCTGTACAAAAGTTAGGTTAGTTGGAGTTAATGGAGCTTTCAGTTTTTGCTCAAACTCTGCCATCTTCAAGGTCCAACTATCTTCCAGTTCTCTTTGTATAATTTCAACATTACATGTATTT
Source organism: Parnassius orleans (assembly GCA_029286625.1). NCBI lineage: Eukaryota > Metazoa > Arthropoda > Insecta > Lepidoptera > Papilionidae > Parnassius > Parnassius orleans. The sequence goes on along the minus strand of JAGSMP010000305.1, from coordinate 561,113 downwards.
ATCATAATTGTAGTTTCAAAGGAGCAAAAGTAAATAATTGCTTGAAGTGATTACACTAGCTTAATTGATGTATTGGGGGAAGGGTGTAAGTGCTTGAAAGTATAGGAACATGCCTTTATGAAAAACTTATTTTCCAAAAAATATTGTAAACTAATATTTTAATAACTGAAGTTAAAACTGTATAAATTATATTTTATTTAATAAATATTTTACTACTACTACTACTACTACTACTACTACTACTACTGCTACTACTACTACTACTACTACTACTACTACTACTACTACTACTACTACTACTACTACTACTCCTACATACCATCACAAGTCCACTGCTAAACATAGGCCTCCCCACATATTGCTACAAAATATTTTTCATCAGGTCGTCTTTATATATATGTTTTAGTAATAAGGTTCCTAGCTGTCTTGTGACTTAGCTGTTGTTCTTATAGTAAGCGTATATTTTCAGGTAATGACTCTTTTACGAACTTGTCAACCCATTTTCCAAAGACAACGATTAAAAGATACTCTTCTGTACCTTTTAATAAATTCATATGTGAACCACGTCAAAATCTACCTACTATATCTTCATTTTAAGTCGTATTCTTATATTCGTTATACATTTTAAATCAATTTATTACTAATACACCAAAAATTTACTATGAAAAGAGATCAGAGAAAACTCGTTATGAAGAGTATCATAATTTTGACGTTTTGACAAAATATAAATTTAAAATAAACGATTCATTTCATTTTATAGAATGATTGGTAAATTGGCATTCACAGGTTTTAATACTTTTTAATTACTATTATTATTTTTGACGTAGTTAGTACCTTCTAATTTAATCTCATGAAAGTTACTTTATATGTTTATCAGAAATGAAAAGACATCTGAACCCTGGAATTGCGCGTTATTTGCAGTTATTTTTAAGTATAAAATAACTATAAATCAATTTTCTAATCTTTGATGATATACAAGCAAGTGCATGTATATAATCAAAAAGTTTAACATTGCGTACTATATATTTTGTGAAATAATTATATTCTGCGATACTGTTATCCCTTATTTTAATTATTACCGACTCATATCAAGAGCAATTTTTTATAAAACGGAAGTGACAAACGAACTTACAATTTACCTGATGGTAAGTGTAGCTACTGCAGTCCATGGACACCTGCAGTCAACTTCAAATACAGCAGGCTACAGATATGTTGTCCCATCTGAGGAGTTAGGTAGAATGTCTCACAGCAGTGCAAGCACTACTATTTGGCGGCAAATAGGTGAGAGTATACCATAAAGACAGGCTTCTAAGTGAAAGGAGTCCTAACACCTCGAAAATAATACAGAAATAAACACTTCAATTGTATTTTAAAATTAATATATTAAGAAAATACATACATTTATAAACATTGATCGATTGATTGATTGATACATATTGGTGGGAACGTCTCTAAATGGGTCACTAACTAATTAATTAAATTAAATGAAATGCGTTATTCGAACCACAAATTTTGTAAGAATCTGCAGCTCGAGAAAAATTATAGGAATGGTATACATCTACATCTATCCTCAATAAAGAATCAAAATGCAGATACGTTGTCGCCCGTAAGATGGAATGCCTCTTTTCAAGTAAAAGGGTCTCGGTTGTCTACACTCACCATACGAAACACAGCAGCATTAAGCTACTATTTTACGCAGGTATTCTGTGAGGCGTGGTCCTTCCCAGTCCATTCGTGCTACAACTATACTACTAATATAGCTGCAGCATGGCTCTACTACAAGTACTACCTGATTCAAGTTAAATAGATACATTTGAAGTATCAGCGGTAATTACACGTTCATAAGACCAAATAAGCTCACCTGCGATCTTCGGATGCGGGGCGGCGCGGTGTACCCTTTACTTCAACAGCTGCGATGCGGTGATCTTCAGCACGATTGGCTGATTAATACGAATAGTTCTTGCGGTATCACACAGTCTTGCTGGCGACAGTTCTATAGGTTTTCGGTGCCGCGACACGTGCACGGCGTGTTCCAATAGCGAGCGGAAGGCGACGACGAACGCGTAAACATGCGACTAGCGTTGCGTGACGAAAATGACGCGTGCGTGTGCGCCCACAGTTGAAACGCGACTACTTCAACAGGGTTGCCCACAAGGTCATGCTATGCAACTACCGAGGCGAAACAGACTATCTAAGATAATGGCAGGAAGCGACCCTTAGAGCATCCGTTTCCCCGGCCTTGAAAGGTTTAACTTTCAACAAGTGAAAACAGCGAAAAATTGTGGTAGAGAAAACACATTCAAGCGGTAAAGGAAGTATAGTGCAGGAGTATATCTCTATGTGGATAAATAGTCTTGTCGACTATAATAAGAAAAGTAATATGCTGCAAACAAAAACTTATTGCGAGTGCACGAGATACGTCCTAAAGAAAGACAAAAGAAGACTTGATAAAGTGTAAGCGGTGCGTTCTTGCTGTTTAAAACTTAAGAATATAATATGCGGTAAGATTAAAAGTGTGCGGTTAGTATTATAATTGCGGTTAGTATTATAAGAATATATAAATAACCTAGCGTATTCTGAGTATTAACAATAAAATAACGTGCGAGAGAAAAAACAACTAATAAATCTTACTACTAATTAAAGCTATTGCGTAGGTAGCAGACACAGCTTTACAACGGGCCGTTGAAATACACCTTGTTTAGTTTTGACCGATGCAACGCGTGTGATGCCATCCTTTCCAGGGTGCAATTGTACAATGACACCTAAAGGCCAATGTAAGGACATTACATTATCCTTTTTTTATATAGGAGAGGGGGCAAACGAGCATACGGCTAACCAGATGGTAAGTGACTACCGCCGCCCATGGACAACTGCAACACCAGGGGAATTGCAGGTGCGTTGCCGGCCTTTTAAAATGGAGTAAGTTCTTTTCTTGAAGGTCTCTAAGTCGTATCGGTCCGAAAAAATCGCCGGTGGTAAACTATTCCACAGAGAGGTCGTACGCGGAAGAAAACTCCTAGTGAAACGTACAGTGGTGGACCGCCAAGCATCCAGATGGTGTGGATGGTATCGGGAGTTTTGTCGCGATGTGCGTTCGTGAAATTTGGCGGCTGGGATTAATCCGAACAATTCCTCAGAGCACTTTCCGTGGTAAATGGGAAAGAAAATGTAAAGGGATGCAACATCTTTTCGCAGCACCAGTGAATCGAGCCGATCGGAAAGGACTTCGACGATTCGAGCCGCTCTGCGCATGGGGGTAAACATAATAGGGCCCTCGCGGTTAAGATCCAGAATTTTTGTCTCAGAAGAGCCATAAGTAAATTTGGACCTGTATGAAATTTTTCTCATGATAATGTTTAAAATGAAATCGACTATATAGTCTCGTTTTGGCAATAATACTGGGTGCCTAGCGTTGATATCCATATCGGAGCGAGAAAGGCGGCCACCAACGCCAATAATGCCGCCATGGAGAAAGGGACGTAAGGTTAATAATTCTTTAGAACATTGCTTATTATCGGTTAAACGGTTAAGATCTTGCGGGAAATGAATATGTTGAATGGAGCGCATTACCAAACTCTCAGCGATTTATAAATCAGAAGCTACTACAGCTCCTCGCGGTAATTTCTTGATAAATTTAAGTAAAAGGCAAATAGCTCTCAAATATTTATTACAAGAATAAAAGCGGTTAGCGAAATTATAAATAAAATTATAGGTAGCAGTAGCACTGCCTTGTGCGGATTCATTTGAGTGGCCTTCCTTATCGTTAAGAGTGGTAAGAAAAGCGAGTGGTATAGATTTAGGAAGGCCAATCACTACGCGTTAACTGTAGCCAATGCGGTCCCTCTAACCATAGGGAATGGTGTATTAACTGTTTAGGGGTCAAGCCCCTTGTTAAACAGTCGGCAGGGTTTTCGGAGCTCCTAATGTGAAAAAAAAAAGATCAGCTGATAAGTTTTAATAAATGCTTGCGATCCGATTGGCAACATAAGTGTGCCAACGGTGTGGTGAAGAGTGAATCCAGCTTAAAGTCACAGTTGAATCTGAGAAGGCTACGATAGATTTTATGGGATATCTCAGCTTATAAGTTTCAAAGATACGTCTTATAAGTTTCGATAAAAGTAGAGCTGCGCATAATTCTAATCGTATCAGCCAGACGACCTTTAGAGGTGCGACCTTAAACTTTGCGCATACTTTTTTTTTTCGTGGGGAAATCCTCATGGATTCCTCTGGCTGCGGGGGCAACCTCAAGGTTATGCCGGACTCCTACCGGCTAAAACCCCACGGTGGTCTCCATCAGCGTGTATGAAGGGTTCCGGGATCTCCGTTCGGAACGCAACCAGGGCCCCTCTCGCTTTGCTTTATTGAAAGCACGTCCAAGGGTAGAACACTACCCCAGCACCCTCGCAGTGCTATCACGATGTCTCAGGACCACTTCCGAGCCATCGTCCTCCTCGGGGGTTGTTACTAGGCGTTCAGGCCCCGCTCCAAATGCCTGCAACCCCAGAGGCCCCATTCTGGTAGGGGAACACCATCTTCAAGGGAGGCCGTGACGAACGCCTTGATGGCGTCGTCTCCGAGTGGGATCTGTCCTCCTCCGATCCCGCTCAGCAGCCTCCTTCTGGACCATTACGGACTCACAGAAGGTGGCTACGGCCCTCCACGCCGAGTCCCCGCTCAACATCGCCGACACGACTGCTGGCAGGGAGAGGTCCCGACCGACCCGGTTTGCCAGGATCATTCGCTCCCGTTCCCAAGCTGGACATATCGCCAGCGTATGGGACGCAGAGTCCTGGTCCTGTCCACCGCAGTGGAAGCAGTTCGCCGTCGCTTCGCGTCCGATCTTACACAGATAATCACCGAAGCACTCGTGCCCGGTAATTATCTGTGTAAGTCTGTAGGTGAGTCTTCCTACTCGTCGCTGCATCCAGGCTTCGAAGACCGGCAGGATTGCGCCAATAACGCGTTTGCGGGCATAGCGCTCCTCGTTGAGTCGAGTGCGCCATATCGCCAAAGCGTTTTGGCGCTCCTGCCGTTTTACAGACTCGAGCGCCTCATCTGGCTCACTGCCACCTCTCTGACGGAGGATGCGGATTCGGTTGTACACCCTCGCATCCATATCCGCCAGTATATCTTTTACTTTGCGCATACTATTCTGACCTCACCGTTATGCAACACTACTCTGAGGTATGCGACACCACCGAAGGCTCGCTCACTAGCATCAGCGAAATGGAAACAGAACAATCTGAGATAATATCTAGCTGTCGCTGAAAGTGTAGAGTTGTGAATAATGGCAACTCTGACTTAAATTGTTCTCAAGAACGAATGATGCGTTTAGGGGGGGAGCTCGTCCCGATCAACCTTAGTGAACCACAAATCCTTTATGAGGAGCTTAGCGAATAAAATTATGGGAGCAACTAAACCTAACACGTCAAATAAGCGTGCGATGGACGAGAGAATATTTCTCTTTGTACGAGAGCGATTGTCAGGGTTGACATAAAATGCAAAATAGTCTCCTAATGGAAACCAGCCGAGGCCAAGAATCTTAAGTCGAGTCTTCACTATCCATTTCTACACAGTGAGATAAGCGCAAGCACTCGGGAACAGCTTGTAAGACTATAGAACTGTTAGTAGCCCATTTAGTAAGTTCAAAATCCCCTGCGTGAAAGAGCTGGATAAGTTGAGTAGCAGCATCGACTGCTTCCTCTGTCGATATGAGGGAACTTACTATGTCATCAACATAAATATCTCGACTCAGAATAACATTTGCTAAGGTAAATCTGTGTCCTTCATCCATACATAATTGCTGGACGGCGCGAATTACCAAAAATGGGCTACTTTTAAGGCCAAAGACCACGCGGTTAAATTGAAATACTTGTATAGGTTCCTGTAGACTAAACCTATACAAAATATGTTGTAGAGGGCGATCCTCTTCGCGAACTTCTATACGCAGATACATTTGGCGTACATCTGCTGTCATTGCGATAGGGAATAAGCGCATATTCAATAAAATATTAAAAAGATCAGCTTGAAGAGCCGGACCTGAATACAAAATATCATTAAGCGAAGGTCCGTCACCACCCGTCTTAGCACAAACGTCAAGAACGACACGTAGTTTGGTCGTCGCTTTATCCTCGCGTATGACAGGCTGGTGAGGAATATAATACGTGAATTAATTTGAGTCAGTGGTACTGACCGGCGATATATAATTATTCTCAAGATACTCCTTGACGACGTTATCATATAACCTTTTAATATTTGGGTTATATGCGAATTTGCGTTCGAGACTTAACAAACGGCGTCTTGCGATATGAAATGAGTCTCCAAGAGTGGAGGCCTCAATTTTGCGAGGCAAGGCCACTTGATACCTGCCTAATGCATTTCTGCTAACTGTAGAAGCATAAAACTGTTCACAGTACTGATCGTCGACACTACTGATAGGGGCGACTTCTACATCTTCCATCTCCCAAAACTTACGAAGATCCTGCATTCTTGGGAAAAGGTGGTACAAAGGGACGAGGATGTAGAGTTCCGTTTATTAACTGGTGCCTCTCCTAAAACGTCCTATCCTAAAACCGTTTCTATCGCTTCATGATTTCCTGGCCGCGAGAAAATTTTGTTTGGCAACAAAATGCGCGCGAATGAATTAACGCCTAAAAGTATGCCAACGTCATCTGGAAAAGCCGGCGAGCGAAATATTATTTAAGTGATGCATTTTTGTGACATCTATTTGCGTAAGCGGAAGTTGACCTGTTATGTGGTCCAACACATAACAGGTCAATTTCCGCTTACGCAAATATATTTTTTTTACATTTTATACTTAGGCTGCGGTCTGAGCCTTGAACAAAAACTGAGAGTAGTACCTATACCCTTAACTGTGTAGGTAGAATTAGTATTCTACCTACACAGTTGACGGCTCCGTGGCGCAGTGGCTTAGCAATTGAGTTGCAGCGCTAAGGGCCGCGGATTCGAATTCTGCACGGAACAAGTATTTGTATGGCCTACAAATAATTGTTCGGGGTCTGAATGTTTGTCCTTGGGCAGTTTATGTTTGTAATCTGCCCCCACGATACAGGAGAAAATCCTAGTACGGAGGTTACGTTTTTTAAAGTATAATGAAGAAAAAAAGAAAAGGAGAATTATTTATACGTAGCCTAACTTGCGACAACAGCGTGTGTTTACATAATTTTTTTGTGAACCCGGGTCAATAAGACATCACACTATCACGTCTTTTCCTACGCGGCCTGCTATCAACACTTTAGCAGTAGGCAAGATCTCGGTCTTTAAAGAAGCCTCTAACGATTTTGAAGAGAGCGTGCATAGCGACACACGCTCCTGTAAAGGTTTCGAGGTGTCAACCGGACGATCCGTCGGATGATCGTGAGCAGAAGATTTGGAAAGCGTATTTACCCTAGGCTTGGGCGGCTCTATTTGATTTTATATGATTAAATCTTTCCGTCGGAGACCTGTTTAAAAACTTGTTACATTGATAGAGATACGTATGTGCATTGTGACATAATGCACAATTAGAAGCGGTTGCAATATACGCTCGCGGTACGCGGGTTCGAGGCGGTGCTCAGGACGAAATATTGTTCGAAGCAGTGACAACGTTATCAGACCTATGTGAGGTACGATGTAAAAAAAATATTTGTTCTCGGACAAATTGAATAAAATTATCATAATTCGGAATTTTATTTGTATCGCGAATAGACATTTCATAATTTTTTGCGGTGTCCGAATCTAATACTACTTTACGTGGTAGAGCCATGCTACAGCTATATTAATAGTATAGTTGTAGCACGAATGGGTCGGCTCGACCGGGGAAGGACCACGCTCTCACAGAATACCAGCGTAAAATAGCAGCTTAATGCTGCTGTTTCGTATGGTGAGTGTAGAGAACCGGAGACCCTTTTTACTGGAAAAGAGGCATTCAATCTCAGTCCTCACGGCTGACAACGCATCTGCATTTAAATTCGCAAACGAAGATAGATGTAGATGTCTATGTGCCACAGCAACCACTTACCATCAGGTGGACTGAGTGCTCGTTTGTGACCCTTATTCTATAAAAAAATAAATAATTTAAGGCCAATATGGACAAAAATAAAATCAGCTAAGTCTTCGATCTAAGGACCTTTAAGACCAGCTATAAGTGCAGCGTATTTATCTATGACCTGCTCTAAATTTGCAGAGCCTGAAGTAGAAGGCTTCAGGAATAATAACTGGTTTAAATAGCTTACAGCTAAAGCGCGTTTATCGTGGTATTTTGAGATAAGAGCATCCCATACCGACTTCTAATTCTCGGCGGCTGGCACAAAACCAGCTGCAATGGACTGAGCCTTTCTAGTTAAACTGTTTAATAAATAATGGATGCGTTTCGAATCAGTCAGCGATGGATTATCGTGAATCACTCTTTTAAAGGTTTCATAAAAAAATGGAAACTCTTGAATGTTCCCATCAAATGTGTTCATACAGCTTGCGTGGTTAGAATTAGAACTGCTGGAAGAAACTTTCTCCAATGTTAATAAAGTGTCCTTAATTATACAGTACAAATCATCAAAAGCAGTGATGGATTAGTGATTTACTTCATAATCATCATCGAATTCTAAATGAAATAGGTATAATCCCCCAAGGAATACCACAAAGCACGGTCCTGAGCCACCTGCCTCCATCAACTTAGCAGTCTTACCAGGTCGTCACTCCATCTAGTAGGGGGACGCCCTACACTTCGTCCGCCGGTACGAGGTCGTCACTCGAGAACCTTTTTCCCCAACGGTTGTCGGTTCTTCGAGCTATATGGCCGGCCCATTGCCACTTCAGCTTACTAATCCGTTGGGCTATGTCGGTCACTCTGGTTCCTCATTTCTAAGTTTATCACGCAGAGAAACTCCGAGCATAGCCCTCTCCATAGCTCGCTGAGCGACCTTGAGCTTCCTCATATGGCCAACAGTGAAGGACCACGTCTCAGTTACATAGGTCATCACTGGCAACACGCACTGGTTGTACAGTCTCGTTTTCAAGTATTGAGGTATACCTGACGAGAAGATGTGCCGTAATTTCCCGAACGCTGCCCAGCCGAGTTGAATCCGTCGATTGACCTCTCGGTTGAATTTGGACTTACCTAGTCGGACTGTTTGTCCCAGGTAAACATGCTCGTCAACAACTTCGAGCTTAGTGCTCCCAACAATTACTGGCATAGGTGTTACATGGACATTATACATGATCTTTGTTTTGTTTATGTTCATCTTAAGACCTATCCGTTGGGAACCACTATTGAGGTCATTGAGCATAGTGCGTAGGTCCCCAAGCGCTTCTGCCATAAGGACTATATCGTCGGCAAATCGAAGGTGAGTGATGTACTCGCCGTTGATGTTAATACCGTATCATTTCCAGTCCAGTGGCTTGAAAACGTCTTCCAATGCAGCGGTGAAGAGTTTCGGGGATATAACGTCACCCTGTCTTACACCTCTCTGCAGTTGGATAGGTTTCGTACTCTGGTTCTGTACTCGGATAGCTATCGTAGCCCTACTGTACAAACACTTCAGCACTTCGATATACAGACAGTCAACTTGGCACCGCTAAAGGGACTGCAGCACCGCCCAAATTTCGACGAAATCAAAGGCTTTCTCATAGTCCACATACGCCAGACATAGTGGCAAATTGTGCTACAACTAAACAATTCAATTTTTCACACAGACCAACCACGACGTATCCACCTATCACCGAATTGGCTGTTCAGATATGCGCGCATAGACCGTTTGTAATGAGCTAGACATCCATTGTGCTGGAAATAAATTCCTTGCAGATGGCTCAGAGGAACGTTTTCCAACATTGTGTCGATGACGGTACGTATCATTTGCAGATACGTTACTCCCGTCAATCGACCTTCAATCCATATTGGACCAGTGATGTGATCGTTAATGATTGCCGCCCAAACGTTAACACTGAAACGAACTTGATGAGCATGTTCTTGGATTTTGTAGGGGTTTTGGAAATTCCACCAGTGCTCATTGTGCACGTTGCAAAAGGGAAAGTACAAGGACAAAGAGGCCTACGGCGGGTGCGCCGACCGGCGAGTGCGTTACAAATTCATTGTTTTATTGCTCGTAAAGTAGGGTGCGTATGATTTGAGTTTCGATAGTTTATAATTGATTTATTCATTTATTTCAAAACTTTTGTTTTTATTTTTTTAGTATGGAAAGCTTACTTCAAATTAATATGGTGTAAATGAAAGAAGAAAGAAATCATGTTTCACTTTGAATGCTACACGTACTCTAACTGAAAATATAAATCAATATTCACATACTTAGCCAGGGCATTGAATAGAATAGAATATATTTTCTATTAATTTTTATTTATATATTGAAAGTAATTTTTTACCTTTACCACTGGATCTGGAAAAGAACTCTATTCTGGGAAGAACCAGCCAGAAACCTAATATATGTATATAACTAGGTATCAATGCTAAAATTCATTTGGATTCTGTTTTTCAAATAAAAAAATATTTTATTTTATTTATCAGGCATGAAAAACCCGAATGACTTAATTGAATCAAAGCGAACAAAGAAGCTGATTATTATTCGACTCAGACACGGCTTGTTTTGTTATAGTCCTCACAAGTCTCAGAGGCTATTCCCTAAACAAATTACTTAACCGCATTTACTGTTCTGCGAAAACAAATTCAAATTTAATTAACATTTCATTACATAAAACTATAACACCATTTTGTCGGGCAGCCTTCCAGTGGTTCAAAAATAATACACAGATTTTATAAAGCCAATTTGTATACACCTAGCAATGTACGAGGGTGGATTGAAAAGTACTCGGCCTAACCAAGAAAATAAACACATACTAAATCAGTAATATTTTTATTTTTCTACATAATCACCATCAAGTTCAATACACTTTTGCCACCTCCCCTTCCAAGCATTTAGACCGTTGAAAAAATGATTCTTCCTTAGAGTCAAAATATGCGTCTACAGCTGCTTTGACCTCGTCGTTTATCGAAAATCTTTGACCTCCCAAGTGCTTTTTAGGTTGGGAACAGAAAGAAGTCTGATGGTGCCAGATCAGGTGAATACGGCGGATGCGGTAACAGTTCAAAGCCACAGTTGTGAATTTCAGCCATTGACTGTACTGACGTGTGAACACGGGCGTTATCTTGATGAAACAGGACTTTTCTTCTGAGCATTCCTCGACGTTTTTCTTTTATTTCCTCTCGTAAACGACGTAGTAAGGTGCAGTAGTAATCAGAGTTTATAGTCTGACCCTTTCAAGATAATCAATCATAATCACACCTTTCGAGTCCCAGAATACTGAAGCCATCACCTTATTTGCCGACAAAATCGACTTAGCCTTTTTAGGGGGTGGTGAACCAGGTCTTCTCCACTGTTTTGATTGTTGTTTTGTTTCCGGTGTACAGTAATGAACCCATGTTTCGTCCATAGTAACAAAACGATTCAAAAATCATCTGCATCGGCTTCAAATAACTCAAACAGTCGCGTGAATTAGTCAATCGCGTCCTTTTTGTTCAACTGAAAGCAGTCGCGGAACCCACCTCGCAGACACCTTGTGGAAACCTAACTCGTTGACAATGATGTTTTGAGTTCGTTCATAAGAGATGCCTATAATCACGGCTATCTCTCTAATTTTTAATCTGCGGTCTCCATTATTAAATCAAGTACTTTTAAATATTTTCGTCAGTAGTTGACGTCGAAGGCCTTCCAGAGCGGGGTTCATCTTTCACACTCTCTCTACCACGCTTAAATTCTGCTATCCATTTTTTGACGGATGAATATGACAGAGCACAATCGCCTAATGTACTGACCATGTCATCATGGATGGCTTTTGATGATAGCCCCTTCTTATGGAGGTACTTAATGACGGCACGCTGCTCGATTTGCTCCATTCGCGGAAATTATGTCCGATTACTTTGTTAATAAATTTATAAAATCACAACTAATTATCGCACACAATGAACTAGTCTGAACTGAACTAAATAATGTGGGTAGATTTGATTTTTAGAATTGAATGGATCTGTGTTAGGCCGAGTACTTTTCAATCCACCCTCGTATCATATTATGTGACACATCCATTAAATTTCTAACTATTCTAAAACATTTTTTTCAATTAATTCCCAAAAATATAAAAGCTAATAACACAATTTATACAAAATTTATCAAAGATTCCCCAAAAAAAAAATTGCTGCCAAGTACAGGGTTGATTGTCATGCTTAGTCAGGTACTAAGTACCAGACATCTCACACCTTTGGCGTTGTTGCCCGTCGCTGATTTGAGTATTTTACATCTGTCGTAAACGCTATGGTATACTGCCATCTATCAGAAGTCATAAGATTATTTGGCACTTCTTATAGTCGTTTCTTACTACATTCACAGGACTAAATGGGGTGATGGATACTTTTGCGCTACCACCACACGGAAAAAAACGCTTGACAAATGTTTTAGTTTTCTTAACGTTTAACGGGATGCAATTGACCAGCTGATTAACCCAAGGGACATTTATAATATGATGTTTCTGATGTTAGAAAGTCGTTTTTTATTTACATGACTAGAAGTCTTTTTTTTAAATCATTCTTACAAATTCATGACACTTTGCTTCAAAGGCTTACACAATTATTAAAAACTAGATTAATATCTCTATAATAGTTATACCTTGGGTTTGGAGTTCTGAAGCACTGAATATAAAAAATAACGTTATATATAAATTTATCATGAATAGATAGTGAATATTAATATAATGTCGTGAGTGATATAGATAGTTTAAACAATGAAGACACGACCTACCCTTTTACTTAATCGTGTACAGTTTAAGTATGCAATATGTTGGCTGTGTGTTTGTAATGACAAAATTTAAGTCAGAATCACTTCTAAGTATTTTTAACATTTTACTTTCTTGGTTATTTACATTTATTTACATGACATAAAAAAAACACTAAAACTAAAAGATCTAAAACTAAATACTTACCTTATCATACAGCCCACAAATAGTTATAATTGTGTTGTATTTCACAAAAAGAAAATAATTTAAATTGTATACACCTGGTGGATCAAAATAAACAAAACATATTGGGCAAAGAATAAGATTTAAACAGCAATAATGTACATGTTGAATAAAACTAGTTTTTACCGATTATATCGCGTTTATTAACTAATTTTGTATTCCCTACGTTTCGAGTACCATACAGCACCCATCGTCGCTTCAGGAATTCTGCAGTCTGTGAACACGTACAGGATCGCCCCCGCCATTACATTAGATTTGAAAGATCACAAAACGTCGCAAAAACACCTATTAAATAAAAATAAAAACATCCTGAATTCAATGGCGATGATGCTACCATCTGCTTGGGATCTAATAAACCCCAAGCTTAGCATAATACTGCAAGATTTCAAGATACTGTAAGTTCTTTCTGCGTAGATCGGACCAAAAATTAATAATCTTTAACTGAAGATAGCCTCGGTTAACTATGAAATTGGGATGTCGAACACCTCAGTGCCCCCGTGACCCCTGGTAAAATCTGTTGTAATATGTGGCACTGATCAATCTCCTAGAATTTTCTTTCATCAGTATTAAGTTTATTTCATGATCAAAATCATATAATCTTGTTAATATATTCTTAAAACCAATACGCACTGCTGAACCAAGCGCAACTTGTATATGTAACATTTTTACCGATGTTAAGCCCTTATTTGAACCATGTAATGAACCATGAGTAGGAATATCTACTAAACCATATCGTACTGTAGGTGTTGTAAGAGGCGACTGAGGGTAACGAACAATGAGGTGGGCAGCAGCATCATATTGAAAATTCCTATTCGTTATGCCTTTAGCAACGCAACGCAATGGCGGTGAAAATGGTAACGGCGGGGCAGGGTGTGCTAAGACTATCCAAAGGACATTGGGTTGCCACCTTAGTCGACTCGACCTGGTAACATTTAATGTACGCACCACGAGCTGAAAGAAGGGATAAACAAGTTGCGTTGGGATATTGTAGGATCATTATCTGAGGTCCTTAGAGAGGGAGAGGTTACGGTAATCCTTGAATACTGCATCTTGCTCTATCGCCGAGGGGGCGACCATCTGTCTCAAGTAAGAGGCGTGTTTATCATACTCAAGTCTCTCGTTAACATCGTTGTAAATATTAGGTCTGTATCGATAAAGCTGGCGTACATTACACTTAGCTTCACCAAACAGTATTCATGGTACGTCGTACGAACCAACGTCGGCACATACCGGAAGGGGTGGAGGAGATGTATGAGGATATCTCTAGACCCGTATCGTAAGAATAACCGACAATACAGTGTTAGTGTGATGGTAGGTATGAAATAGGGCAACAGAAGCCAAGGAGTCATTAGAAAGCGACGTCATAGAGAAAGAGGTACTCTTTATGAAGAACTCATGCTTTCAGAAGCGGCCCTAAAACAAGTGGACCTGGTCTAGCTCCGATGATATCTCAGTGATCCATCCATCCATTACAGCCTATAAAAGTCCACTGTTGAACATAGGCCTCCCCCTTAGATTGCCTCATAGGGGGGAGTTCACTTGATGGTAAGTAGTTGCCGTAGCCCATAGACATCCACATCCATCCCCGTTTGCGAATCAAAATGCAGATGTGCTGTCAGCCCCGAGGACTAAGATGGAATGCCTCTTTTCCAGTAAAAAGGGTCTCCGGTTCTCTACACTCACCATACGAAATACAGCAGCATGAAGCTGCTATTTTTGCAGCTGGTATTCCGTGAGAGCGTGGTCCTTCCCCGGTAGAGCCGACTCATTCGTGCTACAAATATACTATAAATATAGCTGCAGCATGGCTCTATCAGTCTTCAGCAGATATGGCAACGGGCAACTGAACAGGCTTATCTTTAAATGTATGCGGCAAAATTTAAGCAACTTCATTACAGCTTGCATTGAAGAAGCGATTGGCTGGATCCACTCTTTACCAGAGATCTGCTTGTCGTTAAGAGCCACCTGTAGAAGTTGAAGACTGATTATGTCAGCGTCATTTATTAGACTACTGAGATTTTGAGTGGAATTAAGAGTTTTACGGACGTTAATGCACATCGTCGTTGGAGCCACACGCTAGTGTAAGTAACGATTCAAGGGCAAGTCTCATTTAACTCTATCTCGACGATATTTCGAACGTCAGTCTGAGTGACATTCAAATGGTTCTCTAGCATATCAAAAACGGCGAGGACACATGCTAGGATGGAATTACAGCGGAGCTTTTTTATGGTGGCTTTCCGTGTACAGAACCAGAGTTCCAAACTATCCAACTATAGAGAAGTGTAAGACAAGGTGACTTTATATCCCCGAAACTCTTCACCACTACATAGAAAGGCGTTTTCAAGCCCAGGCGTTTAAATTTACTCACATTAAATTTTCCATCGATAATATAGTCATTATGGCAATCGTTGGAGGACCTCAGCAATATGCTCATGACCTCAATAACGTCTATTAACGAATAGGTCTTAAAATGAACATTAAAAAGACATAGGCCATGTGTAACGTCCATGTTACACCTATGCCGGTAGTTGTTGGGAGCACTATCCTCAAGGTTGTTGAGGAGTAAAACAAATTGTTATACTAACCAAGTTCATCTTCGACCGAGGGGTCAATCGACGGATTCAACACTGCTTAGCAATGTTCAGGAGATCACAGATTTTCAAGAAATAACAGTAGCAAATCATTAATGAATGGGTGGCAGAAGGAATCCATAAGTGTAGACTTTTACAATGAAAGATAATTTTATAATCTTAGTAAGTCTTTTAGAAAATATGTTAAAAAATATTCTAAAATATACATACAGTATTCTCCACAGTGAAGTCTTCACATTTCAGAAATAAAATTTAGACTGCCTCTAATAAATGAAGTAATTATATTTAATATATATATACTGTCTAGAAACTACACTTTTAATTAAATTTTAATAATAATTTCGCAAATTCAGATCAAGACGTTACAACGGGTTTTGACAAATATTTTACTGACATTGTAATATTTACTTCAAAGTCACTGATTCTTCCCCTATTGTTACCGAGTCGTTACTTAAACAAAATGAAAATGTTTGTACAAAAAACCAAATATGTATTATCAGGAGATATTAAACAATATTTCAAAACCATGATATTAAGAAAACTGTAACCATACATTTACTCTACTTGTATATTTACTATGTTTCTACTATTGAAGTACTTCTATTATTCAAGTAAACGATTACCTACTATATTTTATTACTATATTATAGATTCTCTAGAAGGTATTATTTATTATTGTATATAAAATATAACAGTAACTAAGATTTTATGAGAAAGTAATAATTGCAGACAATGAGATATTTAACAATAGACATTAACTAAAAACTGTACTGCTTCATTTCTGTCCTGCGAGCAAAAACTACAGAGCCGTAAAATATGCAACGCTTCTCAAATGATGCAAAGCAGACGCTAATTATAGCTTAGTGCTTAAACGAAACTTAAATAAGACAATACTGAGGGAACGGTTTTTAATTATTCTAAATTCAAATTTACTTTGTTGCTTTTTTGATTCTGTAGATATTTATAAAAATTTCAATTGCTACTTTCAATTGTATTTTCAATATACCACGTGTATTTAAAAAATTGAATAATAGATTTTGGTCCGATCTACCCAGAATGAGCTTACAGTATCTTGAAGTCTTGCAGTGGCATGCTTGGATTTGGATTTAATTTTGTTAATCTATGTCTTTAACCCTAGATAGCTAACGTTCGTCAAAATGACGAGCATCTAATAACTATCTCCCTCTCCCTTTCTAATGGTTTCATCTACACACTCGCGGTTTAGCGCCAACTTATGACCGCTAGAATGTGTCGCGTGGTGGTCGCTTTTAGCCTAAGATAATTTTGTTTTGAGATACTTACTGCATACTCGTCAAAATAACGAATGGTTAGCTTATGCGTTACTTTTACACCAGTACTTTGTGTTGATTTTTGCATTTTTCTTTTAAATTAAAACGTTGGTTATGAAGAATGGCTGCGAGGTGGATCACAGATGAAGATATAGTCATAGCGTTGTTAGATGATGAAAATTATATCAACACAAATTATGTTCTTCCCTTAGTAAGAATGAGGATGGTTTGTGAATCCCACAAAGTACGGTCCTGAACCACCTGCATCCATCTACTTCCTGCATGTCTTAATAGGTCATCACTCCATCTAGTGGGGGGCCACCCTAACACGAGAACCTTTCTTCCCCATCGGTTGTTGATTCTTCGCTATATGGCCGCACCATTGCCAGTTCAGATCACTAATCCGTTGAGCTATGTCGGTTACTCTGATTCTACTGCGGATATCCTCATTTCTAAGTTTATCATGCAGAGAAACCTCGAGCTATCTGGAAGTCCTGTGATGAAAATACCTCAACAAGGAAAAACAAGGCTGCAGTTTGTATCTCTATAAGAAAATGCTCATGACATAGAATTACTGCAATAGCTGCAGAGTTTTCATTTGGAGGCGAACATACAACAAACGACTTTTGTCCAACTTGTGCCAAAAAAGTCTGAGTCATTTAATAATTACCGTTAATTTTAACGGGTTTCCTTTACAACACCAACGAAAACGAAATTTCTAAACCATAGTTCCTAATTTAGTAATTCTAAGATTTAGTGCCTTACTGATTTCAAAAAAACATGCGCCATTTAATATTTGTGATTTAGTACTTAAAAGTTAAATAAATATTCATTTTTATGATAATTATCTTTAATTTATATCCCATATTTCCTATAAATATAATAAACCTGATTAAAATAAAATAAAATTTTAATAAAAAACACATTAAAAAAATGATCGTCAAAAAGTCGAATGGTTAGCTTATCATAGTAGCTCAGGAACGTTAGCTATGTAGGCTTAATTATACTAGTCTTTATTACAAACTTAACTCTAATATATAACTATGTCGTTTGGGATACAACACTACATTACACCTGCCACTTAATTAGTTAAAATAAATTTAAAACTATAAAAACAAATGTATTCATTTATTTTTTTTTATTTTTTGTCAGTGGCTGGTGTGATGTGTGTAACCACAGCTATAGTTATTGAGAAGTTAAATAAAGATAAAATTATAGTTTATATATCATATTATAACATATTTTACCCCAAGCAGATGGTAGTAACCATCCATCTTCTCTATTGAAATTAGGATGTCTTTTTAATTTCTATAGCCTCGCGAATCATCCTAGGTAGGAATCGGTGGTTTTTTTTTGCGAGGATTTTGGTCTATCAAATCTAATGTAATGGCGGGGTCGATCTTGAGCATGTTTACAAACTGCAGACTTCCCGGAACGTCGGTGCTTCACGTCAGCTATATGTTCTTTTGCGCGGGCTTTTATAGGTCTTTTTGTTTGTACTTTGTACTTACATCGAGACCACATTCACAATCAAGCTTGTAAACTTTTGCATCTTGTAGAGAGATTACACTTGACGGGTGGTAAAAATTGACTAATCTTCTTCGGCGGCTTATAGTAGGTTTTAATGGAAGCCCGTCTCAAGTAGCCAATCTTGTCTGTGACTCCTCTGATGTATGGTAGTACAGAAGGCACACGCTCGACCGTGGCCGGCTTCACTCGGTCACTGTGACGTAGGCGCTGGACCCGAAGCTTGTTGTCTTGCAATACTTGCTTGACGTGCTGAAGCTCGGCGGCCAGATATTTTCGGTCACCGATCCCTTGTGCTCTCTGAAACAAAGATTTTCCCACGTTAGCTAACTGTGATGGATGGTGGTGAGATTGACCGTTTAAATATCGGTTGGTATGGGTCTTTTCCCTATTATACACAGTGTGACCAATAGTGTTATCAGGATTTAGGATGACTAAAACATCTAGAAAAGCTAATAATTCTTATTTGCCTCTAACTCCATTGTGAATTGTATTTTAGAGTTTATGGAGTTGATGTGGTCTAAAAATGCACTTACTTTGTGAGATGGTAAAATTGTGAAATTGTCGTCTACGTATCACTTGCAGAATCTTGGATTTACAGGAGCAGTAAGAAGGGCTTTCTCCTGAAAGTCCTCCATGAATATGTCGGCGACTACGGGAGATACAGGAGAGCTCATCGCCACACTGTCTACTTGCTTGAACTCTTCCTTCCACAATAAATAGCCAGATGTGAGGCAGTGTTTGACTAATACTGCATATTCTGTAGGCATGTTGTTATCTTCTAGCTTCCTAGTTACAATTGATATGCAGTCTTCAATAGGTAGGCATGTGAATAGTGACTAAACATCAAAACTGACCATAGTTACATTGTCAGCAAGATGTAGGTCTTTAATCTCACTAACAAAATGGTATGAGTCCTTTCTGTGTGCTCTAATGGAGCCTCTCAATGGTGACAGTATTTTTTCCAAGTGTTGAGCCAACTTATAAGTTGGTGAATCGATCTGGCTCACTATGGGACGTAGAGGATCGATTGGTTTATATATTTTTGGTCTATCGATCTCGCCATGGCTGTAATTAAGGAATTTGCTTCAGATTCAAACTCGTCTGTGAGCGCACCGCGTGTGATACCTATTCCAAGAGTTGGTGGATTTTTACCGTTAATACCGATATTTGCTGGACTATCTGCTGCTGGAGGTTTGGCAGGTGGGGCAGCTGGCATTGCTAAAGCAGTCAATGCTATTAAATCTGCTCAGGAACGCTTGACGACTTAATAAGAAAATGGAAGCCATATGTATAGGAAAACGACTATATCTCAAAGAGCATGGAAATTTATGTAAACAATAAAAAAAATCATAGCCTACCCAAGAGAGCACTTACTAACTAAGAAAATGGAAGCCATATATATAGGAAAAGGACTATATTTCAAAGAGTTTGGGAATTTATGTAAACAATAAAAAAAAATCATAGCCTACCCAAGAGAGCACTTACTAATATAGATTTACTTAAATATAGCCAGGACATCCCATTTTTCAGAGGAGTGTTTATGAAGGATGAATTACCTATGTATCCATTAAAAAAACGAATGTGCGATTATTAATCTTGACAGTTCTGAGAATGCTGGAACTCATTGGATAGCCTATGCAAAACTAAATAATTATGTAGAGTATTATGATAGTTATAGTAATTTAAAGCCTCCGGAAGAATTCATAAAATACATGGGAACGAATATATTTTATAATTATGATAACGAACAGAAACGTAACACATATAAATGTAGACATTTGTGTTTAAAATTTTTAAAAACCTTTTGGAATCTAAATAATTACTAAGTAAGTGTTTTGAATTAATTTTGTCATAATGTCTTTAACTCTAACAATCACTGGTAACAAATCTATTCTCCAATCTGAATTTGTATCTCCTTTGTTATTAGATAGTAATTATGAGTGTGGCTTACTGTTTTTTTCTACATTCAACTCTATTCCTAACATAAATGACAGCAATAATGTATTTGCTTATGAAAATAATAACATAGTAAAAATTCCTTATGGGACTTATGATTTATGTGCTGTAAATGAATATATCAAGCCGAAATCAAAGATTGTAACATAATGATTCATCGAAATAATAATACTTTAAAATGTTCTTTATTTTGTACTAAACCAATTAATTTTGGGGTAAAAGATTCTCGAGAACGATTGTAGAAGCAAATAAATGGCATGAATCAACTCATTCTGTGAACATTATTCCAACGTCTATGATACGAATCGAATTTGATCTTATACAGGGCTCTTTAACAAACGTTTCACCTACGCATATAATACTAATACAAATATAATTCGATCATTGTAAATTGACAAATGTTACATTATTCCTTAATTATTACTATTATCCGTACGATATGTATGCTAGATTTCGTCAGTCGTTCTATAATCTTCATGTAGATCCGTTGCTTGATCCTCAAACGTTTAAAAATAAAGCTCCGTTGTTTGTAATTGACTGTTCACGACAAAACGAAAATTTAAAATCAGGACCTGTTGATGATCGTCTAGAAATTGAATGTGAAAAGGATATTCTAGACAACACCAGTGCATATTGTTTAATAATAAACGATCATATAGCAGAGTACAGGCCCTTAAGTAACACAGTACCAAAAATACCATGAAATCTACGGCTATTGTAGATATACAAGGATTTAAAAGAGATGATAATGAATTTATTGTTAAAGAAATTGCCATCATTTGCGATGATCAAGTTCAAGTTTTATTGCTTCTACCACCTTTTCCAGTTCTCAACCTTACATACACAGAAAGGAAACAAGTGAGGTAGATAGAACGGAATAGAAAAATTAACTGGAATGATGGTTTCATTCCCTATGATAAATTTTTAATGTACACACAACTCTTCTTGGTTGACAAAACGATTTTTTGTAAAGGGTTTGGAAAAGAGACTTGGATTAAAAGTATATTTGATCATGATGAAATGTCCTAGTTTGTTAAGTTTGTATCAAGAATATAGGTTTTTAAATTATATTTTAATTGTATTCATCAACCTTCATTTTGTGCCCTAAAAAATGTTACATGTTTAAAAAAATGGTGAAATCTTTTAAAAATAATATAAGTGGTTGTTGAAAAAAGTTTTATTTTTATTTTCAAATACATTATTTCTTTTATTAACTATCTGAAAAATCTCAAAAATAAATCTTGTTATTGTTCAAATACATAAATATCAATTATTAAATTTTAATTAAGTACCTAACTTGGTGCCTATTAATATAGGTATTACCTAACTTGGTATCTATTGATTAGGTACTTATTAATAAATTGAACCGACTGACTGATATTTTAATGGCATTCAGAGCTATAAATTTGGATCGGTCTGTTCGTCAGATTAAGAAGCAGAGCATCGCTCAGTAAACAATATTATAAGATTCTGCAGTTCGAGCCGTCATATCGGGTAATACTCGTAAAGTTATGACTTTTATTGACATAAACAGTGCGCATATTTTTATTTATTGATAGATATTTTATGTAAACGTAGAATGTAGTGAGTCGTGGTAGCTCAAGGGCTAAGCGCTTACCGTAAACATCACAATACGCGAGCGACTCGGGTTCAATCGATAATTGCAAGTTTAAGTGGTTTTTAGCGCAGTAATGGAAAAGGTCGTGGGGAAACTTTCCGTCCGAGAAATAAAATATTTTAGGGCATCACACGAACTGGAGCAGCGCGGACTGTAGCTGTGGTCTACTTTCAGTCTTATAGAGCAACTTTTCTTTTTTTTAGAAATGTAACCAATAAAGTGGCAGGCATATATTATAATTCACGATATCATTGTTATGAACTCCTTGCCCGATGACATCAGAAAAGCACCCAATAATTATGCTTTTAAAAAGTTGGTACGTAATCATCTATTAAAGACAACGCTTCTTAAACGAATCATCCATGTCATGTGTATTGCTAAACAGAAGTAAATATATTATATTCATTATTATATATGTATGTATGTATATATTTGTATATTATATGTATGTATAGGTTAAATTTGTTTAGTTTATTTATTAGTAAAATGTATAATATATTACGTAGTTATTTATAATTTATAATTTGTTTTTATTCTATATTGCCTACACACCTACATCAAATTCTCACTCACTCATGGGTTGACTGGTAGTGAATGCCTCAGGGCATTAAATTCCGCCCTTTGTATTCTTTTGTTTTAAGGAATGCAATAAAATAAATAATTTTGTACATGTAATAAAGGTTGAAAAAAAATTTTTACGTGGTAGAGCCATGCTGCAGCTATATTACTGGTATGTTTGTAGTACGAATGGGTCGGCTCGACTGGGGAAGGACCACGCTCTGTGTTTCGTATAGTGAGTGTACAGAACCGAAGATCCTTTTTACTGAAAACGAGGCATTCCATCTTACTCTTCACGGGTGATAACGCATCTGCATTTTGATTCGTAATCGAGGGTAGATGTAGATGACTATGGGTCACAGCAACCACTTACCATCAGGTGGACTGTGTGCTCGTTTGTCAACCTTATCCTATAAAAAAGGTGCTTCTGAGTTACATGCACACATATAAATTGTGTTCATATATACATTTATGTATTTTTTATTTTATTATAGCCCACAAAGTTAGGCGTGACATTTGTTTTAATATATGGACATTTGACCCTTTGTGATATATATGATATTTTAAGCGTACATAACACAAAAAATGGATTTGACCTAATTATTTTATAAATATTTTTTTTTAAGGCTGTAACAGATAACTAGATGGTTGCATTTATATGTATTTAACATTGTCATTTTATTTAAAATATCATTTGACAAGCAGTAATAAAGTATTATCAGAATTAATCAAAATTATCCAAAACTTTAAATATTTTTTAAATAACAATAATTACTTACCTCAAATTAAAAGTCACAAAAACCATTTCAAGAAGTAAAATTTTTGACATTAGTTTACGCGTCACTGTCAAAGCGATTGATTTTATAGTCTACTAAAGTCATGGTTTAAAAAAAACAATTAGTTCAATTGAAACAAATGCCAAAGTATATCAAATATCGACATAACGAGGTGTACAAGCAAGTACAGAGGCGTTAATGGGTTAACATAATAATATTTAGTTGGCTGATGTTAGATTTTATAATAGGTTTTAAAATATAGTATATTTACGGTTTCTAAGGAAAGTACCATCTGATGATTATCTTTGCTACTGACATTTTTTACTGCTTGTTCCTGGTTTCCAGTACGTTTCTTTTTAAAATAAACTTCACTACCAATTCAGGAATCAGGTAAGTTTTTTGTTTTTTCGTCATAATACATTGCTTTTATTAGAATCTTTTTTTTTACAAATTGGCAATAGCTTGCATTCTGTGTTCTTAGTGAATATGACGTTAACTCATGGCTGTTACAGCGTACAGACAATGAGGACTAATAATCTTCTGCTAACCAGATATCACTATGTCATTTTATTGAAAAGTTGGTGTTAAATAAAAGTTTATCAGTTTCTAGATTATTATACAAAACAATGCCTCAGTCTCTATAATTTTTTGCACATATTTAATTCTTTTTTTGAATTTTTCTACTTTTATGAATATCTGTGGTTTGGTTAATTTATTTTTAATCTAATTAGTATAAAATATAACAAATAGTACAAAAAGAAATATTAACCTTTACATTTTTCCAACAAATTACCTCCCCGCAATGAAATCTGTCAAATTACTCCTCATTTTTAAGTGGCGCTGCCCTGGTAGCAGAAAAAGTCTTGGATGCCCTCACTGAACAGAAAATTCCTTAAATGCATGCGACAAGTCATCTAATACAGCTTTTATAGATTTATAGAATTGATTGAGCTCAACAAGGTTTCAAAGTATTCGCCAGTATCTGTCAGCCGGGTAGAGGCTATCTGTCTAAGTTGAAGACTAACCGTAAGCATAATTTCCGGGACATGTGTGATTTGGAGTGTGGTTCTAACGATATCTTTACAAATCGTCGTTGTTACGAAACGCAAATGTGAGTAACGATCTAAAAGCAAGTTCATTGATACAATTTCGATGATATCCCAGACGTCAGTCTGAGCGAGATTAGAATGACTCTCCTGCTCATTAAAAATGGCAAGGTGTCAGGTGAGGATAGAATCAAAGCCTGGTATATAAAATATAATAGCCAAATATGAAAGCGAGGTAGAGAAATAATATTTAAAGTTCTTCTGAAGCTATTCAATTCCGACATTCATAGTGGCGCTTCTCCGAAGGAGTGGTTAAACAGTGTAGTGGTCTTGTTTTTTAAGTCAGGTGATAACGCTCTATTAAAGAACTATCTCCCGATTTCCTTTCTGAAATTCGTCTACGTGCTGTTTTATAGAGTCATTTCATAACGTCTCGTATGCGAAATTTAAGAATTCCAGCGTCTCGGACAAGCCAGTTTCCTTAAAAGCTTTATAACATAAACCCCATAAATACGTACGTGTTAGGAAATACCTTCATAATGCAGCTGTGTTTCGTTGGGAGACCCTTTTACTGGTAAAGAACTGGAACAAAAATATCTGCATTTTGATTGTTAATATGTAATAAATGTAGTTATCTATAGGCCGCTTACTATCATATGATTGTGCACGTCTTGTTTGTGATCCTTACTTCTATAAAAAATATAATTTGCCTCCTTGTCTTGCTAATTTCGCTATGAGAAAACATTTGATTCCATCGCCATTTGGTTGATGCTACAGTCCCTTTAGCGGTGCCAGAATGAGTGTTGGTATATTTTAGTGCTGAAGTGATTAATGATACACTAAGGCTAAGAAGGCTATCTAAATACAAAAATAGAGAATGAAACCTATCCAAATGTAGAGATTGTTATGTCATATACGTTATATCACTAAAAACAAAATATAAAGAAATACACTTTTTAAAGGAGGCCTATTTTTACTAGTGGAATTATGAAAGTCAAAAAACGGGGTGTAGCCACGCTGCACTTGTTATGGCTGTAGCAAAGTTGGATCGGCTTCGACAACGCTCGCACAGGATACAGCGTAAAATAGCAGCATAATAAATAGGTGTAGCTCTGTTTGTATGGTGAATAACGAGAACCGGAGATCCTTTTTCTGATAATGAAGCATTCCCTCTTAGTCCTCAGAATTCACAACGCATGTTATGCATTTTGATTCTTAATCGGTGTAATCTTATCGGATCCTTTATTTACATTATTTATTTAGACTCATCCACAATTTTGTGACAAGAAAATGAAAAATAATAATATGTAACTAAAAACTTATTTGATAATTGTTTAATTAACAAGTAACTGATATATACGGACGTTTTTCTTGTAAACTCAAGCTTACTGAATTTGAACTTACTTTTGATTTACGATGTACACACTGAGTATCTACTGAAATCCTATAATAAGATAGGTAAGATCTTTATATTAGCTCCGCTGAAGGTTATTACATACAGGGCAGGATTGATGATTCACATTTCTTTATTTTATTTCCTCTAGATAATCTCGCTGTCTCCAGTAAAGGGTAGGTAAGCCGGATATGTGACAGCAATATTCTTTTGTCTTAGAAAAATGTGAATAAT
The DNA here is from genome assembly GCA_029286625.1 of Parnassius orleans. NCBI lineage: Eukaryota > Metazoa > Arthropoda > Insecta > Lepidoptera > Papilionidae > Parnassius > Parnassius orleans. The sequence continues at coordinate 535,108 of JAGSMP010000305.1, read as the reverse complement.
AAATATAACAAGAAAATGTTATAGGTTAATTTAATATAATTATTGCCCTATTTCGTTCCCTATGTCTGTTAAGAGTCAATTCTGAGAATGGCTTTATAACCAATTGATGGCAGTATACCATTTCGTATTTGCTAGATATAAAATATAAGCACCGGGAACGGGAACACCGGCAAAAGTGCGATACAACTGACTTTAATTGCCAGTCGGCCTACCAAGTGTGACGATAACAACAAATTATTCCCATCAATTTCAGACTCGGAATATTACTTTTTTATAAGAGATTTAAAGTAAATGCAATTTAAAGTAAATGAAGTAAGTACTCATTATTACGAAAAATGTCTGTACGTTAGCGAAGAGCGACTCGAATCGTCGACGACCGAGTTCTTTCTGATCGGCTCGTTTCACTGGCGCTGTAAAGGGTGTTGCATCCCTTTGCATCTTCTATAGCATTTATCACGGGGAGTGCTCAGAGGAATTGTTCGGATTAATAACAGCCGCCAAATTCCTCCAAAGCACATGACGACAAAACTCACGATATCATCCTTCCATTTGGATGCTTGGCAGTCCACCACTGTGCGATTTACTAGGAGTATTCTTCCTCGCGCGACTCTTTGTGGAATCGTTTACCACCGGCGATTTTCCGGACGATACTTAGGGATGTTTAAGAAACGTGCTTTCTCCTTTTTAAAAGGCCGGCAGCGCACCTGCAGTTCCCCTGGTGTTGCAGTTGTGGGCGGCGGTCGACATTTACCATCAAGTGCGCCACATGCTAGTTTTCCCGCTCTTCTATAAAAAATACGTAAACATGAAAAATCTAACTATTTTTATTTAAAACTATTTGGTGGAAATAAGAGAAGAATTGTGAGCAGCAGCGGTCTAAGTGTAGTTCCTTTACGTTACACTTACAATTATTATAATGGTGATTATCTTTTTTTTTTAAGCGGAAATGTATTAGACTCAACGCTATTTCGATATTATCTTCTTTCAACGCTACTAGGCTATTAAAGAGTATATCAATCTTTCTAGTCTTTTTAAATTATTGTAAATGATAAAATAAATAGCATACGATAAAACATCGAAACGTGAAACCATTTTCAAACTACCAACGTTTTTCAGTTAGAATCAGTGATTTACTCTTTAACGAGTTCTGACATAAGTTTCACAAGATATTACATATATATATATATATATCCCCATTAATAACCTTATTTTGGTATATAGCTTAACGGGATTTTGTCATAGTTGCCACATTTGACAGGCGGGCTTGCAACTTGCAACTGCAATTTTTTCATTATTATCGGTTGTTATCAGGAAGATGCTGCCGCCCATCTACTGTTTAAATTTTCCGTTGTGGCATTTTACGACACTCATGGGATGATACTTGGTAGTGGATGTTCTACGCGTCACTACACAGTGAACACAGATATTTTTTTTATAAAATTGACAAACGATCTTATGGTAAGTGGCTACTGTAGTCCATGGACACCTGCAGACAACTTCAAACAAAGGGGGTTACGGATGCGTTGTCACTTCTAAGAACTAAGATCGAATAGCTCCCAACCTTTAATTATCCTAGCTCTTTATATCCTCTGATCGAAACGTAATTGTCAAACTTACTCTCAGGCGTATGATGGTAGTGTATCCATTTTGAAAACGTCAAACCTGCTCGACACCGCAACCTATTAATTACTGTGTTGTTTTTTTTTATTTTATTTACGACTAGCTGTGAACCGTGGTTTCACCCGCGTAAATCATGCGTCTGAGCCGCGCAACATGACACCTCGCCAAAAGTTTCTGGCCTGAACTATAAAATGAAGGATAAATCTCCAACCACTATAATTATTTTTAGATATAATCTCCCTTTATTTCAATACACTTTTCACAGCGCTTTACTAACTATTCTTTCTATACCCATAAAAGAATAGTCTGAATTTTGCCCTCAAAATGTGACAAAACTTTAACTTTAACACATCATTAGTGTTAAATTCTTTTCTCCGTAAGTCGGATTTAAATTTTAGGAATAAATAATATAATAGAGGGCAAGTGGGGCTATATGGTGGATGGTCGAGCTCAGTGAAAGTGCATTCCTTAATGGTGCCTTGTAAACTCCCGATGTGTGGACCGGAGCATTGTCATGACGCAACAACCCTCCTCGCAACAAATTCTCTCGATGTTTTTCTTTAGTAGCATATCGCAATTGACGTAGTAAGGAAGCATAATAATCGCCTGTTACTGTTATGTTGCGTTCTTTAAAATCCACCAGTAAAATTCCTTCGGAATCCACAAAATTAGTGTTTTATCTGCAATGGCTTCGGATGGTCGTCCTGGGCGCGGTTCATCATCAATTGATTCTCTTCCCAAACGAAATTGTTTCGCCCATTCTTTTACGGTGTAGTACAAAGGGAAAGAATGTTCGTACACAACATCTAAACGTTGTTTCATTTCCGCTGGTGTCTTCCCCTCTTTTGTTAAAATTTTTATCACAGCTTGATACTCGATTTTATGCATTTCGTAATTTTAATCGACAGTGTGACTTTATTAGGCTACATCACTGTAACAAAATGAAATGATTTTATAATTTTTTTGACAGTAGGTAACGAAAAGTCCAGTGATTTAATGACATGAAAGTTTTGTATCTTTGATTAATCTACGAGAATGTGGGTAGGCCAGAAACTTTTGGACCTTACCTATTACATCCCACGTGCTGGGCACAGGCGTCCGCTCACTTCTGAGAGGGTTTTAGGGCAAGGAAGTGTCCGCGAACTTCACATGTCTTCGAAATCTTTTTTTTATTTCTTTGACGTGCAGATTTTCTCACGATGTTTTCTTCACCGCCGAGCACGTGGTAAATGTAATGTCACGTGGACACCTCGCTGACGCTTATATGTGATGACACCTCGCACACCGGCGTTCACTGATGGTTTCTCTCGGTTCTCATCGGTCTGCTAGGCTTATGCGTCGTTCGCGCGCCGAGCCGAGTGTTTAGTTATTTTAATTTTTCATTATCTCTTAAACTACGCGTCCAAATAACATGCTATAAGGAGCAAAGTTTATCTCCATAAAATTGTCTTGATGATGTAGTAACTTTCGTTCCTAAGGATTAATACGCTATGCCTAATAATAACGCTCATAAATCACTTTTAAATTTTTTATATTTTTTGTCACAAAATACCTTATTATAAGAAATAGGACTATGGTTTCGCGGATTTTTTTTTAGATGGAGGAAAAATCTATATTGTAGAACATAGTATTTACGTATCACTAACCATTTCGCCAGCGCACGTGGATTAAGCAGTTTGGGAGCGCTTTTTCTTCCGACTTGTTTAATAAAATCAATATATTTATTATATAATTATTATATATTATATTATTATATAAGCCATACTATTTGTCATGAATCTGGCTATAATATACAAAAATATTTTTTCAAATCGGACTTGTAGTTTCAGAGATTAGTGTTTTAAACAAACAAAAAAAAGAAACAAAAAAAAACATATTAGAACAATATAGAATTATTAAGAATAATAGCTGGTGGACTTTAATACAGTTTCGAATCTACACACATAATATCAACTTTTGAAGTATCAAGATCACCGCACAGAGCAGGTGAGCACAGAGGTGCAGGCTAATGAACGTAAAGCCTATACCTTCGCACTAGTAATGCTGCTCCATGTTATTAGTGGAGGGTTTAGCAAAAGGAGCAAAAGGAATAATGCCACTTTTACAAGAGTTTAAGTATTTCTGTTGGTAAGTTTACGTTGGATCGACAGATCACTCTTAATATTCTATTTAATAGTCTTGGAATGTCAAGGGTGTAAGAGTGCACACGCTGTTTATGCACAGCGGTTTTTTGGACCGAGAATTAGAAAGAAGTTTTTCTGGGATTGTTATTGTGAGAGATAAAAAGGTTTTATCTCTAAAAATAACATTTACGTAATCATATTTATAAAATAACATTTAACAATATTATGAGCGAAGCAAATCTCGAAACTGGATAGAGTTCTATGGGATTCAGAAGGAATCCTTTTGAATAATTACAATAAAAAGGTGTAACATCGGGATATTACAGCGGGATAATACTCCGCCAGAATAATTGAATAATTGAATGATAAAGGCATAGCTGCTTATGCAAGACAACTCGCTTGTGCACAGAACAGGGCACATGTTGCGATGACTGCTGTAATAAGAATAGGCTTTGAGATTTTGAAACACCAACCCTATATAACTGGACTATAAACCTACAGCCCAGTTTTAGCTGTACTTAAGCCCTAACTATTACTATTTATTTCCAAAATTTATAAAAAAAACATTCAGGGGAAAATGGATAATAATATGATGAGATTAAGGGAACAGTTTCTGCCCATTTTAAGAAGAATGACAAGTCATTTTTATTTTTTATACCATAAACAGTTTTAATATTATTTGAAAATGTATTAGGGCCCATAATTTTGAGTAAAATTTTGTAGTTCTTGGCCTCCACTTATACCTAACTGATAATAGTTAAAATATAGTAAAGATAATAATTTTCTCTATAACTGAATATAACTTCACTGTTGTTTTAAGGGCTTTGATAGAACAAGTGGTACACTTATTAGAAATTCAGGCATAAGTGACAGTCGAGCAAAGTACCTCTAAAGCTTTAAGTGTAATACTGGAGAAAGTTATGCATTAACTTGTATTTGTATTTGGTCCGTACTTTGTCTAACTTATAAATATCAAAGCATTTATGCTTTATTATGATTTGAGTTAAAGAGACAGTTTTTTGTATGGAGAATGGCCCTACGAATTTTAGTGAACCTCAATGAAATGTATGTTGATTTATTCCTTATAATCTATAGATTAAAATTAATATTAGTTTTATCGCAATAACGGGAATTTGAGAAATTAACAATTAAAATATGAATATCGCAATAACCTTAAAACAAACTAAAAGCGATTTTCTAGTAGTTTTCACCGATATTATGAGTTAGAATAGTGTATATAGAATAGAATAGCTTAATAATTAATAGTATTAAACAAAGTTGTAGGTACATTCAGCAATTATAGATATTTTAAGATAGATGGAAAATCCTTTTCGCAGTTCCACAAACAGTGCACAGACAAACAAACGTGGTGTGGAGACTATTTTTACAGGTATTAATTGATTAGTGAATATACATCACACACCATTACAGTAATTAAATAAATATGATTAAAGCCAAGATGAATAACGGATAATATATCTATTTATAATAATTTTAAATATATAGTAAGCTGTTTTGAACTGGTTGTATAAGGATAAAACATAAAAGTAAAATGCCACTGCATATATTGTTGTAATTATTTCCAAAGCAGTCTATAGTGTAATGTAATAGTGGAACAGACAGACGGACAGGTGCGGTGTCAAGACTTTGTTTTAATATGTTTTGGTTGATTAGTAAAGGTGCAGTGTAAACTTTGTTTAAAATATATTAACTGATTAGTTATCATACCCCAAACACCATTAAAGCCAAAATGACTAGGTAATATCATGTTTATCTATGTTATTACACTGATATATTTATATTCATATTTGAAGTAAGATGTTTTAAACTGTTGGTAAGGACAAAAACACATGTATAATTTAATTGTATTTATTATTGTCCGTCATTATCATTTCAAAATATATTTTCAAATAACTTGATTATAACATGAATCAGAAGGATATCATCAATGTTGTGAGATATGATATAAGACTGTTGTATTCAATATCCATATACTTTTGTCCTGCCTCACGAGCAGCTCTGCAAGATTTCAGCCTACAAGACATACACATTTTTCTAAGTGATCCACCTGAAAATTTTTAATGAATATTGTATAAGATTATATATATACTATACTTCAGTGTCAATAAACTACATTTCCATATTTCTGTCAGTATTTTGTTGTCCCTGCCTGTATGTTAAATAAATAAGAAATTATTATAAAATATACACCATTAATCACCTCCATATGATCAAATACACAAATAGTAGTTATGGATTTACATCAACAATATTTGACTATGTAAAAGTTGTCTGATTTCTTATTTTCACTAGTTTTATGTAGGGGAAAAGGATATTATTTTATATTAATTATCTGATAAGTAGATGACAAAATAATATTCCTTTCTGCAGAGTTAACAACACATCAGTCTAAGGATAATAGAAGCATCTGATCAAGAAGGATATAAACATTACACAAGTAAAAAGCAACTAAGTTACAATACTTATGCAAACTGTATATTTGCTTCTAGTACAAGTAATAAGTACTTATTTACATGTAAATATATGTACTATCTATACTGTCTATCTACTATGGCTGGCATAATTCAGGATCCATGTTTGATGCCATTTGGTATTTTCAAGTTTATGGAGCAACTTGCTGAATACATAAGGTATTCAGTATTCATTATACCTAAATGCAGTTAAATGAATCGCTCTTCAAAGCCAATGAAGCTACATCAAATAGAAAATCTTTAATCCCTCGACCCATAGATTCTAATTTTCTTATAACATACAGAAAACTTCATTTATGTATTTATTCTATCTATTATTTAATTTAGATTTTACTAATAACATAAAACTTTAATACTTTGTCACTTTTAACATACTAATAAGGTTCTAAGACCTGTGTTTGTCATTTTTTTAGGTAATTTATCATAAATTATGGATCTTATTTAGATTTTCCAAAATTCTTGGTGTAAAAGCTTAGATTATTTACTCTCAACTCTTGTATTACATACATACCTTAGAGAGTAATTGTGTTTTGTGATACGTACTCTTATATTAATTAACTAAAGTCATTAGTTTTCATTTTCAATTTCGAATGTCATTGTTTTACAATGCGACCGCAAAAAAAATTAAAGGAAAATAGATATTATCCATTATATGTTAAACACGCGCATCGATGAGACGATATTTATTTTATTGTCTTGTAAACAAACACGTATAAACTTTTTAGCCATTAATAAATTTTGCTAGTTTGCTACTAAATATTATTTTAAAGTGTATAACAATTAACTACAGACTTTATCCAAAGTAGTGATGCAACTCGAACTCTGTTTTCTCAGATTCAATCGAGTGAATCTGTATAACTCGGTACTCAGTGAAAATAAATTTTATTCGAGTCCGCTTGCACTCAGTTACCGAGTCAACTCGACGCACCGTGTGATTCGAGCGCTAGATAGATGTCAGTTTACTAATTCATTAATTCTATCATCTAATCAACTAATTCACATAGTATAAGGCGCCGCGGGCATGAAACTTGCATCTGGCATGTTGTAGTCAAATATGAACTTAGTTTGATTTATAATATCGTGTTATTGTGCTATCATTGTTATTTTTTTCTTCTTATAAGTAGTACATAACATAAAGGTGATTTAAATGTACTTGTTTGTTTAAAGTACGAATGATTACAATGAAACAACAAAACAAAATCGTCAGTCTTATTTTGAAAATGGAAGGATTTGTAAGATATGCGAACAGTTTATAGATTTTGAAACTACACATGTGTAGTAAATAAAAACATGGAAATACAAATAAACAAATAATAAATATTTGTATTTTATTTCATATTGTCACATATTACTTATTTAATAAAAGTACCTGTTTAAAAGTATATTAATATAGAAATTCCACGTTATATTGTATTAAAACTATAAAAAATAAAACTTAAACTAGTAATTTAATTATCAAACAGTACATATTATTATTATTATTATTTAAAAATGCTTTAACTAAGGTAATCGCTACTATCAACTCGGTGATAAACTTCAATCGATGCAGGGACTGTAAATAGTTAATTCGCATAACAAAAACTCGATACAACTACCGAGACATGATAAAACCCGAGTGACTCGAGTCAAAAATTCTGAGTCGCATCTTTATCTTACGTTCAATGCAGTGTCTGTCTACAATTTAGTGATGAACTCGACTTACTAATTCGACAATTTATTGCTATATTATGTAATATCAATAAGCTGATTAATTATGATACGTGAGTTAAATTATTAATAACATTAACTATACGCTAGTCATAAAGTAAGAGTGATATTCTTTTTGAAAATTGTCTATACGAAACCAATAAAATATAACTACCTATTAAGTTAAGTAATAATAATTATCTTGGATGGAGGAACAAATATAAAATAATTTGTAACAAACTGATACAACTTCGTTCCGCCAATTCGAGTTGCGTAACTCAGTACTATTCGAGTTACGTGAATTTCAAATCAAGTTAACTCGAGTCGAGTTTCTTCCGAGTTGGCACATCTCTACTACAATTTTTTTTAATATTACATTATCTGAACCAATGACAAGAACACAAATATCAAAACAACTCTTTTTCAGATTTCTTAATTCCGTTTAGATTTTCATAAAATCTTTATGCTATTTAATAATAAATTGTTATCTTTTTTGTATATATAATACCATTAAAGGTCATGAAAATTTCTAGTTAGCCCAAAACGATTGACTCCTTTATATTAATATAATTTTGTAGGCGTGTAAGAAAGTATAACCGAACAGGCGTTGCCACTATTGTTGAGAGGACTTCTCCTTCCCCTTTTCCTTCTCAAGTAAGTCACACCAGAAACACAAGGCGCGCCTTCTTCCGCGGGCTCCAACTCTACCTGCGCAACGGACCCCCCGTGCCCGATACGCAAAGGCCATGAGGCCAGAAAAAAAACGAGCACTCGGAAGCACCAGCTTTCCTGACCCCAGCGGCGGATCTAATCTGTGGCTCCGCCGCCAACCAAGTTTCAGCCGCTGAGAATTGAGAGAGCGGCGTCTCGCAATAGCGACAATCCTCCGTGGCCCCACCACCACTGCATCAACGGTGTGGCCCTGCAAGAGTCGCGGAGGATAGGGCGAGTGGAGCACTCCTCTTCTCCCACGACTCCACCTCGGCTGCAGCGGTAGGGGGGAGGACACTCCTCTTGCCGCAGACCACTAACATACATCTGAAGTGGGCTTGCCAAGCTCACTTAGAGTGACCACCTCAGACCGGCCCTTCACCTCGGGTCAGCCATGTGGGTTCCTCTTAGTTCACCATGGGTGACTAAGCCACGGCTACTAAGCCACCCCGCCACGACAAGGCGGAACCCGTACGGGGGGATGCGTTGCACCCTGCTGCAACCACACTATATATGTACATATGTTGCTGCGTATATCTGGAGATCTGTCTGTTCACTTCAGTTACCTGTACGCTATCGCTGCCATAAAAACTGCCATGAGATAATTGGAAAGTTTCCGGGTTCTTCTTGAAGGTCTTGAAAAACATGGCTCCGATCGCATTGACAGTTTCCACGAGCTTGTCATTAATTCGTACAGTATTACTATTTTCTAGGCACTGAAAACGATTTTATAATTGAAGTTAAGGCCTAGGCAGAAAAGGTATTTTACTACTTTTACTAGGTAGACTAGTAGACTCTTTTCCTGCCTAGGAGTCCGTCTGGGTAGGTACCACCTTCTTACCTATTTCCGTCAGCAAATAATAGTGTCTGCTTTGTTGTATTTCGGTCTGGAGTGTATAGATCTTCCTTGTTCTTCTTTGTTCTCGGTCCGAAAACGGCAACGCGGCAACACGCTACGCGTCGCTGCCTAAGGTACAGCGTAAGCACTCTCAATGTGACATTCAAAGACGATCAAGCAGAATATTATGAATGATTGGAGCGACTGAGATTTAGGTTGAGGTGAAGAGTAAGGTTGGTCTTACCAGCAGAAATACTCAGAGCACAACAAAAAAGTAAGTGGAAATGAAAGTAGCGAGAGAGGAGTGTCAAGATTGTGCCAAATTGAAGTTCCTAGTCTCTGCTTACGATATTTTCGGTAATAGGTTTCATTTTTTTGTAATTGATGATACTAAGATTATTTATTAGTTCATTCTTGGACAATAATATTGTTATTTTTATTTAAAGGTTTATAATCGCCTGTGTAATGATTTTTTTTTATTTACTTATATTAAAATAGAATGCTGATTAAAAGAGAAACCCGAGCTCCAGAAAACATTTGCTTAACTTAAATAAGTTTTGAACTGAAAGAAAATCCTTGTTGGAGTGATTTATCTAATTGGAACTTCCTAAATGAAAAGAATTATGGCTTAAGCTGGCCTTAAAGATCGAACCAAAGTAATTTTAACTTTCCCTATTAGAAAATAGATATTGTATTTTATTTTATTCCTCTAATGATATCGGTCACTCTCAAAATATTTGGATTGGTATATGGTGAATGCTTGTACCTTTAAAGAAATCATAACTCTATATCCTCTTAGTGCTGTGAATATTTAATGGGTACATATTTTGATATGATTATATATGTTGGTTATAGTTTAGGTGGTTTAGATGGTATAGTTTTATTTTTATTTATTTTATTTATTTAACAATTTATGTACACACAAAATAATGTTACAATGAAAAATAAAAAAAGATATTTTGTACAAAGGCACTGTTTATTTCATATTGAAATTTCTTCCAGCAGGCCTGATACTGGACATTCAAAGAAATGGATTTAGTGTACACTCTCATAATACATTTTATAATATTAATATACTTAATATAAAGTAAAGATAATAAAAACATATATCCATACAAACATACACCTAAATACTATACTATATACACACATACATACATATATATATATATATATATATATATATATATATATATATATATATATATATATATATATATATATATAATACATACAGATACTCATATATATACAAGTCATACATTAGATCATTGGGATGACAAAGAAAGATAGTGCTCTTTTACTCGCCTTTTAAACACTGAAACTGTTTGAGCCTCACGAATTGCAGCAGGAAGAGAATTCCATAACCTAACTGCATGTACTGTAAAAGAGTGAGAATAGAACTTAGTTCTGGAGGAAGGAAATTTAGGAGGGTTTTAAATGTGATCTGCAAACTGCATCAGGGGAATGCATAAAGCGGAATCGATCACGTAGATACGGTGGTGGTGATGGTATGTTAAAGAGGAGGCATAGGTTCAGGTATTCCTGCGAAGTCAGATTGGAGCCACTTGAGCTGTTTGCGATAGGAGGAGACGTGTTCATACTGGCCCGAAAATATAACGAATACATAAGTTTTGCAAGCGCTCAAGTTTGTTTAATTGCTCCTCAGTCGCATCCAAATAACAAACATCAGCATAATCAAGAATCAGGAAAATAAGTGTTTGGACAAGAAATCTTCGTTGATAACGGCAGAAAACTTTGAAGGCATTTTAAGGAATGAAAAGTATAATTGATTTTCCTGCTAATTTCTGTGATATGTGCATTCCATGTCAACTTGCAATCCATGATGATGCCCAGATTCTTAACCGTTTCTGAAATGCTTAGTGGAATGCCATTAATTTGCAGAGTTGGGGTGAAGTAAATCAAGTAAGCTACGGGTAAACCTGGTGCCTATAATCATTGCTTGTGATTTTTTAGGGTTTATAACAAGTCCATATGATCTAGACCACTCATAGATTTTATTTAGATCTTTATTTATTTCAAACATTGCTGAATTTGCTTCAGTCACTAGAAAATGACGATACAGCTGCAAATCGTCTGCGTAGAGATGGAAGTTTGAAGATATCACCTTTGTAATACAGTTAATAAAGATGGAAAAGAGTAAAGGAGAAAGGACGCCGCCAGGGTACACCCGTAGCTAGATTGCACCACTAGATAAAGTTTCATTTGAACGAATACTGAGAGGCCACGGGTAAGAATCAAACCATTGAATAGATGAAGGAGACACATTAATAGAATGAAGAATGCTAGAAGTATATCGAAATCAATAGAATTGAAGGCACTACTAAAATCTAGCAGCAAAGTACCGTTAAGTATTTTGGTCTATACCGCACCGGATATCATCCGTTACCTTGAGAGAGCAGTAGTTGTACTATGGCCAGGCCTAAAACCAGATTGAAAAGTACTTAAGATATTGTTACGGTTAAGAAACTTGGCCAATTGTGTGTGGACAATATGTTCAAGCACCTTTGAAAGAAATGGTAGAATAGAAATAGGCCGATAATGAGTTGTAGATGAAGCATTCGAAACTTTGGGTATAGGAATAATATGGGCTAATTTCCATGACGACGGAAAGCAACAAGAAGATAAAGAAATTAAAGATGAGTAAGAATAGGGATGACAAAGGAAGAATCAACGAAATCATTTTAGAGCAGATGTTATCATTTCCAATAGCAGTAGATGAAATTGCAAGGACGGATCGCTTAGTATCATCTTCAGTAAGAGAAGTGAAATTAAACGAGGAATAATGAGGAATTGGGCATTTAGATAATTCAAGTAGGGTTCTGGCTTTAGTGAATGATGAAACTATGACAGGAGGGTTGGCAAAATGTTCGTTGAGACTATCCAAGTTAATTTCACTTCCCACACTAGCAGAATATTTTCCGACACCGACAGATCTCAGAAAACTCAGGCTTTTGCAGTATCGCAACTTGGAGAGTATCATGAAAGCGCCTTTGCATCTCTACACAAACGATTGCAGCGATTTCGTAGTATTTTAAAGCTGATTAAATTGCGTTCAAGGGGATATCGCTTATACCTTGTTTTAGCTTTATCTCTACGCGCCATCAGGTCTTTTATATCAGCTGTGATCCACGGTGCAGGGTTGTGTCTAATTTTCACACGTTTTACTGGTGTATGGTGATTATATAAATCTAAAATTAGAGAATTGAAGTTAATCACTTTGTCCTCAATGTTAGAACAATCAATAACCGGTGTCCAGTCAATTGAACGCATCGCCCTCAACGTCTCCAAGTGTGCCCAACTTCTGAGATATCGAAAATGTGGCTTGCGCTTAGGGGACGTACACGGTAGGATAAGTAAATGAGATCGTGATATGAAAATGAGGCACATATTTGTCCGTGGTTAGCAACACTATTTAAAGACGATACGATAATCAGATCTAGAAGAGATGCAGTACAATTGGGAAAGTGGTGGGTGGCAGATAGAGGCAAGATTTCTAGGTTATAAGATGACACAAGAGATTGCAATTTATAAGTACGAAAATCATTTTTAATTAAACATGTGTTAAAATCCCCCATCAAGATTAAATGGCTATATACAGGACAGAAATTATTAAAGTGCGTCTAATGTTTCAAAGTAATTGATATTAGGTTAGGACTATACAAGACTCCAAGGAAAATTTTTGTGATAAAGTGTGATTTCAAGGAACAAATGTTCCGCAGATTCCGAAATAAGTTGATGGAGATACGCTAATAACCCTGTAAGGAATTTCCGAACGTAAATGATAGACACCTCCACCACCTTTGCCTACCCTATCGTTACGAATAAGAACGTAACCAGGTAGTGAATATTGAATAGAAGGAGGAAGGCGAAAAGACTCAGAAATTAGAAGAGCATCTAGATGAGCACTGTCAATGGATGCGAGAGGTCAGAATAATGGCAAGGAATACTTTGTGCGTTTATGTGAGCTATATTAAGATTGTCAGAATATTGAGAAAAGAGGGTAGAAATACAATCATGCAGGTTAAGATTTACGGAGGTTCTGAGTCCAGGCTTAAAAGCTGTTAGATGAAGACGAACATGAAAAAAGCTATCATTATTATCTGTATCGTTATCTGTATACATATTTAAAAAAAAGCACAATACTAATAAAAATAAAAAAAATTACAAAATATAAAATAATATGTAATAAATTAAAATAAATTAACTTATACTTATTATTAAAAAAAAATAACATTAGGGCAACTCATCTTACTCACTGGCGTGATGGAAGAAATTTATACTTACAACTAACATTAGTAACTAAACAATTAGTGTGATTAAAAAAGAGAAAAAAAAAAGAAAAGAAAATAAAAAAGAAAGCTGGCTACAGTATACTGTACAAATCAATATAAACACATACTTTATGGTATAAAAGTATCAATACTCGTACATTATAATTTTCTAAAAATGCCGTAACCCATATTTATATAAAATAAACACATTTTATATAATAATGTGTTTATTTTTTATATAATTTTATTTATAAATTGTTCTGTACTGCGCAATAGTAAAACAAACATAAATATCATAAGGATCATATTATGTGTTTACATTAATAACGTAAAATTTCATTCACGATGTCTGCTACAACTTTGGTTTCCTTTTTGTTTTATTACTTACACAAATATTATGGAGCTTGCGGTATATAAGACAATAACCAAATAAATATAGAAATAGAATTACTTTAAAATTATTTTAACAATTTAAAAATAACCTGTAATTTCTGTAATAGATAGTGTATATTATAATTCAGAGTTTGGCCGAATTTTACCAAAACTGGGACATCTAATTCCAGTTCGTTCCAATTCCCGGCGGCGCCGGACGCCAGTATGCTAACTTGAGCCTACTTATTTGAGAATGGCTTCTTGAAGTGCCATCTGGTTCCGTACTTTAATTCGAACCTGAGCTTAGTGGATTTTATTAGAATAATCAGTTTTAGTACTGTAATAAAATAGGTATATACTTGATATAAATTATTTTTTATTTCATACATAAAACTTTATATAATAGAAAATAATAATAATTACTCTGATAGGTGTGTGGAAGATGTCAAAAATAATTAATTGATTCCCGTACACAGTATTACGATAGTATAGGTCTGCTGTCTCCCTGCGAATTTTCATTAAAATTACAAAAATAGTAAAAATTATCGCGCTTCTTTGATTAATTAAGTATGTATAATATCATTTACATAAAAAAAAGGTTGAGCGTTTTCTATAAAAATTACAACATCAAAGTGTAATGCAAAAACCAATATTATAGTTATTTAGAAATTATGAAGTGTTTCATTTTCATTTGTATTATAAACTTTTTTACTAACGATTATAACTTTTTTTTATTTATTCTCTTATCATGCTTTCTTTATATAACAACATTTGCAATATTCAGCTCATGCGACTAAATGGCCCATACATTGAAATGAAAATACCGTACATTTTGCATACTGTAAAGATATTTTTCTGTTTCATTGTAAGAAGATATTGAAATTCCAGTATTTACTGCACGCAATACTGGAACGCTAGTACTATCAGATATAAGTTATTATGATTTCATATTACCGTGTGGTGTATTTGTAAGATTATGTCAGTTTTTATTCCAAATGAATTAATCAATAAGTAACATGTTTCATTGTTTAATTTTTGTAAATGTAACAAATGCTCTTGTAATTCAAAAATAGTGCATAGCTTAGTGGCTAAATATAAGTCGGGATTTACACTTGAGCGAATAATATATTTTAAGGTTGATGCTTAGTAACTCATGTTAAACTTGGTTTGTAGTGTGACATTTCATCCCATAGTTTCTTGAAGAGGCCAGAGAGAGCTAAGTAGTAAGCTAGAAAGATCTCATGGGTATAAACTATCTTTTATTGGTTTATGCCGCGAGATCTTCTAACCTGATCTCTTATCCATGAGGATAATCACTAAACAAAGACCTGTATGAGTAAAATTACTTATCCCTATCACAAGTATCATAATATGTATAATAATAATTGTAATATTATTGATTCTAAAACATTTTGTTTATTGAAGTTGTGCACGATGGAACAGATTTGAAACTACAGAAACAACCAAAGGAAACAAGTGTGTACTACGTATTCAAACCAAGTATTTATTGTATTATTTATGTTGTTTGGTTTGTAATTTAGTACTTGGTGATTTGTTATTTTATATGATGTTTGACATCTCTCCCCGCCTCATGGTACACATTAAATTTAAAACTATTTTATTACATTTCGGAAGATTTACAACAGCCACTGTGACGAGAGGAACTTAAGTGTTTGACATCCTGATGTCATGAATAACGAAGGCAACTTTCTTGGTCCGATCTGCGTAGAATGAGCTTACAGTATCTTGAAGTTTTATAGTGGTATGCCTCGGTTTGGATTAAATTTTATTAATTAAAGGATCACAAGCAGATAGCCAGGGTAGCGCCTAGCCATCTTCTCTATTGAAATTAGAATGTTTTATTTTTAATTTAAATATCCTCGCGAATTATATTTCAATTTTTAACACTAAGGTATCATTGTTGTTCCTTTGCAAAAATGTTTGGCCTATAAAATTTGATGTAATGTTTGAGACGTTGAAGTTTGCAGTATTTGAATATGTCGCTTCAGTCCCCTTCGTTACCCGTGAAAAAGATAAAATTAAACGCGATGAAATTGGTAAAATTTGTTTTATTCAAGATGAATCATTCTAAATTAGTGATTTACTGTGCCCACATGTGAAATTTTGTTTATTAGAAGGGTGACAAACGAACACAGAGTCCATATGATGGTAAGTGGGTTCTGTGACTCGGAGCATACATGATATCTTCTCGATTGTAATATCTAATAACTTATATTGTAATATCTTCTGATTGTAATAGATAAGTAGAAAAATGCATATGCATTGAAACTCCTAAAGACTTAATTGATGGAATGCCTCGTTACAAGTTAATGGGGTCTCTGTTTCTCGTCAAAGCATAGCATTTTGCTACATTTCTTTTATTATTTGAACATAACAGCACTATGCTTGCATTTTGTGCGAGTTTAGCTCTTTCCAGATCGTAGCCGTAAAAATTTACAGCCTATATACGGCCCACTTTTGGACACAAGCCTCCTATAATTTCAGAGAGGGTTTCTAGCGCAAGGAAATGTCCGCCGCGCTGGCCAAATGCATGTTGGCGAACTTCACTTGTTGTCAAAATATTTTTTTCTTATTTCTCAGACATGCAGGTTTCCTCACGATTTTTTCCTTCACCGTTGAGTACGTGGTAAATTAGCACTAAAATTGCAATTAACAGTTTCATTGGTGCCGGCGGGGATCGAACCCGGGTTGCTCGCGTACTGTGAAATTTATAGCGAGCGCTAAGCCCCTGAGCTACCACGGCTCTCCTGAGCTACCACAATGATCGTAGCCGTAAAATTTTGTTTAAATTATGAACGCAACTTACTGAAAATAAATAAAAATAAATATCTCAAAAACTGTTCACATTTTCATAAAGCTTTGTTTTCCACTGCTGGACATGGACAATTTGCATCTTTCCCATTGCTGATCTGGGTATTTTACTTGTAGTATGATAACAACGATAATTACAAATTATAATAAAATTGCCAGTTTTAAAAAATTACACATTCAGTTATTGTTCTATATTATAACTAAAAGAGCAACAAAAAATAATATAAGTGTATTATCGGCAATTGCTTATTCTTAATATTATGTACTTATCTTAATAATTTACTATTTTACTATTTAAGAAAGCTCTCGTGCATAGCTCCCCTATTTCAAATAAATGGAATTGCCTTTTCTTATCTTGTTACAACCAAAGACGCCGAGTTATATTAATTGCCAAAGTCAATTGCCAAAGTTTTATTATAACCAATGTAATTGCAATAACTAAGTCGACATTTAAAAATACATAAATAATTAATAATAATCTTTCGAATTGTGCTTTGATAATACTTAGTTTTATTGGATAGTTAAAAGTAAAGTAAGAAATCTTAGTTATTATGCCGGTTTTAGAGCGACGTGTTTGGTCCGCGCGGACTGTCCGTGGTGGGTCTTCTGTATCCTGTTTTTATATACAGGGTTATATTGTAATATATGGCCAATTTGCAGTGAAGATTCAGAAGAAGCAATATAGGCGAATGGTGAAAAAAAACTTAATTAAAAAACAAATCTCAAACATTCTGTCCTTTTTATCTTTTAAATTCAGAATGCGTGGTAATGCATAATTTTAACTGATTCCCATTCATAAATATCTTACGCCTACAAATTTTACTACGCATGCACACATTTGTAAGGGTCGCTCAGATGGCAAAAACGTTGTGAATATTCACATTAAATCACATTCAATTTGGGATAATTTCAAATAAAAATATTATAATTGAGATAGATCCTGTAATACGTTTTCTCGTAAAATGCCTGTTTTTACATTCGGATACACTCAAAATTTTCTAATAGCCGAACCTTACCATTAAATTGAGAAAAATCAAACGATTCTATACAAATAATAACTGATGCAATAAATTATATATATGCTAATTCGAGATATTACCGATAAGAAAAAAATTACATAAAACACTCACGCCTGTCACCCAGAGAACGAGACATTTCAGGGCTTCCACTTGCACGATCGGCACACCTCTCTCGCCTCCTTTACATCCATATATCTACCTTACACGCTCGTCGGTTAAGGTACCTCCTAATCTGGCCCATTTCAATATATCGCCAATTTGGTCGATAAACCTTCGTCTAGGGCGTCCCTTTCCGACTCTGCCGTTCACTTCTGCAGCATAAATTTGCTTTGTCACTCTTTCTTCGTTCATTCTTTCACATGACCAAACCACCGAAGCATTCCTTTCTTAATCCTGGTCACAATGTCATCTTACAAAACCACACTTTTCTTATCACTATTTCTCACCCTGTCATTCAGATTCAGCCCTAGCATACTCCTTAATGACCGCATTTCTACAGCATTATTCTACTCTCATGCTTCTTCTGCCAGACCCAACTTTCACTACCATACACTAAAGTAAGACTAACACAGCATTGTGAATTGTAAAGGTGCCTTTTTGACACATTCTGACTCTTCACAATAGCGTGTAGAGCCCCATTCACTCTATTTCCCGTTCACTCGTCGTTCTATATCCTTATCATATCTACCATCCCTACTAAATAAACATCCCAAATATACAAACTCATCCACTTGCTCAATCATCTCCCTTATTCTTATTTCACTACATAACGTTTTACTCTTCTCTTTCAAAAACCATCACTTTCGTCTTACTTGCGTTCTTTCATACCTCTTTCTTTTAATGATCAGTTCATTAAAGTAACCATCATTGCAACTCGGCCGCCGACGATGCAAATATGACGATCATTGGCGTACAAAAGGCATTTGACGGTTAACTCACCCATTCTCAACCCACATTCTTCAACTTTCAAAGTTTGCAAACAACTGTCCATAAATAGGTTAAACAGCCAGGGGAAGCTACACAGCCCTGTCTGACACCTTTTTGGATGCCAAACCAGTCCGAGTAGACCCCGTTGATCCTGACACAAGCACTAGAGTCCCTATAAAGAGACTTCAATGCCTGTATCAAACCAGCGCTCAAACCAAATGAGTTAAGTGTTTGCCATAACACATTCTGTCCACTCTGTCATAAGCCTTTCCAAGTCCATGAAAGCACAAAACTTTCTGGGTTTTGGCCAAACTTCTCCGCAATCATGCATGGAAAATATGATCCGTACACCCATTCCTTTCTAAATCCAGCTTGCACATCCCAAATTTTCCATCAGTTTCTTTATAACTCTTTCAATTAACACCTTAGCATACAGTTTACCCACACTAAAAGCTGATACCACGGTAGTTTTACAGTCCTGCTGTGACCCTTTTCCTTATATATTGGGACTATAACGGCACCAGTCTTCCGGTACCGCTTCAGTTCCCAACATAAATTAAATAAGGTGTCAGCAGGCCTGCCACCCTCCCTCTCCAGCCCTTAGCATTTCGAGTGATACTCTATCATATCCGGCTGCCTTACCTGCTTTCATGCTTTTCATTGCTTTCATTATTTCATCTACACTTATCTCCTACCTCTCTCCACTTCTTTCAGATTTCTTTTCACTTAATTCAGACGACCCTTCACTCATAAACACGCTTTCAAAGTATTCCTTCCATCTCTTTAAATTCAAACTTCATCATTCAGCATACAGCCATTCTCGTCTCGTATAGCATTCATTCTAGGCTGTTTTGAATTTCCCTAGCAGTTCTTACGAGTTTCCAGAACATTTTAATATTTGCCTGGAAGTTATCAGATATCCTTCTATCATTCTTATCCGTTCTTTTGCTTTTCCTTTCAACAACTTCTTTTACTCTCTTATTTATAAGTCTAAAGTCTGCCTTTTCTTTCAATCTCATCATTCATACCGCCAGAATTACCAGCTTTGGTTGCCAGTAAATCTAGCCATGCTCTCTTCTTTGCTTCAACTTCCATCCGAATCTCATCATCCCACCACAACGTATTATTTTTCCTTTCATTCGTTCTCTTACTTACACCACATACTTCGGTGGCTGCATCTACCAAAACTTTCTTAACATTATTCCATACAGTCTTCAGGTCTAAATCATTCATACATATTTCATTCAAACCATTTATATTCTCCCTCAGTCTACATTTATACTTCTCTTTCACACCTTCATCTTGTAACCTCTCTGTTCTGCCGCCAACGCCTGAATAGACCATTAATTCGGCATAAGACCAGGTAATGATCCGTCCCTACGTTGGATCCCCGGTAAACTCTTGTATCTACCACTGCGCTCCGCATTCTTTCATCCACAATTGTAAATCATGCTTCTATCATTACCTCTTCCCCTATACATGTGAATCCTCTTATGGCGAAAGAAAGTATTCGTCACAAAAGATTCTTTCCTCACATACGGCGAGGAGGTCTTCACCATTCTCATTTACACTTTCATCGCCAAACATTCCTAATATCCTTTCATAACCAGACCTCTTCTACCCCTTCCATTAAAATCTCCTAACATAATGATATTTTCATTTTACTTACATTTCATCAACACCATCCTTACCATGTCCCAAAACTGCTCTCGGATATAAGTGGGCTTAGACATGTCTGGGGCGTACACCCTAGCACAAACAACTTCTAAGCCACTTTCATTCGTATCCACAGCAGCCTTGGGCTTACATATTCATACTCTTTCACATTGACCCATTCTATCTGAAAGGATGACACCGACTCTGGCATCGGCTCCTGGCTCGGTCTCGCCTACACCAGACCAGTAAGCGATACCATGCCATGTGCAGTGGCATCCTTTCCCTTTCGTTTCGTCTCATTTACACATAACACATCTATTCCTCTATCATTCATCATTTCGCATATTTCATCCATCTTATCATTCATTGCTCCACATATTCTGCATAGCCAGACGGCCTCCGCAATCACTTTCGCCCTCCGGGAAACAGAACGTGACGGGTGGCGAACCTCGTCGCCGGTTTTACTCCCGGAGATTCTTTACCCCTGCCCCATTAAAGGCGCCGGAACTCAGGGCCATTCCTTTTGTGTGTTGGCTCATGGTGCGATCTAAAATTAGTAGATTTTACGCCGCTACCATACGGCGAGGAGCCGAGTTCTATCCTTTCGGCTTTGTCGCTCGTTGCACCACCCGGGGACACGTGTAGGGTGGGCCTAGGGTTAGGTGGTAGAAGCCTACGGACGCGAGCGACTCATCCCCCAAGAAAAATATAAAGCTAACTAATAGGTTTTTGTATAATATTGCAACTCAACAGCAAAGTAGTAGTAGTTCAATAGTAAAATGAACAGGACAAATGAACAGAAAAAAGTAAAATAGGTTTCGGGCTTAACCTTGTATAATAGCCCACTTTTACTCTCCAGTTATAATGATCACTCTTACGATAATTCATCCTAGTTCACCTTTAGTTTATGGGAAGTGACAATTCCATAACTGAATTGTTAAATTTCCACTATGTAATTAACTTAGTAACACTAGTTATAGAAGTAGTAGTTTTACATAGTTGAAACATGTTTTTTCATTTACCCTTACTACGGCTGCGCCGGCACCGAAATCTCTTTTTAACTTGTAGTTTAAGATGAGTCTGACTAACAAGTTCTTCTGAAATTTAAATAACATGGTGACTTCACGATTTAATGTCATCGTTAAGGTACGTATTCGTAATTATAACGTGGACTTCCAAGAAACGCAGATGGTAAGATGACCAATTTTCCCATGTTTTCGATGTTTCCATCATTCATCATTGCGTCTTTTAAATGAACATATTCTTCCGAATGCAATTTTTGTTGATTATGACGAATAAATTCCAATCTTACCGTCTCAATTTTTGCATACATGTCAACAATAAATTGGTGGAATAATTCCCGACAATTTAGAATATGACTATATTCACCATTTCTAATTGGTTGGCACAGGCCTCTCATATCTGAGAGTGTTATCGAGTTAGTTAGTCTTTTTTTGTTTTACATGGGGAAATGCGTCCGCATACCCGCCTCGCTCGGGCAAGAAAGGATAGGTTATGTCGGACTCGCACCTTAACAACACTTAAAGACACTTACACGACTTAAACCCCATGATGTTCCACCTTCGTCGCATATTGGTAGGGCCACGGGAACGCTTTCGCACATATCCGCGACCCCACCGGCGCTGCCCGCCCCATGGCGGCCCATCTCCTTCTCAGGTAAGGTGCACCAGAACACATGGCGCACCCTCCTCCGCGGCCTTCAACTTCACCTGCGCCACGGACGCTCCTGTGTCCAGTGCGCAAAGGCCATGGGGCCAGGAAAAACGAGGACTCGGAAGCACCAGCTTTCCTGACCCCAGCGGCGGATCTAATCTATGGCTCCGCCGCCAGCCAAGATTCGGCTGCGGAGGATAGGAAGAGCAGCGCCTCGCAATACCGACACTCCTCTCCCCGCAGCCCCACCACCACCTCATCAATCAACGGTGCGGCCCCGACCGAGTCGCGGAGGATAGGGTGAGTGGCGCATCGCCATACCAACACTCCTCTTCCTCCACGACTCCACCTCGGCTGCGGCGGTAGGGGGACACCCCTCTCGCCGCAGCCCACCAACACACATCCGTAGTGGGCTCGCCAAGCCCACTCGGAGTGGCCGCCTCGGGCCAGCCATGTGGGTTCCTCCGGCGGCGCCACGGCTACTAAGCCACCCCGCCACGACAAGGCGGGAACCCGTTCGGGGGGGGGGGGATTAGTTAGTCTGCCACGCTCGTTCGTGGACTTCATTCTCTAAATACTTTACATGTTGGGCACTCAAGTTTCCGTCACCGTATATTTCTATTTCTTTTATTGCCTGTAGTATTAACAATATTTATTAAGTGATTACGAACAAAAATATATTAAGTATTCACTTAATAGTGTTTTAATTTTTATAATATTATAACTATTAAAAATATTTATTTAAATCTTTGTATAATTGCGAATAATATTTTTAATTTGCTTGTGAGAATGCTTTATAATATATTAAACATAATATAAAAATTTAATAACATTGACTTTAATTATAAAAAACCTTTAATATTATCTAAGTTTTTGTGCTTACAAAATAAAATACATTGTTTGTTTTACTAGACTTTTTTAGACCTTTAGATTTTGTATTAGAATAATTACACTATCTGCGTATATTTCATAAAATCTACAGACAAATCATCTTAGAAATATTTATGACGACTCGTTGTTTTTGTTACATTCATTATCTGCTTCCTATTGCTACATTTTTTTATTGTGATCAGATTGGAATCAGTCGATTGATTTTACGTAGGAGTTTAATTTGTGGTGATTTCCGAAGGAAGACTTAAATTTATATCGCGCTGGTATTGCAACAAGGTGTATCGTTTAACATATGTTTATTATTTATTAGTTTTATATTTAGTCACTTATATTTATTCTTAACGAGACTACCCAAAGCTGAAAGAGTATTTTTATTCGTTATGGTTCATTTCACGCACCTATAAATAACTTTTGAATATTCACAAGGCAAGTTGCTGTGAGTGCATTTATTATTCAAATTTACGTTTCAATTTTGCCGGTAAAAAGCAATGCTTTAACTCAAAATTGAAATAGGTACGTTATTTCTTTCACATTACAGTTAGATTAATTATTTTAATTTAATACATTAAGAATTTGATATATCCAAAATCTAAATGACTATAATTTAAATTTTAGTTTCTCAATGTCATAATTATTGTATATTAATATATTTCTGATATAAATTAATATTTATATGACCCTATATAACATTATCATGTAGATATAGATTATCCTGAGTAAAATGTTTCATAAATGAAAAGTAAATAAATAATATGACTTTTTAAATTAGGAGTCTGCTGTTTGCCAGTGTGAAAAATAAGAGTCAATATAATAACAGACTAAAAGCTACCTCGTCTTTAAAAATGAATGTCTGCTGGTGCGTTATCGGAAATGCCTATGTCCTTTTGTAGACTTGTAAGGCTGACATAAACAGAAGACGTGGGCTTTGGACGGGTTGGACAACGCTCAAAGAACTGGGTTCAACAGACTTACGGTGCTTCCAATTTTTGTTTGGTAACTTTTTTGAGCCCTAAATAATGGTGTACATTTATAAATTGTTACATGAGTTACAAAAGTGACAACATTTATATATAAACTACGGTAATTGTAAAAGTTATCCTTTCATGAATTGTAACCTATTTGCTGTCACTGCTCCAGTTACGCTAAATATGTTTTTAACAACTTTATGTAACAGGAAATATTTCACGTTACAGTTATATTAAATAAGTTTATATGCTATTATCATATATGTTTGAAGGAAAGAAAGAACATATTTATTCATCCCTACAATAATGTACCTTAACAAAAAATAATAATATTAAAAACCATGATGACAAAATAACACTACCTAAATACTCCTTAACAAGAAGCAATTAAATTAGCAAGGCTTTAAAACAAAGTTCTTACGTGAACTTTAATTTCATTATTTTTACATTATATTAGCTTTAATAACACTTTCGACATTTACATTATACTACCCTATACTACATTTGTGGGAAGAGCATAGGAAGAAATTTATACATGAAATATTTTATGTACCGGAATACACCAACTATAATACATCCACCAAAGGAAAATGTTCAGAACATGAAAAGTGAGCTTATTAAATAAGAAAAAAAACGTTTGCACTTGACGATAGAGCTCTTTGTTCTTCTTTTATCTTCGTTTTCTATTTTTTACAAACACCGCTGTAGAACATTAAATATATTTGCCATTTTTCTATAACAAGAAACTTTTAAAGTTATATATTTTTAGAATTTGCATAAAATACGCTATATCTCAGTATTTTTGTAATATTATTATTATTTTCACTTTAAAATAAAAGTACTTGCTGCGTCCGCAACTTCGTTCGCATTATATTTTATTTTCAATCGTTTAAAAGCAAAAAAGAAATGGTTATTTACTCGGTTGGAAGCCTTCCTAGTATGGGGCTACTTTCATTTTCCGATCAACGATTAGCGATCCGCCCCGGCTTCGCACGGGTGATTTCTGGATCTCTACAACAGCGCCACCTACCGAGCCTAATTGTGAATCTACACCATCCAGAGACCCACTCAAACACCCACAAAAATCACTAAAATCGGTCCAGCCGTTTAGGAGAAGTTTAGTGACAAACACACGTACAGTAGAATTATAATATGTATAAAAATACCATTGTTTTGATTAAAATATCTTTTATTTTCTACTTGTTCTTTTATTTATTGTGTGTTTAGTCTAGTCTAGTCAAATAAATTGATTTTCTTTATTTCTTTATCCTTATAAGAAGGGATTTCATGATGACTTCAACACCGAGCGTTCCGTACAATAACATTGTATTTAAAAAACTTACGAAAGGTAGACATTATCTTAGAAAATACGAAAAAAAATTGAAAGGCGTTATAAATTACAGTTTTTTTTAATTCAAAACTTCAATAATGAAGAGGGATCGATATATCTTTTGACATTTTTGGGTCGTAAAGACTAAGTGTCTACACAGAAGAAACCATATTGGGTTTACCCAGGGAGGAAAATAATGTTGACCTTTGGTTTGCGAATATGAGAGAATAATGAGATCCCTGGATCGAATCCCGGGTCGGGCCAAGCTAATCAGTTACTGATTGGGTTTTTCTGTTAAGAAATTCTCAGTAGCGACCCGGAGTCATGAAGTTTGCGGTGTAACTTGGGTGAACCAAGTGCCTCGGAAAGCACGCAAAGCTGATCTCTCTCCGGTCGAGTTGGATTGCCTTCCAATCGGAGAGGGAATAGAGAGTGCACCTGTGCATGCGAACACACTTGTGTACTATAATCATCTTCGTAGTAGTCTTGCGTGGCTGGCGAGTTCCATTGAGACTGCTCGCCGTGACCGAAATTCGGTCTGGAGAACATTACTATGCTTTCCAAAAGAATATTTTACTCGTGTATCATATATAAAAGTTGTATATTTGTCAGTAAACATTTGATTACCCGAAAAGAAATACCCAGCTAGCTTACCAATTTGCGTAAAATGATCCGAGTATTCAGTGGAGATCTTTGACAGGAACCTCCTGCCAGAGTACTAGGTGCCAAGTGTGTCCTTATGCCAGACATCGCAAGGCAAATCATAGTTGCGAAAGATGTGATAAGTATATTTGTCCAGTGACATTGTTCCGTTTCATCAACAATGAACTACGGCGACAAACGATAGGTATTTGCGATAATAAGTTTTTTCTGAAGTGAAAACTTCTTTAGAATCGTTGTAATTTGAAACAAATGAAACGAAAAAGCGACACTAAAAAGAGACAAATACATAAATCTATAAGAGAGAATGAGATAGAATCTATACTAATATAATAAAGCGAAAGAGGTTTTTTGTTTGTTTAAACACGCTAATCGCCGGAATTACCAGTCCGATTTGATAAATTCTTTTTGTATGTTATAGCCAGATTTACGAGAAACAGACTATCTAGCATTAGGTTACACTTCTCAGCTAGCCTTTTTTTTTTTTTTTTTTTTTGCGGATGGAAAATCATCTAATGACGCCTTTCGCTGTGGGTGGAGCGGAAGGGTGTCGAACTTTACTGACTAAAACCATCCGTGTTCCTTCAGTGCCCTTACGTTCCGGGCCGCGGTATCTCTTTCGAACAGCCCGCAGCCCCGGCAGGCGTCGGCCTTGCAGGCCCTTCACGCTGCTGACAGCTCTTTGAGGCGCGCGTGGAACAAAACGCGCCGTCGACACGGCCTGTCGTCGTTAGACGGACGGACGGCGAGCTACCCATTGCTCGCCGTCCACAGGTCCGCGCCTACGGTGGTCAGCCACGACGTAGCCCCGACGCCCGGGGCGTCTCCGCGGCGGCCGGAAGGAAAGCTGTTGCTCTTTCCTTCTCCCGCTCCGCCACCTCCTTCGCTAGCATCACTGCTTCGCAGAAGGTGGTGACGGCATCCCATTCCGTCTCGCTCCGGACCATGGCTTCGACCAGGCCGGACGCGAGGTCGCCGCCGCCTATCGCCGCTACGAGTACACGGCGGTGCTCCGCCCAAGCAGGGCACACCTCCACGGTGTGCTCCACCGTGTCCTCCGGTCGATCCTCGCAGTGGGAGCACCGGGCGTTTCCTCCCGCCCGATTCGGTGCAGGAACCTCCCGAACACACCGTGTCCGGTGAGGACCTGCGTCAGGCGGAAGGTGAGGACACCGTGGCGTCTCTCAAGCCACTCCTCAAAGAGGTCTTATCGCCGCTATAGTGGCGTGCCCAGCACAGGGTTGCGACAGTCGCTCTCTCCATGTCGCCATGAGATCATGCCGGAAGTCTGTCCGCTGCGCGACGACTTGCCGCGGCAGCGGGTTTCCCCGGCATAGTGCCTCCGCGCGCCATTCGTGCAGGCGCGCGAGGACTATCGCCTCCAGATCCCATGGCGGCAATCCAGCAAGGATTCTCAGCTAGCCTTAAATATTGATTTTTGTTAAGCAAGTCGGAAGAAAAAGCGCCCCCGAACTGCTTAATTCGCGTGCGCTTGCGTATGGTTAGTGATACGTAAATACTATGTTCTACAATTCATATCTTTCCTCCATCTAAAAAAAACTCCGCGATAGCATAGTCCTATTTCTTATACATAAGCCACAATAAGGTATTTTGTGACAAAAAATATTGAAAATTAAAAAGTGATATATGAGCGTTATTATTAGGCATTGCATATTAATCCTTACGAATGGAAGTTACTTTATCATCAAGACAATTTTATGAAGATAAACTTTGCTCTGTATAGCATGTTATTTGGACGCATAGTTTAAGAGATTATGAAAAATTTAAATAATCCAACACTCGGCTCGGCGAGCGAACGACGCCTAGCCACCAGATGAGAACCGAAAGAGATATATATACTACGCGGGTGATACCGCGGGGAACAGCTAGTTCAGTATAAAGTGTTTCCTATTTTCTCGGCCTCCTCTGTGTACGGTGCTTTAAAAATGGCTAATGTAACTTTTAAATGTTAAAATAAAAATTTAAAAAATTACACATTTATTATCAAATAAATAAAATTAATTATATTGAAAAAAATTATCATATCCAAACCATTCTTAACAATCCACGATTTGATATCTTACCGATTTATATTAAATTAGTCTATTTTACGGACCACCGCCATAGCCACAGTCACAGTCAATCAATTTTTGTTTCCTTGTTCGATAAAATGATTTTACTTAAATAATTTATTGTATAAGTAAAATAATTTTATCGAAAAAAAATTGATTGATTTTTATGAAGAAAAATTATTTATATTAAAAAAAATTAACATTTGATCAAGAAATATTTTTTCAAAAATCTTACTAAGTGTTGGTAGTACTGAAATTGGCGGGGTCTAATGTACTACCAGATTTAAATAAATTAGCGATTAATATCCTTCCATAAGGTTAATATAATTTAAGAAATACGTAACACAGTTTACATTATGATCATTTAAACCAAGTTATAGAAAAGAAAAACACGTGGTAGAGCCGTGCTGCAGCTATATTACTGGTATAGTTGTAGCACGAATGGGTCGGCTCGACCGGGGAAGGACCACGCTCTCACAGAATACCAGCGTAAAATAGCAGCTTAACGCTGCTGTGTTTCGTATGGTGAGTGTAGAGAACCGGAGACCCTTTTTACTGGAAACGAGGCATTCCATCTTAGTCCTCACGGGTGACAACGCATCTGCATTTTGATTCGTAATCGAGGATAGATGTAGATGTCTATGTGCCACAGCAACCACTTACCATCAGGTGGACTGTGTGCTCGCTTGTCACCCTTATCCTATAAAAAAAAAAAGTTATTTTTACACGTCGTAGAGCCACACTGCAGCTATATTATGGTTATAGTGCGAATGGGTCAACTTGACCGGGGAAGGACCACGCTCTCACAGAATAAGCGTAAAATAGTATATACGCGTAATCGTATGGTGATTCTACACTCACTACGGTTCTCTACAGAAACGGAGACACTTTTTACTGGAAATGAGATTCTATCTTAGTCCTCAGAGGTTACAACGCATCTGCATTTTCATTCTTATTCAAAAATTGATTTATATGTCTATGGGCCACTGCATCTACTTACAATCAGGTGACCTTTGTGCACGATTTTTTAAACTTAATCTATAAAAAATATACAAAGTACTTACATTTTTTATATGTAGTAATATAGATAAGAGATACACTTTTTATTAAAGAAGACTATTTGAAATTTTATTTTTCCAAAATATTACGATAATAAAAATGACAATTAAAATAAATTCTATGTTCATAATTTCTAACGAAATAGGGAAGGCACACGCTCTCACAGAATACCAGCGTAAAATAACAGCTTAATGCTGCTGTGTTTCGTATGGTGAGTGTAGAGAACCGGAGACCCTTTTACTGGAAACGAGGCATTCCATATTAGTCCTCACGGGTGACAACGCATCTGCATTTTGATTCGTAGTCGAGAACATGTAGATGTCTATAGGCCACAGCAATCACTTACCATCAGGTGGACTGTGTGCTCGCTTGTCACCCTATCCTATAAAAAAGTTATTTTTTACACGCCGTAGAGCCACACTGCAGCTATATTATGGTTATAGTACGAATGGGTCAACTTGACCGGGGAAGGACAACGCTCTCACAGAATAAGCATAAAATAGTGTATACGCGTATTCGTATGGTGATTCTACACTCACTACGGTTCTCTACAGAAACGGAGACACTTTTTACTGGAAATGAGATTCTATCTTAGTCCTCAGAGGTTACAACGCATCTGCATTTTCATTCCTATTCAAAAATTGATTTATATGTCTATGGACCACTGCATCAGGTGACCTTTGTGCACGTTTTTTAACTTTATTCTATAAAAAATATTCAAAGTATTTACATTTTTTATATGTAGTAATATAGATAAGAGATACACTTTTTATTAAAGAAGACTATTTGACATTTTTATTTTTCCAAAATATTACGATATTAAAACAGACAGTTAAAATAAATTCTATGTTCATAATTTTTAACGAAATAGGGAATGCACACGCTCTCACAGAATATCAGCGTAAAATAGCAGCTTAACGCTTCTGTGTTTCGTATGGTGAGTGTAGAGAACCGGAGACCCTTTTTACTGGAAAAGAGGCATTCTCTCTTAGTCCTCACGGCTGACAACGCATCTGCATTTAAATTCGCAAACGAAGATAGATGTAGATGTCTATGGGCCACAGCAACCACTTACAATCAGGTGGACTGTGTGCTCGTTTGTCACCCTTATTCTATAAAAAAAAAAAAAAATACTATGTGTAGAGAACCGGAGACCCTTTTTACTGAAAACGAGGAATTCTAGGACTAAGGAGTCCTCATGGGTAACAACGCATCTATTAAATATTTAGCGAAGATTGATGTAGATGTCTATGGGCGACAGTATCTACTTACCTTCAGGTGGACTGTATGCTCGTTTGTCACCCTTATTCTATAAAAAAAATAGTCAGTCATACCGGTTACTATAACGAGGCCTCAAGATCTTTCTGAAAATTGCATTAGTCTAGTTTTAAGACTTCCACGGAACATAAGACTTATCATAAGACGTCACCACATGTCGAAATAATGTTTTATAATAACAGCTAAATTATATAGTTTCAGATTTGCTTTAATGTGAAAAGGAAAATCAGTACATAAAGCATATCCACTAATAAATACACGAAGTTAAAATAGTGTACAGCAGATTAGATCAAATAATAATTGAAGACGATTCTTTTATATAACAATCCGATTATGTAAGTTTTAGCCGATTTCAAAAAATAAAGATGAGGTTTAATATCCGACTGAAGTTTTTTTTAACGAAAGTTATTAAGCTTATTGTTTTTAATATTTTTCTTTATAATACAACTAGCTCCATGTTATATACTATCAGAGCGAATGCAAATTTAATTGATTATTAGTCATGATAATTTCAATTACGTAGAACATAGGTACCTAATTAAAAATTGCTAGAAAGAAGTCATTCAGAGGTACAATTCGTAAGTGATATTTTAGAAGAGGTTATAGTGGTCACTTCCCCAAACTTGAGTTGATCCTTCGCCTGCGTGACAATTCCCGTTCTATATACTACGATGATCCAACTAGGGCACTAAACTCTTTGGCAGATCAAGATCTAGCAACAGTAAAAATCGTCGGGTTAATGTTAAAAGTGGTTCATAGAACCATTTTTCAAACGACCAAATTTTATACATGGCAGAGCCACGTCCCAAGTGGAAATGAGGCATTCCATCTTGGTTATCAAGGGTGGCAACGTTCCAATCACTCCAATCATTAAGAGAAAAAAAAATGGTATTTAAGATGCAACGAGCGCACATTATACTAGAGTTATTGTTCAATCGGATAAATCGCTTGAAAAACAATAGGAAAACATGATATTATTTGATCATGAAAATACAAAACCAGTTCTTTAAAAAAATTGGTTTCTCTAATTTGGTAGACATTAGTCATAAGTAGACATTATGTATACGTAACGTATTTGCTTAAACGATATATTTTTAAATATTGCTTCAAAATTAAACAAGTAAGAACAGTTTTATGATGCTATAAAACTCTAATTAACTTTTTATGAAAGCTCCGTGTCTCCACCGGAGTAATAATTTAAGAAATAGAAATTTTAGAACTCATAAACTGAACCTTGCTGTGATGTAAGTACTAACTTTAAAATTTGAATGTATAAGTCATAAATAGAATGTCTTTTTTTGTAAGATTTACTGTAATAACACGAGCATTGATTTTGATGCCATTGGCCTTTAAGGTCCACTGATGAATACAGTTTTCTTTCTAACTTGTGTGCACTTTTTGCGGCCTGAAACATCGATTATTATAAAGTTGTAGCTTTCGTAGCTTTCATTAACCAATGTTTGAATAAAAAGAAAAACACAATTCTAATGTTCATTCCAGTTTTTTTTCGAGCTTTTTGTGAGCTTCCTATGAATCATAAGATGAGAGCTTAGGGAAATACTTTCATTAATAATTTACGAATACCAAAGTTAAACTATTTTGGATATTTACTTCTTTGAGTTAAGAAAGATATAGTATGAAAGGGATAGTTGCATTCATAGGGGCAAGTACGGTACATGTTGGTCGTCCACCAACTAAGATCCCATGTAATTCGGCCTTCGCCGTATATCGTGAGGCCACGGCATCGCACTTTAATCATTTTAATCTCTATTAAAATGGCAGCCCCATTTTAATCTTTTTTTAGTTTTTCTTTTTTTATGGCGATGTTGATGCATTTGCCAATGTTACTGTGAATGTGTTAAAAGTTGAATAGCTCAGAAGACACAAATACTATATACCCGTGTATACAAGAAGATTGTGATAATAAAATATATTATACTTTTTATTTTAAAACTCTTATGATTCTGATGAATCAATCTGTTGAATTACCTAGAACAGTGACAAACATAATTCTTAATAATATAATAGTATTAGTGATCATAGATATAGATGATATATACATACATGATATATATAAAACGATATGGTTAGTGGTTCTTGTTCCCAGAAAGCATTATTAAAATTCTTCCCCTCGTCTGATCCACATTCACAAAGGGAGTAACCCCGATCCTCAATTTGGCTAGATGCACCTGTGTACAAACATACCCGATTCTAAATCTGCGTTGCATTTTATATTGCATTTTCAGCTATATATAGCCAGAAAATAAACAGTATAATTGCCATTTTGGCAATTATACTGTTTATTATGTTTAGTATGTATGTTTATTATTGGCTGATTTTAATTTAAAGAATTTAGGCTATTTTATATCTAATAAGAAACTGGTTTAAACAAAACTGCTAACAACTTATATAGTTGTTTGTTAACAATTAGTCCAACAGATCAGTAAGCTGAAGTGGTCATATAGCTCGAAGAAACGACAACCAATGGGGAAGAAAGGTTCTCGATTACAGGTAAAGTTCGCGAGTGGCAGGTTCGTTACGGTAAGCGAATTATAGGGTGGCCCCCTACTAGATGGAGTGATGACCTGGTAAGACATACAGGAAATCTATGAATACTGGTAGCTCTGGACGGGTTAAACAGTAGGCTTGTGAAAGGCTGTGATGTTGATATTGAACTTTTATACTCAGTAAGAATGAATGATTTCTTATAATTATATTATGTCTCATTATGTAAAAGAGCTTCATTAATTCCACTAGATAAATTGGAGGAAATAGAAGAGCATTTAAAGTATTATTTTGAATCTAATGATTCAAACTGCTGCTCCAATACAACTATCATTTGACGTTTAAAGGCATATGTGATTAGTCAGACTTTCTATATTTTATAACAGACTTAGAAATTGCGCGATATCTTCGTTAATTGTGTATTTATTTAATCAACATTGAGATTGTTATATTTTTTAATTAAAAAATAATTTAATAAAAAATTTATCAATTCAAAGAAAATTTGAAGATTAAATAGAAATCTTGCATTGAGATACTATATTATACGAAAGATGAAGGAATGATACCAATCTGAGAGACTAAGAAATGATACAAATTTAAAAACGAAAGGTGACAAAGGCAGATCCTGTGGCGCTGTCGTCGCGCCGTAAGCAAAATGCACTGAAGCCTAAATCGCGTTATCAAAGTTCTGAAGTTAACACGCTATATATAGAATAGCTCAGAAATAACACACGGAGCGTTGGCCGCCCCCAGGGCTGAACGGTGACGCCAACTTCCTGGATTTGGGCTGCTACCGAGAATTTCTCGACATAAAACCCAATAACTTTTAAATTTATTTAGCCCAACCCGGGATTTGAACTTTGAACATGACTGTCTCGTTATAATACTTATATTGTAAAAGAGAAACTAGTGTTTGGAAGATATTTAAATGAGCAAACTTTTCTTAGTTTAAAATAATTAACGGATCTATTATTTAATTTATATTCTACCCAAAACGGTCTGGAAATTTGAATAAAACTAGTAATATTAATTTCAGTAGAGAAAGTTAAAAATAATATTGCTTGTAATAACCTAACCATAAACCAATTTCATTAGCTTAACGTGATACGGAAGCGTCATTAATCATGATAAATGAATCTCTCGTCTTTATTTATTTTCCCATTGTCTCTCTCGCTTCCCCCAACATACCAACATGTGGAGTGAAAATACAACAGCAATTTTTCTTATATGACTCAGATATAAAGGGTAAGATTCTAAATGCAGATGCGTTGTCATCCCTGAGGACTAGGATGGAATGCCTCGTTTCCAGTAAAAAGGGTCTCCGGTTCTCTACACTCACCATATTCGGTTAGAGCGTACAACAAATATATAGCTGTAGCGTGGCTCTACCACGTTAAAAACACGGCTAATGAAAAACTTAAATAATTTATTATCGACCATTCCTAATGTTAGAGTACATTGACAAAAGATAGATTTAGAGCAAACATATATTTTTACAAAACACATACATAACCGGGGTAGCTAATGAAATTGAAATAGTATATTATGATATAAAAACCATTTCTGTTACAGAGTAAAGGATCTGCTCGATTTGGTTACGAATTTTAATATACGTAGGTAATTCGTACCTTCAGGGGCCTCATATTCAAAGAGCTGTGGTCGTAGAACGTCTGCGGTAAGTCGGGTTTGCTTTTGAACGCCTATCTTTTGGTAATTTTATAAATTTCTTGTAAGAATCGAAATTGAATATAAGTGCAACGTTATTAATGTCGATAGTGTAATAGCTGCTTATATATTATTATTTTGTAAAAAAAATCTTTACTATTAATTTGAATGAGAAACTAATTCATAAATTAGTATTAATCTAATATAAATCGCTCTAGCCATTTATTATTTTTGCGGAGTTTGCTACCAATACTATTCAGGGCAGCATTAGCCCTCTATATCAATTTCCGATTTGGTGACTATAAAATTGAATGTTCAATTTTTGTATATATATATATATATATATATATATATATATATATATAAACAAAGACCTGATTTTAATGAAAAAAAACCATCAAATATTTATTATGTAATTGGAAAGAAATTGGTTTGGATACGATATCATCATTTTTTCTAGAGGTATGCGAACTAAAATGTTTACGGACATACGAGTAACGCTAACTTTAACCTTTACGTAAGTTACAAACGGTGCGGAAAACGTTCAAATGTACGAACGTACATGTCTTATATTTGAAAGTTTATTGCTCTTACACATCCAATATCTATCCATCACAACCATCCTTTTTGAAGACAGTAGTTTGAAATTCTGAGCTGGAATGAACCTTAAAAAGTAGAGATGTTATGTTAAAATGTCCTTTAAAATATTTCAAAGTGGTAGGTCAACTAGGTAATATTAAACCTATAATATTGCCTTTTTTTAAACTTGTCTTCTCACCTTTCGTTTCTTCTTTATTATAATGGGGTCTGCTAGAAAAAAAATAGCTATTAATTAGCGACTATTTTTTGTGCAAGAACTATACATTTCGTATTTTTTATCTTGTTGTGTTTTAATGATGTAAAAAGTCAACTAGCTAAGATCCGCACAATAACCGTTTTATTACGCGAATCTTAGCTAGTCGATTTTTACATGGTTAATATTATATATTGGATTGTAACATTAAATGGTAACTAACGCCTGATTCTATTAATTATCTTATATGTGTTTATTAAAATTCATACATGTGTCTGTACCCAGTGGGACGAATATAGGCTGCAACTTTACTTTTTGTTTTTATAATAACAGTTCTATCGTGGCATTAACTCTGCACAAACGGCACGCATTATCATCAACAACATGTATGTTCTAGCTACCGCAAATGAACGCACTGTGCTTATTCGTTTAATTGCTTCTATTTTATGTTTAATTTTTTACCTTAACATCGAACCACGGAAATAACTGGAGACTAAAGTCAATAATGATGAATTGAAAATTTAAAATAAGGAAGCGGATTCATCATAACAAAGCGATATTGGTCCATTTGCGTCAATTGGAAAGGTTCGAAGCATGCCCTAATTTGTTAAATTGGTTATTATGCGATTCAGAGTCGAATTGTCACTTGTGATTAAAGGTGGAGCCTTTCTGATAATCAAAACGTTTGTCGCAATAATTGAATTCAGGGGACGCAGCCAAATCACGTTCCAACCACAAATTTAGTAAATGTTATTTGTGATTGTACGATCGGCCTTTGCCGGCATTATTCAAATCAGGTACTTGGGTCTTATTCTTTACTGTCAAGAATTAATAAACTCGCTCTCACACGAGCAATACTTGTAAGTTGTTCTATTCTACTCTTTTTCTACAATAACACTTGTCCACACACTGCAAAAGAGACAGACCAAAAATTATATGATCTTCAACAGGATTTGAAATTTTGCATGGGAAATCCGTCGCAATGCTGAATAACACGTTAAATTTTTTTATAGATTCCCGTACCCAGGATTTACGTACTACAGGTATTATACACAGGTAGTGGCCGAAATTTCTATTAAAATACCCAGACCTGTGACGTCAGGTAGCAGTGTCAAAAATGTGAGATTTTTGTTACTGCAATCTGCGCGCTGTGCTAAGCGTAGTAATTATGGTGAATCGTTTCTACAATACGAGAAGGACACGACAATGTCGTGATGAGAATGGCTTGCGTGTAGTTCAAATGGAGCTGACTATAATGAAACCAAAATAGGAGTTTCAACGATTAATTTGAATTTGGAGATGAAAGCTAAAATAATTAGGAAGCTTTATTAGTTGGTTGATGACAGTATTAAACATTTACGCCATAAAATTTTGTATCATTTAAATTCACAAGCCGTATTTTATAACGATTCAAATATACCAATATTGTTTTGATGCTAACGTCGAAAGCTGCTGCTAATTCAGCCGTAGATTGAATATCATTAGCTACCACAATCACCTTTAATTCGTCATTGTCGACCAAAGTTTTCGGACGACCACGGGGTTCTTTTTTCAGGTTGAAATCTCCAGAACGGAAGCGGGCAAACCAATAACAGGTGGTGCGTTCGTTTGTAGTATTCGCTCCGTAAACGTCGTTGATGTTGCGTGCCACTTGTGCCGCGTTGCTGCCACGACGGTACTCATATTCCATAATTACTCGAATTTTTAACGTATCCATGATGACGAAAAAGATACAAATTCAATGAAAATATAATGTTAGTCAATAAACAAATGACCAATTTTGAAAAAAGAATTCCATGATATTAAAATTAACCCTTTTTATTTTATTTTATAATATTTTATCTTAATTATATACAATATTAAAAACTATAATAAAAAAACTAAAACTAGTAATTTAATTATTAAACAGTCCTACTCCACTCGGTATCGTGCCAAGAACGCTGGCTACGTTTCCCGCTGAATGGCTATATTTAGCCTTTGAGCGAGAAAAGAGCCAGCCCTCTTATCACCAGCAGCAACGACTAGCCGTGGATGGAGTTCCTTTAAGAACTTCACCGCACGTGGACCCCACGGACCGATAGTCTCTACAGCAAACGGCACAAATATGTAGTCATCACTCAGAGACGCATATTTGCGCCACTTACTCAGTTCAGCTGCCTCTGATGCCGCCCCGGCTCGAAACGAGGAACCCCTGAGATGAGAGGCCAAAATAAAATTAATTTGAAATTAGAATTCTTAGCCAAACAAAAATTATTTTGATTTGAAATAGCCAGTACTGGAGAACGGCAATTTCATTGGTAAAGACCTATTATTATTCGTAAATCTTGTTCCAGTAACTACGATATATAGTAACATAGTATATTAACATAGTATAGTAACTATAGTATAGTAACATAATATAGTTCTATGCACTATGCTATGTTAGCTTGACCTGTGAGATCCATGACAATACAATAATTTCCTAACCTAAGAATTTTTAGGTTTCTTTGTCTCGTATGTATGGTATATGTACATATTACTACGAAGTATATTCATTTCTCCACCTACTATACGGTGTTAATGGGAGACTTCAACGCAAAACTAGGCACAAGAGAGAACGGTGAGGTGAAGGTAGGGAAATTTGGAATAGGGCAACGGCACCCAAGGAGCCAGCAGCTGGCCAACTTCATAGAGGAAGAGGGACTCTTTATGATGAACTTTTTCATCCAGAAGCGGCCCCACAGGAAGTGGACCTGGACGAGCCCCGACGGTTCGACAAAAAATGAGATTGACTTCATTATGACGACCAGGTGACAAATGTTCAGTGATGTCTCAGTGATCGCGAGGGTGAAAACTGGTAGCGATCACCGAATGGTTAGAGGCACACTGAACCTATACGTTAAGTTGGAGAGGTCTCGTCTAATGAAGTCAACGCTCCGTCCCCCTCGTGCTCTGATCCAAAGTCCCAAAACCTTTCAGCTCGAGCCACAAAACCATTTTCAGTGCCTAGAAGATTGCAATGCAGTGGACCATATGAATGACAAGCTCAATGGAGCCAAGTTCTGCAAGACCCGCCGCAGAAGAAAACAAAAACTCTCCAATCACACTCATATATAATCTCATGGCAAATGAAGCTGCAGTCTTCAGCACATTTGACAGCGTACAGGCAACTGAACAGACAGGTCTCCAAATGCATGAGGCGGGACTTACGCAACTTCAATACAGCTCGCATTGAAGAAGCGATCGAGGGGAACCAGGGCTCCAAAGTCCTTGCTAGAGATCTGTCTGCCAGAAAGAGTCAACTGTCGAAGCTGAATACCGAGTGTGGCAGCGTCGTTTCCGGGACACCTGAGATTTTGAGTGAGATTGAGAGAATCTGTGGGCAGTTGTACACATCATCGTTGGAGTCACACGCAAGTGTGAGTAACGATCCAAGAGCAAGTCTTATCCGACACTATTTCGATGATTCTTTTCTGGACGTCAATCTGAGCAAGATTAGAACGGCTCTCTAGCACCTTAAAAACGGCAAGGCCCTAGGCGAGGATGAAATTACAGCGGAGCTTCTGAAAGCGGATGGAAAACCGGTACTTGAAGTCCTTCAGAAGCTCTTTAATTCCGTCCTCCATGGTGGCACTACAGCGGAGGCGTGGAGCAGAAGTGCGGTGATCTAGTTCTTCAAGAAAGGCGACAACGCTCTCTTGAAGAACTACAAACCAATTTTCCTTCAGAGCCGCGTCTACGTGCTGTTTTTGAGAGTCATTACGAATCATCTCGCATGCAGACACGATGACTTCCAGCCTTCCGAACAAGCCGGTTTCCGAAAAGGCTTTAGCACCATAGACCACATGCATACCCTTTGGCAAATTGTACAGAAGACCGAGGAGTACAATTTGCCGCTATGTCTTGCGTATGTGGAATATGAGAAAGCCTTTAGTTCCATCGAAATTTGGGCGGTGCTGTAGTCCCTTCAGCGGTGCCAATTTGACTGTCGGTATATCGAAGTGCTGAAGTGTTTGTACAGTAGGGCTACGATGGCTATCCGAGTACAGAACCAGAGTATGAAACCTATCCAACTGCAGAGAGGTGTAAGACAGGGTGACGTAATATTCCCGAAACTTTTCACCGCTGCATCGGAAGAAGTTTTCAAGCTACTGGACTGGAAAGGATACGATATTAACCTCAATGGCGAGTACATCACTCACCTTCGATTTGCCGACGATATAGTTCTTATGGCAGAATCGCTGGAGGACCTAAGCACTATGCTCAATGACCTCAATAGTGCCTTCCGACGGATAGGTCTTAAGATGATCATGTACAAAACAAAGATCATGTATAACGTCCATGTCACACCTATGCCGGTAGTTGTTGGGAGCACTAAGCTCAAAGTTATTGACGAGTATGTTTATCTGGAGCAAATAGTCCGACTAGGTAAGTCCAACTTCGACCGAAAGGTCAATCGACGGATTCAACTCAGCTGGGCAGCGTTCGGGAAATTACGGCACATCTTCTCGTCAGGTATACCTAAAAACTTGAAAACGAGACTGTACAACCAGTGCGTGTGGCCAGTGATGACTTATGGAACTGACGTGGTCCTTCACTGCTGGCCGTATTTGGAAGCTCAAGGTCACTCAGCGAGCTATGGAGAGTCCTTCACTGCTGGCCGTATTTGGAAGCTCAAGGTCACTCAGCGAGCTATGGAGAGGGCTATGCTCGGGGTTTCTCTGCGTGATAAACTTGGAAATGAGGATATCCGCAGTAGAACTAGAGTGAATGACATAGCCCAACGGATTAGTAAGCTGAAGTGGCAATGGGCCGGCCATATAGCTCGAAGAACCGACAACCGATGGGAAAAAGGTTGAGCGCGTCCCCAACTAGATGGAGTGACGACCTGGTAAGGCATGCAGGAAGTCGATGGATGCAGGTGGCTCAGGACCGTGCTTTGTGGCATTCCTTGGGGGAGGCCTATGTTCAGCAGTGGACTTGTGAAGGGCTGTAATGATGATGATATTCATTTCTCACTTTTAACAACCATCCTATGTACTAAATTGTAAAAAAATGTCGTTAATGGAATTGTAATAAAATGTAACATGTATTTGCGATACATCTTTGAAATAACGAATAACTCAATTTGAAAGTAAATATAAGCATGTGTGGAGTGCGTAATACTGGTGTAAGAGAATCCATCATCCTAAGTAATCCCTTAGGTATCGTAAAAAAGTCAAAAAAGGAAAATGCAGGAAAATCTTGAGGCATCTGACAGAGGATGGAATAACCACGTTATAAATTATCCGAACTTGTCCAATAAGAAATAATCCAACCTACTTGGAGAAAACTCTTTCATTAAATCTTTTGCCTATTTTTTATGATTTGTTTAATTTAAAAAAAACTGTCTGGAAATAAAACACATTTAATTAACATTCATACGTTCACAGTACGGACGTACAGGCTGTTACTTTAATCCATTGATTTATATATTACTAGCGTAAGGACCGGGCCATCCGCGCAACTAAATAGCACAAATGCGTTGGCCCTAAAATATGACAGTTTAGGGCCAACGCGACTTTATTTACGCAAAGGTTGGATTCAGACCCTCAAAAATATTGTACATCGAAAATAAAATTATACTTACTTTTGATTTTTATATTTACGCGAATATACTACACATTGAATAAAACGATTTTTACGGATTTTATCGCGTTTAATTTACTTATTTTAATTCCCGACGTTTCGGGTACTTTACAGCAACCCATGGTCATGGAAACCGCACCCGAAACGTCGGGAATTAAAATAAGTAAATTAAACGCGATAAAATCCGTAAAAACAGTTTTATTCAATATAATACTTTTTTCCAAAATTATGCCACGATTGACGTTTCATGTTTTTTCCCCTGCGCTTGGGTTTTTGCGTCACGCGTCTGGCGTATCTATACGTTTCATTTTTCGCCGTTTTTGTTTTGAATTGATATAAAATTGCATTACGATATCATGTTCATAGCAAATTCAAAAATATTGCTATGAACATGATATCGTCTCTGTCATAACGACCGGGATAGTAAAACATCACATGAAGAAATCCCGCCTACCCTGTCGTTGCCTGATTTGGCGTTGCCGAACATACAGAAATTCTCGATATTGTAGGGTAAATATTAAAAAGTAAAAGGACCACCAATAATACAAGTCGGTCGACCTGAAGATAAAATTATGGTATTTTCGCGTAGTAAAGTGGCATAGTACAGTATAAAAGTTAAGCACCAAGGTAAGTGTAAAACATACCAACATGAGGAACTCAATTACTCTCTGGGGTTGTTTCACCACTAATTAATGAAATGGTATTATTGAGAAATAAATGTATTTTTATTTTTATTTATTATTTATTTTATTTATTACGATACTACATACTACACCCTATGAATAATTATTATACTTCAAAATCAAGCCTTGGTTACGTCGTCGTCGACCAATACAACGCGGCACTCATGTAGTTCGAATGTGTTATGACAGATGGTGCTACTTTTGCTTGTATGAAGAAGGTATGTATAAGTAAAATGTTAAGATGGGCGTATCCTTCCTTTTAAAATCATTGCTTTAATCTTACTTAACAATATTATCTATGTATTATTAATAATAGGTACCTAATCCATACAACATATAAATAAAATTGAATTGTCTATCTGTAGTATCGAAATAACTGTCTTTATTGTGCTCGAGTGATTTTTTGCCATTAATGAATGAATAACAAATTTTTTTTTTGTCTGTCTGTCTGTCCGGGCTATCTTTGCAGTGGCTGAACTAATTATGATGAAACTGCACGAACAGATAGAGGGCAATACCAGGAGTGATCTAGGCCATACATTATTATCTAAAATACTTACGAGTTTTTGTGAAATCATGCAATTGATAAAATAAATTATTTGAAGCGATAGTAGCCTAATAGCAGGAAGCGGACCGCGAACTCAAAAGGTCGTGGTTATGAATCCGCCATTCGACTACTATCGTAAACCGTTACGAGTAGTTCACCACTCCTGACACAAGCATTTTAAGCTTAACAGGAGTCGTTAAAGGAAATATTAATGTTAATAGCATTGCTAGTATATTTTTGTTACAAAAATGCCTTTTGATTATCATCTCAAACCTATATGACGGCAAATTAATAGCGTAGCCCAGGCGGGTGATGGTTATTTATATTATTCATTATATTTTATAAACTAAAACCTAAAGATAAGTTAAGTGAAATATTGTAAGTGATAACGATAAGTGATAAATTTTGTAATTTTCTTTGTATGAACACTTTTCTAAATTTAATATTTTTTCAAATATACAGATATTTATGTGAAAGATATAATAGTACCTACGACTAAACCAAAAACTAGAGAAGAAACTTATTTAGGAAAGCTGAGTATAATAAATTAAATACTTTTTCTCTAGTTACAATGGTCTATTCTAAAGGCCTATGATTTGGATTACATAATTTACACTTTTTATGTAATATAGTTCCCTTAACGTAAAAAGTTCCCTGATAATCTCGATTATTCTAAAGGCGCTGGATATGATGAAATTTCTCTGTATTTCTTTGTGAAGTGTGCAAAATTGTTAGCGGCTCCTATAACATTAATTCTCAATCAATGTTTTGCAGAAGGTTATTTTACAAAAATTTGGAAAACCGCTGAAGGCATTCCCGTCCATGAAAAGGAACCAAAACAGCCATCGAAAATTACAGACCTATTTCTATTTTTAATGTGCTGAGCAAATTGATGGAGAGAGTAGCGCTTAAGCATTTATATCCTCTGATTTAAATAAAACTAATTTACGGATTTTATCGCGTATATTAACTTATTTTATATTCCCGACGTTTCGAGTACTTTACATCACCCATGGTCACGGGGGGGACTGAGGTATTTGACGTCCCAATGTCATAGTTAACCACGGTTACCTTCAGACTAAAAATTATTATCCCCCCGTGACCATGGGTGCTGTAAAGTACTCGAAACTTCGGAATATAAAATAAGTTAATATACGCGATAAAATCCGTAAAACTAGTTTTATTTAAATGTGTAGTGTTCGCGTAAATATAAGAAATCATTATCCTCTGATTGTTCGTCACATTCCTTGGCAACAGCATGGATTCGTTCATGGTCGCCCAACCAGGACTAATTTATTGATTCTAATGATGTTCTTCAAGATGTCGACAATGGTTTTCAGATCGATGCCATTTATACAGACTTCGAGAAGATATTTGATCGCGTGGATAACATTATTCTTTTGCGTAAACTCCAGGAGCTAGAAATTTGTGGGAATCTTCTTCGGTGGATAGAGTCGTATCTACGTAACTGACCTTAAGCTTAATAAATTAAATATTAAATATTTCCTTTTCCAAATTAATTATATTTCATGATTCAAGCTGACTAGACCTAAAAACATGAAAGAGCTACTAATAAAACACCCTCGTTGTATAAATATTTTTTAAATGAACTATATCCTAATTCTCAGAGAATAAATAGTACGATTAATCTTGTAATATATAAAGCTACAGTACCTATAAAATATTAGACCGTGACCAACGAAACTGCCATTTTCTAATAGTGCTAGTTTGAAGTTCGATTTTTGCATTCTACCTCTTCATCAATATCAAGTCTACGGTAGTTCACTGCTGGACATAGAATTCTCTTAACGCACGCTACTTAGCTCAATTTTGGGCTTCACGTGTCCATTTGTTGACATAAATCTTGGACAGATCATTGCCCCATATAGCCAGGGGGAGTTTTTTACACAAAATAGGATATTTAGGGGCTACGACTAAAAAGTCTGTTTTATCTACTGTACAAGCTAAACCTTTGTTATTACTGGTGTTCATTTTTTTGGGAATTAGAATTACCTTTTGAAGAAAAAAACTTAAAGCTCTAAGGAGTTCAACGCATCCCATCCCGAGTTTCTATAGCAGAAACATCAATGAGCTTACATTTCAATGGAAAAAGCATTGACAATCACTGATACTGCGTATATTGAATTTTTATAAAAAAGGCCCCGTTTAAGTATTTAAAACCGCAAAACAGTGTATTTTTTGCACAGTTGTAAAATTTTGCATTTAATTATTTCAAAAAGACTTCCGTAAAGATTTATTAAATATAAATATTATAATAATCGTGTTGTGATGGCGTTAGAAACCCACAACATCAAATCGTC
Source organism: Parnassius orleans (assembly GCA_029286625.1). Taxonomy (NCBI): domain Eukaryota; kingdom Metazoa; phylum Arthropoda; class Insecta; order Lepidoptera; family Papilionidae; genus Parnassius; species Parnassius orleans. The sequence goes on along the minus strand of JAGSMP010000305.1, from coordinate 490,487 downwards.
GGTTACCAATTACGTCAGTGTCGAAAGAGGTGAGGTGTCGAACTTGGGCTAAGAGATTGAAAACAGCATTTTCCTGCTATCAACTCAAAATAATAAAACAACTGCGGTCTGCAACCCATCTGCCAAGCGTGACAACTATGGCAAATATGTTTAGCTGTAAACTTTGATAGGCTGATGGTAATTAATGAATATTAGTATATAAAAGTACAACATCAAGCAGTAGCTTATATTCCAGTAAACGTCGTTTTCTTAACAGTATTATTTATAAGTTAAATCAATAGGTCAGGTTTATTTAAAATTTTCGTAACTGTAGGGCTCCTTATATAGGTGAGGCTTTTTCCAGCTGCGCACTGTTTTCTTCACGCCTGCCAGTAAGCGTGAGGATGATGATGATAAACCAGTTTATTTTACATCTGAATAATGGGAGTCAAAATGCTACAAATTTGACCCCCCATATGTATGACCGAAAATGAACAAGTCTTGAGATATACTGATTTTAAAGATTTTTCAAAAATCACCCAGAATTTCGTATTAAATTCTAAATAAAAATAAAACCTTTTTTGGTATGTTTTCTTTTAAGTTTATTTATTTTCTTGAAGCTTCAGCCAAGCGAATACAATCATAAAAAGTGCAAAAAGTATTCACAATAAAAATTATGGGTCTTAATAATTTATTTTTTATTTTTTCACACTTTAGGTATCATAAAATGTTACGTACTTCAAAAAATTACTATGACATGAGACATAAAAATACTTTAAAAAACCTGCCCATTTAATCAGCTATCCAAAAAGGTAATAATGTCCCGGTGAAATCAATGAATAATAATAATAAAAGGGTATTTTACTTAACGCAGGTAGAGAACGGCAAAGAATGATTGCTCTTAGGAACGAACTTGCACACTTTTAGTCACTTGGCGTCTGATTGGTTGTTGACAACTATTCAGAAAGCAGACGGCAATTTTAAATAGAGACGTAGCGACGCTCGTTAGTTAGTTTCGACTATAGCTGCGCAAGCACGTGTTTAAAGTTCCTTCTAATAAACTCTAATCGCGTTAATTCATTTGTTATTGTTTTCAGTCGTTATCATTATTGTTATTATTGCTGTTACCGTTGTCTGTTACTGACTGTTCATTGTTACTGTTTTTGTGCGTCGAAGTTAAAATGGCGTCATATTCTAATAAAGAATATGCCGACATCATGAACTGTTATGGTTTTGCTGATGGCAACGGTTCTGGGGCTCGTAGAAAATATCAACGTCGCTTTCCTGATTGCCGGCTTCCCCACGTTTCTGTCTTCGGAGCTACATACCTACCGACGATTAAGTGAAAGCGGCACTATTCACAGAAATCAAGTGGATACTGGCAGACCACGACGTTTTACGGCTGACGAAACAATTATGCAACATTTTATTGACGACCTTAACGTATCAACGAATATTGTAGCACGTCGGCTCGGTATGTCCCAGTGGAAGGCATGGTGCACCTGTCAGGCTGACATCCGTACCATTACCAACCGGTAAAAACGCTGTACAAGAGAAATCCAGCGAGTAGACTCCAGTTTTGTCCTTTCATGCTGAAAGCCGACGCAGACGAAGAAATTTTTTTAAGAAACATTCTATGGACAGATGAGTCCAAATTTGACCGAGACGGTATTACAAACTACCATAATCTTCATTACTGGGCACTGAAAGTGGACAAAATCCAAAAAAAAAACTTAAAGAAACAGCGTCACAGCGCAGATTTTTTTGAATGTGTGGATGGCTATTGTAAATGTCAACTTATTGGGCCTTAAAATAAGGCCACAAAATTTAAACGGGTAAATTTACGAAAATTTTTTGCGAAATGATTTGCAAAACTTATTAGTAGATATTCCAGAAGAAATTAAAAGTAATTTAATTTATCAGCATGACAGCTGTCCAGCTCACTTCGGGTTATCTGTGCGAGAGTGGCTAAATAGACAATACCCAAATAGGTGAATTGGGAGAGGAGGGCCAATTCCGTGGCCTGCACGAAGTCCTGATCTGACGCCACTAGACTTCTACGTTTGAGGTCACATGAAGGACTTAGTCTAAGTCATCATCATCATTACAACCCTTCACAAGTCCACTGCTGAACATAGGCCTCCCCCAAGGAATTCCACAAAGCACGGTCCCGAGCCACCTGCATCCATTGACTTCCTGCATGTCTTACCAGGTCGTCACACCATCTAGTGGGGGGATGCCCTACACTTCGCCTGCCGGTACGAGGCTGCCGCTCGAGAACCTTTCTTCCCCATCGGTTGTCGGTTCTTCGAGCTATATGGCCGGCCCATTGCCACTTCAGCTTACTTTGGGCCATGTCGGCTACTCTGGTTCTACTGCGGATATCGTCATTTCTAAGTTTATCACGCAGAAAAACCCCGAGCATAGCCCTCTCCATAGCTGATCGGAGAGTTTTTGTGTTCTTCTGCGACGGGTCTTACAGAACTTAGCTCCGACCGCATGGACAGTTTCCACAAGCTTGTTGTTCATAACGTCCACTTCATTGCAATCTTCTAGGCACTGAAAACGATTTTGTAACTCGAGCTGAAAGTTTACGGGGCTTTGGATTAGAGCACGAAGGGGACGGAGCGTTGACTTCATTAGACGTGACCTCTCCAACTTAACGTTTAGGTTCAGTGTGCCTCTCACCATTCGGTGATCGCTGCCAGGTTTCATACCCTCGCGATCACTGAGACATCACTGAACAGTTGTCGTTTGGTCATCATAATGAAGCCAATCTAATTTTTTGTCGAACCGTCGGAACTCGACCAGGTCCACTTTATGTGGGGTCGCTTTTGGAAGAAAGAGTTCATCATAAAGATTCCCTCTTTCTCCATAAAGTCATCATCAAAACAAATATGCCAACCTAAAAATAGAATAATTATTTGTGGCACTCAGCAATGCGTAGGTCTGGCATCTTCGATTCTACATTCAAGAGAAACAACAAAATATGAAAAATACAAAGTTTTTGCGGAAACCAAACCTAACGCACTTAGCACGGAGATAACTAAGACATGCCTAAATATGACGCTATCAAGAAATGATAAATTGGTTTTATGTATGGGTGAAAATTATAACAATGTAAAAGTTATATTATTTCACTTAAAAAAATTATTAGAAAAATTTAACAAAAACAATATAATTGTATTAAATGTTTTAAAAAGTTATAATGTTAATGTTAATCGATTAAATAAAATTATCAAAAATATATGTAATGAATATACAAACTGTCATTTTGTGAATTGTAATTACTGTACAAAAATTGACATTTGTAAAAAAATCAATTACCTTATTGACTGTAGTGACTATGAAAATAAATACTTAAATATTTGTGAACTTAAGAAAATAATAGGGGGTAATAAACCAAGCAAAGATAGATCAGACGTTAAATCTAACCACTAAAAAAGAGGCACAATCCCATTTTATTTTAAACGCAGTAACAATTTAGTGACATAAAGCATTACAAACTCTATTTTGCCTGTCACAAAGATACTATCACCAAAAAAGGGTACTATACCCTATTACTTTCCCACAGTAAAAAAAGGTAATTTTTTTCGAAACAAAGGCATCACTGAATTTTAAAATCCTTCATCAAAATATCGCAAGTATTTTGTCAAAGAAAGATATTTTAGAGCTAACGCTAAAAGAGTTGCAAGAGGTATATAATGATCCTGACGTTATATGTCTCTCCGAAACATTTTTAAAGAAAGGTGACGATAATTATGTAAAACTTAGTGACTATGAAATAGTAACTTATTATTGTAGGGACAAACAAAGAGGCGGGACTTGCATTTTAGTTCAAAAGGGCTTACTATGCAAAGAGTTATCCTTTGTAAAAGTTCAGGCAGTACAAAACATATTTGAAGTATGCGGTATCGAAATTACAGCAAATAAATTAATAATAATATGTCTATATAGAACACCGCAATCAGATCCTAGCCTTTTTAAAAAAAAATTAGATAACTTACTCTATAGCTTAACCACAAAGTATAATACTAAGAAGCGCATGGTTATAGCAGGAGACATAAACATAAATACATTAAAAAAAGGAAACATCACTGGAGAGTTACAAAAATTGTGTCACAATTACAATTTAAAAATCCATATAAAGGTTCCTACGCGAAAATTATCTTGTATAGACCACATAGTGAGTAACATTCCAAACGCCACTGCAACTATATTACCACTTCATCTCTCGGATCATCACACAGCACAAATGTTAACCTTTCCAGTAAAAAATAAGTTAACATCGGCACCATCTTATAACATCTTTAAGAGAGATGGATAATGGATAACTTGGACCATATTCAAAAATTTAAAGAATGTCTACAAAACTTATCGTGGTATGAAATTTATATGGAAACTGACTTGAATAAGGCTTTTAACGTTTTTCACGAATTGATATGTCTTTTTTACAATCTATGTTTTCCAAAAATAAAACTAAAATTAAACAATAGTCACGCAAGGAAAAATAAATGGATAAGTCAAGGATTAAAAAAAAGTTCTCGAACTAAACGGGTCCTTCGATACACATACTATAAGCAAAAAAGTACACGTAATAAAATTACCTACATAAACTATTCTAATATTTTAAAGAAATGTATTTATAAATCCAAACAAATTGATAATATTAAATATATAAATAATGATAATAACAAATGCAAGGCAGCATGGAGAATTATTAAAAATGAAGTTCATAATCTGAAAGTTAAGGGTAATATAGACACCATTAAAATTGGAAATAACGTATTATCAAATCCCATAGAAATAGCTACTGCTTTTAATGATTATTTTATAGATACGGCCACAAATCACACCCCAACAAAAATTTTAAATGTAAAATTCGATTTAAGTAGAAATTCAAAAGTGAATTCGATGTACCTAAAACCTATGACAGAAAGTGAAGTAAAAATGGAAATATTATCATTAAACAATACAAACTCAGAGGGATATGACGAAATTAACACGAAAATTTTAAAATCATGCGCTGATAATGTATCCAAAATTTTGACTTATCTTATTAATTTATCATTCTCATCAGCCAAATTCCCAGAAGCACTAAAGTTGTCAATAATAAAACTTTTATTTAAAAAAGGAAGAAAGGATGATATTCAAAATTATCGTCCAATCACCTTGATACCTATTCTGGCCAAAGTTTTTGACAAATGTATGTATAAAAGAATAGTTGATTACTGTGATAAATACCAGATAATTAAAAGCGAACAATACGGGTTTCATAAACACAAATCGAGCTAACTTGCCATGTTTTCATTAGTAGAAACAATACTTAGTTACATAAACAATAGACAATTGACAACAGGATTATTCTTTGACCTCTCAAAGGCCTTTGATTTCGTTTCACATGATATATTATTGCAAAAATTAGAGACAGCTGGGATCAGAGGACTAGTACTTCAGTGGTTATCGTCATATTTAAATGGCAGACAACAATGTGTTATCATTGATAAAATAGATAAAAACAATAACTTGACATCTTATTCATCTGGATATAAATATAATAATTTCGGCGTTCCGCAAGGAAGTATATTAGGACCGATTCTTTTTCTATTATATATTAATGACATTGTTGACATTACGAATCATAAATGTATTCTGTACGCTGATGACATTTCAATTATTGTGACATGTAATAAAAATAATAATACAATTAGAAATCATGAAGATGACATTAATAATATGATTGACACACTAATAGAATGGCTTGACATAAATAATTTGAAAATTAATCTAGATAAATCCCATTATATACAATTTAATAAATCTATCAATTCCAATCATAATATGAAATTTAATATACCAAAACTAAAATAAGCTACATGTACAAAATTTCTGGGAATAACGTTAGATGAAGATATAAACTGGAAAGAACAAATAGATAACGTATGCAGTAGAATTAATAAATTTGTATATGCCCTTAAACACGTCAAAAAATTACAAATATTAAAACGGCAATTGCAACTTACCACGCATACGTAGAGTCTATTCTACGCTATGGACTTATAATATGGGGCAATGGTACTGACCGAAATAGAGCATTCGTAACCCAAAAAAAATATATTCGTGAAATATGCGGGATATCGCCAGGGGAATCCTGTAGACCGCTATTTAAAAGACTTGGTATATTACTCCTCCCGTGACTATACATTTATGAAGTTGTCTTGTTTGTTTTTAAAAATAAGTCATTATTTGTTAAAGCAAGTGATATATATCCTCGAAACCGACGTGACCCAGACAAACTTGTTATTCCTAGGCTCGTGAAATATAACAAAAGCTGCCTAAAAATGTGTGTAAAAATATATAATAAAATACCTAAAGAATTTAAACTATTAAGCTAAAGACTATATAAGAAACATTTGTACGATTGGTTAAAAATTGAATGCTTTTATGACTTAAAAGATTTCTTTTGAAATTAATTTTCTGAATTTAAATAATTATTAATATTGTCTAAACATTTTAAAATTATAATTTGCATGCTATTATTAGCGAAACACTACTGCACTATATATATTGTAACATCTTTTTATACCCTGATTCTTGCAAATAAAGATTTATGATTTATGATTTGCGTTTAAGTCTCCCATTAACACCGTATAGTGAGTTTTGGAGGAATGCATGGCTCTAGATATATCCTCATACGTTTCCTCCACCTCCTCATCTGGATGTGCCGAGGTTGGTGCGTAAACCTGTATGACCTTCAGCGAATACCGTTTGGTGATTCTGAGTATAAGGTATGCAACCCTCGTCGACACACTCCCAATCTTTACAACGTTGTTAACGAGAGACTTGTTGAAGATAAATCCGACACCTTCTTGGGACAGATGGTCGCCCTCCCAGTGATATAATAAGTTGCCGGATTCGAGGATTACCGTGTCCTTCCCCTCTCTTCGGACCTCAGATAATCCTATAATATTCCAACGCAACTTGTCTTTCTCTTTTTCCAGCTCCAGGATCTTCTCGTCAGTCCTCAGGGTGCGTGCGTTATATGTTGCCAGGTCGAGTCATCGTAGGTGGCAACCGAACCTCCACCGGAGATTCTTAGCATCATATTGAGCAAGATGTTTAATCTTTAAAAAACTTAGTAAAAAAATTGTTTAAGTTTAGAAATGACCCACATTAGTTTAATTAACTGTACGTTATGAATAAATGTCTTCACAGTGATATTATTACCTTTTTGGATAGCTGATTAAATGGGCTTGTTTATTAAAATATTTTTATGTCTCATGTCATAGTAATTTTTTGAAGTACGTAACATTTTATGATACATAAAGTGTAAAAAAAAAGAAAAAATTAGTTTATTAAGACCCATAATTTTTTAATGTGAATACTTTTTGTACTTTTTATGATTGTATGCGCTTGGATGAAGCTTCAAGAAAATAAAATTAAAAGAAAGCATACAAAAAAAGGTTTTGTTTTTATTGAGAATTTAATACGAAATTTTGGGTGATTATTGTAAAATCTTTAAAATCCGTTAACCTGTTCATTTTTGGCTATACATATGGGGGGCCAAATTTGTAGCATTTTGACTCCCCTATTACGCCTTGCCAGGAAGTTGTCGAGTTCCCAGTAACCCTGTATATTAATATGTAAAAGGAAAACTTTGTAATCCACGCACAGAGTAGAAATTGTCACCAAAGAATTTTAAAATGTTGCCAACAAAATAATGACTGACAGATCGACTTAATGAGCTGTGAATTTTGTACGATTTGGAATTCTTATGCTCCTTTTTCAATATATTAATTATATATCTGTGTTTAATATATCAACGTAAAGTTGAAAGCATGGATAATACATATTATATATACTTACAGTTGAAAGTGAAAACAGCTTGCTTAATATTAAAAATTCATGAACTACGGCCAAATTTTGAACACTAGTAAAACGGCTTAATTTAATTATATAACTTATATTAATAAAATTGTATTTTAAAGGATTCATGACTTTAATATTTCAAAAATCTGTTATAATGGTAAACATGCAGAAATAAGTTTGAGTTTCAAATCTCATTACTCAATATTACTTTAATTATCTTGGGCCACTTTTAAACTTATTGAACTATTTATACTTATAATAACCTGTGCTTATTAGTAAGAAGCCAACAGGTATTCATTTTTACTAACAACTTTGCTATTACACGTAATTTTAACGTTAACATTATACGTAGTGAAGTCACGCTGAAGCTATAATATGGCTACAACACGAATGGATCAGGTCGCTTGTGGAAGGACCAAGCTTCCACAGGATACCAACGTATTAAAGCAGGTAAATGCTGCTGTGTTTCGCGTTGTAAATGTAGTGGACCGGAGATCCTTTTTACTTCTAACAAGACATTCTAACTTAGTCCTTTACCTTATGAGCCACAGCGGCCACTTACCACCAGGTGGGCTATACGAGTATGCTCGTTTGTCCTTTTATTCTACATTATAAATAGCGAAGAACAGGCTTAGGTAAGTTTATTCCTCGCGTCTCAATAGCTGGAGCTGGAGAAACGGGCATACCATAAAAATAAAATATCAGTCGAAATATTATTTTAACTACTTAGTGAGGAATGAGATTATTTACTGGGATCTTCTGTCAACTAAGAATATTTTATTCTATTACGGCAAAAATTTACTGTGAATAACTTCACAATGTAATACCGTATACTATTTACACGATATATGTGTCCCCGTGTAGTGGCGGGTAAGAATAATCACTAGCCCTTATCTTCCAGTGGATGTCGTAAGAGACGTCAGAGCGAAACGGAGGCAGAAGATGGGCAGCAGCATCTTTCTGGTAACAGTAAATAACAATAAAAATACTGCGGTTGCCAATCCGCTCGCCAAGCGTGGCATCTATGGCAATAAAGTAACGAAGAGATGGTCCCCAGTCCCCGGTGGATCCGCTATTCCTGGCTACGGTGGCGACCACGGTAACGGCGGGGCAGGGGTGCTAAGAATCTCCGGTGGAGGTTCGGTTGCCACCTAAGACGACTCGACCTGGCAACTTATAACGCACGCACCCTGAGGACTGACGAGAAGATCCTGGAGCTGGAAGAAGAGATAGACAAGTTGCGCTGTAATATTATAGGATTATCCGAGGTCCGAAGAGAGGGGGAGGACACGGTAATCTTCGAATCCGGCAACTTGTTCTATCACCGAGAAGGTGACCATCTGTTCCAAGGAGGTGTCGGATTTATCGTCCACAAGTATCTCGTTAACAACGTTGTATAGATTGAGAGTGTGTCGACGAGGGTTGCGTACCTTATACTCAGAATCACCAAACGGTATTCGCTGAAGGTTATACAGGCTTACGCACCTACCTTGGCACATCCCAATGAGGAGGTGGAGAAAATATATGAGGATATCTAGAGCCATGCATTCCTCCAAAACCCACTATACAGTGTTAACGGAAGACTTCAACGCAAAACTAGGCACAAGAGAGAACGGTGAGCTGAAGGTAGGGAAATTTGGAATAGGGCAACGGATACTAAGGGGCCAGCAGCTGGCCGACTTCATGGAGAAAGAGAGACTCTTTATGATGAACTCTTTCTTCCAGAAGCGGCCCCACAGGAAGTGGACCTGGTCGAGACCCGACGGTTCAACGAAAAATGTGATTGACTTCATTATGACGACTAGACGACAACAGTTCAGTGATGACTCAGTGATCGCGAGGGTGAAAACCGGCAGCGATCACCGAATGGTTAGAGGCACACTGAACCTAAACGTTAAGTTGGAAAGGAAATACAAAGTCCCGAAACCTTTCAGCTCGAGTAACAAAACCGTTTTCAGTGCCTAGAAGACTGCAATACAATGGACCATATGAATGACAAGCTCGTGGAGACTGTCCATGCGATCGGAGCTAAGTTTTGCAAGACCCACCGCAGAAAAACACAAAAACTCTCCTATCACACTCTCAATCTCATGGCTGTTAGACGGGAAATGAAGCTGCAGTGTTCAGCAGATTTGACAGCATACAGGCAGCTGAACAGACAGATCTCCAAATGCATGCGGCGAGACTTACGCAACTTTAATACTGCTGGTATTGAAGAAGCGATCGAGGGGAATCATGGCTCCAAAGTCTTTGCCAGATATCTGTCTGCCAGAAAGAGCCTGTCGAAGCTGAAGACTAAGTGTGGCAACATTGTTTTCGGGACATCTGAGATTTTAAGTGAGATTGAGAGGTTCTATGGGCAGCTGTACACATCATCGTTGGAGCCACACGCAGGTGGGAGTAAAGGTCCAATAGCAAGTCCTATCCGACACTATTCCGATGATATTCCGGACGATAGTCTGAGTGAGATTAGAATGACCCTCCAGCACCTTAAAAACGGCAAGTCCCCGGGTGAGGATGGAATTACAGCGGAACTTCTCAAAACGGGTGGGAAACCAGTACTTCAAGTCCTCCAGAACCTCTTTAATTCCGTCCCCCATGGTGGCATTACACCGGAGGCGTGGAGCAAAAGTGCGATGGTCTTGTTCTTCAAAAAGGCGACAACGCTCAATGCTCGACAACGCGAATTTCACTTCTGAGCCGCGGCTACGTGCTGTTTTCGAGAATCATTAAAAAATCGTCTCGCACGCAGACTCGACGACTTTCAGCCTCCCGAACAAGCTGGTTTCCGAAAAGGCTTTAGCACCATAGACCACATGCATGCCCATTGGCAAATTGTACAGAAGACTGAGGAGTACAATTTGCCACTATGTCTTGCGTATGTGGAATATGAGAAAGCCTTTGGTTCCATCGAAATTTGGGCAGTGCTGTAGTCCTTTCAGCGGTGCCAAGTTGACTGTCGGTATATCGAAGTGCTGAAGTGTTTGTACAGTAGGGCTACGATGGCTATCCGAGTACAGAACCAGAGTATGAAACCTATCCAACTGCAGAGAGGTGTAAGACAGGGTGACGTGATATCCCCGAAACTCTTCACCGCTGCATTGGAAGACGGTTTCAAGCTACTAGACTGGAAATGATACGGTATTAACATCAATTGCGATTACATCATTCACTTTCGATTTGCCGACGATATAGTTCTTATGACAGAATCGCTGGAGGACCTAAGCACTATGCTCAATGACCTCAATAGTGCCTCCCAACGGATAGGTCTTAAGATGAACATGGACAAAACAAAGATCAAACCTATGCCTGTAGTTGTTGGGAGCACTAAGCTTGAAGTTGTTGATGAGTATGTTTACTTCGGACGAATAGTCCAACTAGGTAAGTCCGACTTCACAGAGAGATCAATCGACGGGTTCACCTCGGTTGGGCAGCGTTCGGGAAATTACGATACATCTTCTCGTCAGGTATAACTCAAAACTTGAAAACGAGACTGTACAACCAGTGTGTTGCCAGTGATGACTTATGGAACTGAGACATGGTCCTTCACTGCTGGCCGTAAGAGGAATTGCAAGGTCGCTCAGCGAGAGAGCTATGCTCGGGGTTTCTCTTCGTGATAAACTTAGAAATGAGGATATCCGCAGTAGAACCAGAGTGAATGACATAGCCCAATCGATTAGTAAGCTGAAGTGGCAATGGGCCGGCCATATAGCTCGAAGAACCGACAACCGATAGGGAAGAAAGTTTGTCGAGTGGCAGCCTCGCGCCGGTAGGTGAAGTGTAGAGCGACCCCCCACTAGATGGAGTGATGACCTGGTAAGACACGCAGAAAGTCGATGGACGCAGGTGGCTCAGGACCGTGCTTTGTGGCATTCCTTGGGGGAAGCCTATGTTCAGCAGTGGACTTGTGAAAGGCTGTAATGGTGATGATGATAATTTACACGATGATGCTTGACCGCACATAGCAAGAGTGACCCACAAAAAATACTTTCACTTGGCTGTTCTGCCCTTCTTCGCCAAACGTTTTCATTTTAAGCTCATTACTTAGAAGATAAAAAATACAAATGAAGATCACATTTAATGTAATCTTACCATCCTATTTGATCAAAGGTCTTAAATGTTTACAAGGAAGGCATTCTGTATTTATCAGCAAGTTGACGACATGCGATAGAAAACGTATGAGAAATAATTTAATTTAGTTTTCAATCATTCATTTATCGTTAATTACAGCAAATCAAAAGGTCATTGCTATACATAGGTCTCCTTCATTCATTGCCTTAAAGGTTGTAGTTTGGCATAGTTACCACGCTTAGCGGGTGGGTTGGCAACAGCAATTTTTTTATTATATTCGGTTGTTATCAGAAAGATCCATCTCCTGTTTCAGTTTCCTTCTATCGGCTCTTCCAGTTTATTCCGGCTATTTTTTTAAACTAATAAATGATTAGTAGAAAGCCAGTCATACTGAACATGAGTCTGAATTAGTACTACTCTCTTTCCTATTTCTTTTGGTAAGCAACAGTGCATCCACTTTTTTGATTCGATTATATGATGAAGCATGTATCACACTATCAGTATACGCGGTGATTCGGTTTGAAATTATATGCAGAGTGGACTGTATACTTGGTAGTGGAATGAGATCAGGTTTTGAATTTGTAACCGACATATAACAAACAGAGGGCACGCATCTGGTGATCGCCGGCAGCTTCTTCTCGTACTTTAAGTTGACTCTCGCGTGGTGCACTCCCAGTTTTCATGTTTTAATTTACAGGAATTTTCACAGTTCACGGCCGTGATTTTAAGTTTATAATAATTTAAACTGATATAGCGATGCGGTGCGGTGCGGTAGGTGAGCTAGCGTGTCTTACTAAGACTGGTCGGTTGCGAAGCAAAATGACGCCCTGAAGGGCAAAGAGGATATCAAAATGTCACTCTGACTTACATCAAAATGTGGAATTTTGAATATGGCGGTAACAATAACAATAGGTAGGTACCTGAACTAGGATAATAGAAGCGTGGCTCTACCACGTGTAAATTTGACTGCATTGAAAACATTTTATTATAAACTAATTTCATAGGTATATGTTAGATGTTTAAATATTAACTGCATCAAGAATATATTTTATGTCTTGAGTCTTAACAATTCAATTTAAATACACAGAGTTCCTAGTTGTGAAACTCAGATTTCCGTAATTTAAGTCCATGTGCATTTACTTTGCTTCAGTCGTCCGGGCACCTCTCTTAATGCGACGTATAATAACGTTAACTAAGGTAAAGCGTTCTCAAATATTTTAGCGTTGATTCGGTTTCCATATTCAAGAGCGTTGCTGAGAGCCGTGGTAGCTCAGATAGTTAGCGATCGCTCTAAATTTCACAGTACGCGAGCAACCCGGGTTCGATCCCCGCCGGCAGCAATAAAATTGTTAATTGCAATTTTAAGTGTGCTGATTTACCACGTGCTCAGCGGTAAAGGAAAAAAATATTTTGAAGACATGAGAAGTTCGTCAACACGCATTGGCACAGTCCAGCGGACACTTCCTTGCTCTAAAACCCTCTCAGAAATGAGAGGAGGCCTGTGTCCAACAGTGGGACGTATATAGACTGTAACTTTAACTTTATTCAAGAGCGTTGCTAAAATAAAAAAAGACTTTTGCAGAAAATTTAAACATATTTTATTAAGATAATAAAGATTAGATACTTTAATTTTATTACTTTTTTACCCATGACGGAACGAAGAAGGTGTATGCGTTTAGGGTGAGAGATTTTTTGTTTGTTTGTTTGTGTATGCAAACGAATGTTTTTCTCCAAAACGGTTTGACCGATTTATATACGTTTTTCTGCAAAGGGTTTGTGATTCATAGGCAATGGTTCTTAGATAGGTGTTATGGTGTTAACTCGCCAGGGGGCGCTGCAATAAACATAATTGTGCAAACGTATGTTGCCATTTATCTCCAAAATGGTTAGACCGATTTAGATACGGTTTTATGTAAAGGGTTTATGATTTATAGACGATGGTTTCTAGATTGGTGTTATGGTGTTAACTTGCCAGGGGGCGTTGTAATAAACATATTTGTGTAAGCAAATGTTCCCATTTATCTCTGAAACGATTTGACCAATTTAGATACAGATTTCTGTAAAGGTAATGATGCCATTAGTGTCAAGGATTTGATTTTAGTAGTTTTTAATGGATTTTTCAACAACCACTGGTCACTAGAGCCTAATTTATCAATCAGCAACGTGCACGCAGTGCACCATTATCCCTGACCCCACGCCACTAAGACTAGCAAATGTGGAGAAGCATTACCAGTGCGAGGTATCGGCGATTCACTCACTGGTCCACTTGTTCAGGGTAGTGAGAATGGGCAAATATTCCAAGAGGTAAATATAGATTGGTTGTTTTCTTGGAAACACCGTATCCATAATATGGAAAATATATCAAACAAAACAAAAAAGTGAACAAGTTTAATCATAGTCTATGTTGTGTTCACTTCATTACAGTCTATAAAAGCAGACGGCTCTATGGCGCAGTGGCTGAGCAATGAAATGCAGCGCTGAGGGCCGCGGGTTCGAATCCCGCACGGAATAAGTATTTATATGGCCTTTAAATATTTTTTCCGGCTCTGATGTTTTCCTTGTGAATTTATGTATATCAACTGCCCTCGCAATCCGAGGAGAAAATCCTAGTGTGGAGGTAAGAGCAAAAAAAAAGAATAAAGTGCACTGCTGAATATAGGCCTTTCCTATAGATTGCCTCATTGGAGGGATTTAGCCATAGTCGTCACGCTTCGCAGGTGGTTTGGCAACCGCAGTTTGAAATTTAAGTCAAAATCTTACATTTAATCCGTTCAATAGACAAAAGGAAATGTTAACTGTCATTGATATGAAATTAATATTACTTTGTGTGTTGGTAGTTACAGAGAATCCATCACCTCATTTTACTGTAACTTGTGTTTAATTTAGCGTCTAAATATTTATATCTCTTTATAAAAATTAATTGCTGTCCGTTAGTCTCACAAAACCTCGAAAATGATTGGACCGATTTTGATGAATTTTTTTGTGTGTTTGATGGGTCCGTAGAAGGTTTAGATTCACAATTGGACCCGGTAGGTGAAGCAGTTGTCGAGATATAGAAATCATCCGTGCTAAGCCGGTGCGGACCGCTAGTTTTAAATAAATAAAGATATAAATTATTCCAAGATATAGCATAAATGAAGAAACACCTTCCTTTCGAAGTCTATATAATATGGTTATCATAATACGGTTGTGAACTTCAATAAAGTTTTCTTCGTTGTGCCACCTAAGAATTTAAAGTAGCAATAGATTAGTTACCCGACGCCAACTTAAAATTCCGAGGCAAAACGGAAATTTATGAAGTGGCCCTGATAAAAGAAATTATTTCTTAAGCTCTGAAAAACCTAATTTACTCTGTTAAAAAGGTAACGCAAAAAGATTTATTTAGTTCATTTGTTTTATTGGTTTATCATCGTATAAATATCTTTACATAATACTAGCGATCCGCCCCGCCTCTAAACCGCTAACCGGTAGGTTCAAATGTGAATCTAAAGCTCCAATGGATCTTTTTGTTTGTCCTATGATCCATTAAACCCCGCGTGAAAGAACATATAGCTGACGTAAAGCACCGACGCTCTGGAAAGTCTGCAGTCTGTGAACATGTTCAAGATCGTCCCCGCCATTACATCAGATTTGATAGACTACAAATCCTCGCAAAAGAACACCGATTCCTACCAAGAATGATAAGCGAGGCTATTGAAATTAAAAAAAAATCCTAATTTCAATAGAGAAGATGGATAGGTGCTGCCATCTGCTTGGGATCCTATAATTAACAAAATTAAACCACTGCAAGACTTCAAGATACTGTAAGCTCATTCTGCGTAGATCGAACTAAAATTTAATATTAAAAAACTGAAGGTAGCCGGGCTAACTGTGACATCGGGACGTCAAACATCTCAGTCCCCCCCGTGACCATGGGTTGCTGTAAAGCACCCGAAACGTCGGGAATTAAAATAATAAAATAGTAAAATAAACGCGTGATAAATTGTGATAAAAAAATTAAGGTTTTGTCTACTTTTAAGATTTTCTTTAGCAAATTACAATATAAATTAATAAAATACAGCATCGTAACACTTGAATATATTTGTTCAACTATCGGAAAACTTTGTTTCGTTTATATAACTATAACGCAAGCCAGAAATTTCAAAATATTTTTTTTTATTAATAAATTACAATATAAAAATATTCAAAATAGGAGCTCAGTTCAGTTAAGTCAGTTTTTCATATTCGATAACAGGACGATTTAAAGAAAATCTACAACCATAGTATAAAATAGATTATTAAATTGTTAAAAAATAGGCGGTATAGTCTCTCCTATTCTGTTTTAAATTTTTATCAATCTCATCACATTAAATCTCAAGTGCTCTTACCATTTGTTTGCCGTGTAGTGGTGACGTAAATTAATCCATTACGCCGTTACGTCCCAGGGATGTAGTAAGAGGTGACTATGGGAAATGACAGAAAAATCTAATGGCTTTCGATATTTTATTGCGGTACAACCATATCGGCTACGTCAGAGCAAGACCTAAAATACCAAAGATGAAATTTTGTATTACCAACCGTGACAGTTATGGCAAATCAACCCTACAGTGAGAGAAGCCCACGTCGTGCAGTAGACTTTTACAGGCTGATGATAAAGAAGAAGAATAGATAATGCTTTTGACATTTTTGGGTCACAAAGTGATGAGAAAAAGCCTTCAATCTCTGACCCCTCCAAACTTTAGATGTGCCGTTGTATGTTGCGTTGTTTATTATTATTGCAAAGTTATTGGTATTTCGTTTTATGCGAATTTGTGTGGATAAACACTCTCTCACCAACATCATAATCGGTGGCAATATCTGTATACTACCACGTTTTTTTTGAAAGAAAAAGGCAACAAAATTGAGCTAAGTACCATTGTAAAGATTTGGAGGACATTTAAAGTGAACAGTGATATAAACAAAATCTACGGCTAACTAAATTAAATATAGCGATGAATAACATAAAATGTTTATTATACAATTATCGATATTTTTAAAGACGGACTTAATGTCAGATATGAACGAAATTTTATATTAAAAAAAAAACTTGTGGTAAAAAAATTAAGGTTTTGTCTACTTTTAAGATTTTCTTTAGCAAATTACAATATAAATTAATAAAGTACAGCATCGTGACACTTGAATATATTTCTTCAACTATCGGAAAACTTTGTTTCGGTTATATAACTATAACGAAAGCCAGAAATTTCAAAATCTTTTTTTTATTAATAAAATACAATATAAAAATATCATTCAAAATAGGAGCTCAGTTCAGTTAAGTCAGTTTTTCATATTCGGTAACAGGACGATTTAAAAAAAATCTACAACCATAGTATAAAATAGATTATTAAATTGTTAAAAAATAGGCGGTATAGTCTCTCCTATTCTGTTTTCAATTTTTATCAATCTCATCACATTAAATCTCAAGTGCTCTTACCATCTGTATGCCGATGATCTGCAGTTATATGTGCAAGTAGAACCCTCAAATATCTCTAATGCTATCTCATTATTAAATGATGACTTGAAATATATCTCCGAATGGTCCACTGTGTATGGCATAAACGTGAACCCATCTAAATGCCAAACCATAATCTTAGGTAGCCCACGATTATTATCGAAACTAGATATTCCCACCCTACTATCAATTATGTTTAAAAATAATGTCATACCATTCTCTCCCCACTTAAAGAACCTCGGTCTGTATGTTGATGGTTGCTTAACATGGAACAAACATAAACAGGAGGTGAGTCGCAAAACAACTGGAACTTTTCGATCTCTATATCGATTAAAAACTTTCTTCCCACCAATACTAAGATTTTACTTGTCCAGTCACTTATTCTACCGATTATTGATTATGTCGATGTGTGTTGCTCAGACCTGTCTCAACATAACCTTAATACATTGGATCGTCTACTTAACAACTGTATCAGATACACTTCTGGTCTTCGTAAATACGACCATGTATCTTCTTTTCGTGCTCAGCTAAATTGGCTGCCTATCCGTCAGCGCAGATATGTTAGAATACTCTGCACCCTTTTCACAATTATGAACGATCCATGTGCTCCCGGGTATCTGAAATCCAAATTTCAATACCTGGGAGATTCTCATAATCGTTCTCTCCGTTCTTCGGCTAATCTTAAGTTGCTCACTCCTTTACATCGTACTGGTTATTTATCTCACTCTTTCGCCCTCACGGCCATCAGACTCTGGAACGACATACCTCTTGACATTAAAAAAGCTTCCAACAAGTTTGTTTTTAAAAATCAATTCCAAAAGGATGTGAAAAAATCGTTGCAAGTTTGAACTAACACAACTCTTATTTTTTTTTACTTAATTATGTATATTTGATATTTGTTTTGACATAGATAATATTTATAAATGTTGTGTATATAATATGCACTGTATGCATGTATATGTGTATGTATATATTTATATATGTATATATTGTACTTAAGTATATATGTGTATGTATTTGTGTGTGTATATGTATATTTATATGTATATATGTATATACCATTTTTTTAGCCCTTTCTATTTTGATTACTGCTGCACCGCCTCTTGTTTGTCTAATTCTGTTAAGCCTAATGGTTGACTGGGAAAGAATGCCCTATGGCATTAAGTCCGCCATATGTACAACTTTGTGCATGAAAGTTTAAATAAATAAAAAAAATATTAGTACTTAAACGAACGAAACGAAAATAGCACATTATTTTGTATTTAAATAGACATAGTACCGGTTCTTAAATAAATATAAACGAAGAAAGAAAATTTCGACGCGACTGAAACATTATAATATAAAAAAAACCTTTAAGTCAGGAGGATAATAAAAGGTTTTCAATAACCAACACCATATAGAGACTATACGTACATTATTAAATTTATAAGTTAATAAAGTAAGGAGTGCTGTGGCAGCTCAGGAAATGTGTACGCGAATACTACATGTAAAACCTAAGTTCGATCCTCGCTGAATCCAACGAAATTGTTAATGCACTTTTGAAATTAGACTTACCACGTACTCAATAGTAAAGAAAAACATGTACGCAAAATTAGACCTAAAAATTGTAAAAAATTTAAAGTAAATAAAATAAAATTGGAGTTCTTTAACATGCAGTAGGGCAACGCGATGAATTCTTCCCTGTTCTAAAAAAGAACCCTCTCAGAAATTTGAAGATGCCTGTGCCCAGCAGTGTAAGTATAAAGGCTGTAAGTTACTTTTTGATTGAAGTAGAACATTTTATTTTATGCCCTTGTAATAGATAGGCGCTATTTGAAAAAAGATACAACATAAATCTTTGGTTTAATTGTCATTTTAGCTCTAAATCACAACGTTTTTTAAGGTAAACGTATGTTAAGAAATAAATAATAAAGCTTACATTGGTATTTGAGTTATTATGCCTATTAGTAACATAAAGATCAGCAGCACTTTTGATGACATATCCACAGGAAAGAAAAACACAACGCGCTTTTTTGCATTACATTTGCACAATACCATGTATCGATGGTTAACTATTGTAATTAATTAACTTAACTAATCTAACTAAAATGGTATTACGTTTATCTTTCTGAGAAAACATCTTCACATTCCTTTTTTATTACTATATTGGTATACGAGTAAGTATACTATTATAGAACATTATTTTACTTAATTTAATTACGATTTCTGAGATTTGATTAAAATGCATTATTGACTCAAAGCCACCATTGAACAAATTCGTACCTACATTTCAAAATAATAATCATAACTTGTGATAGAATGAACCGATTTTAATAAAACAAAGACTAGAAGATACGCTTTATGATTTTGTAAGAGATACTTTGTAAATTAATAATTTGGATATTCTATCACCCCATTTTGTACCGTGAGTATCGTGAGGGGCGACTGTGAGAAATTTCACAGATATTGTATGGATTTCGATAGAATACCATCATCAGGTGTTATGCCACCTCGTTTACGCAAGAAGTAAAATTCCACCCAGACGGGCGGCGGGCAGCAGCGTCACAAGCGCAAGACGTCTGTTACTGCGATCTTCAATTAAGGCAAATCCAAAATTGAAGGAATCAATGAAGGCGGCTCCTTTAGCCAAACAGTAAAATTTTACGGGCTGAGAAAGAAGAAGAAAATGAAATAATTTGTAGGATATTCTAAAGTAAGACTAACGCATTTGACTCACGTAATTAGGGTGATATAATATTCTGGTATAGTTGATCTTATGTTTGTGTAAATACTAAAAGTTCATCCCTTTTAGAACTTAAGACGATACAACAAAAGTTCTGATGTGTACTTTAACACACCGTGATGAAAAATATTGCTATAACTTTACCATTACATCAGTTGGTGATTAGTAAAACATTCATAAGAAAAGAAAAATGTAGATTTAATTATTTTGCTATCCACGCTTCAGAAATTCGTTAACGAAAGTACAATATTTAAACATATATATTACAATAGCCATACTGTGTTATTCACATAGTAATAAATTAGATTTTATCGAGGACAAAAGCCATTAACGAACCACGTGTTCTCTTATCGTGATTCTAGTTAAATTATTGCTATCCAAAGCACTATATGCTCGTGGTAAAATTACATATTTATTGAATATATTATATTATGGCATTTCGTTATTCACTGCAATATAAAATTTGGTTGCAAACTTTACGTGCATTTCTTTAAGGTTAGTGAATATTTTCTTGAACGTAAGATTGTCATGTTTTGATTTATTTCACGGGAACATTAGCTTTTTTTCTTCTTTGAAAAAACGTTACAGGAGGACTAGGATTTTCTCCTGTATCTTGGGGGCAGTTTACATACATAAATTTTAAAAGGACAAATATCCACACCCGGAACAATAATTTGTAGGCTATACAAATACTTGTTTCGTGCGGAATTCGAACCTGCGGCCTTCAGCCATTGCTAAGCCACTGCGCCATGGAACCGTCAAAACAAAACAAAAGCTTTAATTTAACCTTATTGTTAAATAGCTACAAAGATCAACAGATAAAAATTGTTTTTTATGTTTATCTTAATAATGTTTGTCTTGTCTATGTTTGTATCTAGAATAAAACAAATTCACCAGATTTTATAATGTTTTATTTAGAATTCTATTGAGTGCCTGCGCAAAGCGCGTATGTATATTCTACTAGCGCCTAAAAATCAACATTTCAACGTTTTGTCGCATGAAATCGTATCTAACAATCATATTGAACATATAAATGATATAAAAAGCACATTGTCAGAAAGACAAATGATTGTTGAACTTATTGCTTTTTTGAAAATTGATTAATTGCTATTTTTACATAAAAAAGTGGTTTTAGTGGTTTATGGTGTAGATTTATCAAGTCCGCATGGAGGGTAAACACGATAACTTTTGAAAATATCAATTGTATAACTCAATATATTTTTTAATCTCTTCATCTATCATGTGGGAAGCCATGGAATGTAAATAGCAGTTTAATTTTGTTTTGTTTAGTTACAATTTTTTTTTTCGGCTGAGAAATGCCAAAATATTCGGTGTTTTGAGCAGCCTTGTAATAATTTATTTTATTAAGTACACTTTGCCTCACAGCTCACTCCCACTTCGGGCTCGGCCGCCGTCGTGAGGGGATTACTTTATCGTTTGCTTACAGCAGCGGTAATAGGCAGCAAAAATATCGGTCGCTGTAGAATTGCAAAATATTTAAAAAAAACTAATATGATACATACTTGACCAATGTTATTATTTTTATAATCACAGATTTTTATTACAATATTTTGTTTCGCTAAAAGTACGTAGGATTTATATATAAATATACTTATACGTCTTGGACTTTATGGAGTAACCTGAAGATGTACTTCGGTATCTGCTACTGGAACTCCTCGACGAGTAGAACTAGGTGTGCCGGGATTGTGCTCGTTATGTTAGTTATAACGAGACCTTACCCCCGGACTTGACGGAGTGACCTGAATGTGTACTTCGGTGAATGCTTCTGGAACTAATCGAACAATAGCACTAGGTGTGCCGAGTTTGGCCTCGTTTTGTTAGTTATGATGTGACCTCACCTCTAGACAGTGGCGGATTATCCTTAAGGCAAACTAGGCACGTGGCAAGGGGCGCACTTCGGTGAATGCTACTGGAACTCCTCGAAGAGTAGAACTAGGTGTGCCAAGTTTTGTCTCGTTTTGTTATGATGAGACCTTACCTCCGGGCTTGATAGAGTGACCTGAAGGTACACTTTGGTGAATGCTACTTGAACTCCTGAAAGAGTAGAACTAGGTGTGCCGAGTTTGGCCTTGTTTTGTTAGTTATGATGAGACCTTACCTCCGGACTTGATAGAGTGACCTGAAGGTGTACTTCGGTGAATGCTACTTGAACTCCTTAAAGAGTAGAACTAGGTGTGCCGAGTTTGGGCTCGTTTTGTTAGTTATGATGAGATTTTACCTCCGGACTTAATAGCACTCTAATATCACTATATTATCTATTCACCTGAAGGTGTACTTCAGTGAATGCTATTGGAACTCCTCGAAGATTTAGAACTGAGTGTGGCGAGTTTGCCCTCGTTTTGTTAGTTATGATGAGATCTTACCTCCAAACTTGATAGAGTGACCTGAAAGTGTACTTCGGTGAATGCTACTGGAACTCCTCGAAGAGTAGTACTAGGTGTGCCGAGTTTGGCCTCGTTTTGTTATTTATGCATAGACCTTACCTCCGGACTTGATGGAGTGACTTGAAGGTGTACTTGGGTAACTCCTACTGGAACTCTTTGACGAATAAAATTACAATTTACAATTTTTTTAAACATTTTTCATGATGTTATGAGTCGTGCAATTTTGAATTTTCCAAGCTTTTTTTTATTGAAATTTG
The DNA here is from genome assembly GCA_029286625.1 of Parnassius orleans. Lineage (NCBI taxonomy): Eukaryota > Metazoa > Arthropoda > Insecta > Lepidoptera > Papilionidae > Parnassius > Parnassius orleans. Next base: position 467,714 of record JAGSMP010000305.1, on the reverse strand, counting down.
ACATAAAATTATCGGAAAATTGGAAGTATAGTAATAATTATAAGGATTTTAGTGAAAACTTGTGTGTAATTAAACTACTTTTAAAATTTAAGTATAATCATGTTATACGTAATTTTTTTTAATTCGCTTAAGGCAATTGGATTTAGCAATAGTTTTTATTTGTAAATAATTATGAATAGTGAAATTGAAAAGTGAGGTTCTGCAATGGTAGAGCGCAAAGCCCTAAAAGGCTTTCTAAAAATATTTTCTTAACTTCTTTTATAAACTAATTTCTAAACTTTTTTCAAACATCACTCTAACATGTAATTCAAGCATAGCAAATTAATTTTCTTTTCCTGTTAAAATGCAATGCACATTTTAGAAGAATGCGCAGTTGTCTGCAGTTGTTGCAGAATGCGTTTTTTAAACTAAAAGATATCATTCCATTTCTCATCCACGAAATAGGTTAGTCTCGTTGGGGTTAAAAGTGATGTCGATTAATGAAGTGAGTTACTTCTAGTTGAGTAAGCTAACATTTTTATTTACAACAGACCTTTTTATTTCTCATTTATATTTTTGCGCAATGGCAGTTAGAAATTTAAAAAAAACCAATTAAATTGATTGTAATTCATAATAACATAAGCATGTGTAGAAAAAAAGATTCCATTAAAAACAAAATGTTGACAATATTCAAAGATATGCTAGTTGCAGACAGCTTCGGTGAGTTTTCTTTCAGAGTTTTTATAAGTGGTAGAGCCACGCTGCAACTATTATAGTTGTGGCACGAATGGGTCGGCTCGACTGGGGAAGGATCTCACAGAATATGAGCGTAAAATAGCAGCTTCATGCTGCTGTGTTTCGTATAGTTAGTGTAGAGTACCAGAGAACCTTTTCACTGGAATCGAGGCATTACATCTTAGTGCTCGGAGGTGACAAGGGTGTCAATGTATTTTGATTCTTAATCAAGGACAGATGTAGATGTCTATGGGCCACAGCATTCACTTTCCATCAAGTGGATTGTGTGCTCGTTTGTCACGCTTATTCTTTAAAAAAAAAACAATATCGTGTCTTACCCTAGAAAGCAGAGTCAAGCTTTCTAATGTAAATATTTAAATTTTGGCCAAGTATAATATTACGTTAATATTTTTATGACATTCACTTTTCCGTGAAGGTACACTGGTTATCACATACTGGCAAAATTATTGTGAGGGAGAAGGTTACACAAGTTATATTAAATTAGAAAATAATTATTTTTTTATATAATTTGTATTTTTTTATAGGAGAGGGGGCCAACGAGCATGCGACTCACCTGATGGTAATTGACTACCGCAGCCCATGAACAACTGCAACATCAGGGGAATTGCAGATGTGTTGCCGACCTTTTGAAAAGGAGTAGGCTCTTTTCTTGAAGGTCCCTAAGTCGTACCAGTCTGGAAAAATCGCTGGTGGTAATCGATTCCACAAGGAAGTTGTGCGAGGAAGAAAACTTCTTCTAAATCGCACAGTGGTGGACCGCCAATCATCCAGATGGTATGGATGGTATCGCGAGTTTTGTCGCGATGTGCGATGGTGAAATTGAGCGGCTGGAATTAGTCCGAACAATATAATATATAAATACTTCGGTGTTCAAAATTGTCGTTTTAAAAATAAGATTTATGTGTTTCAACCATTTAATTTGACAATTCGACGTAATATTATACTTGTTCAGTTAAATATCTCTAAAACGTACCAGATGCAAGAATTTGGGCCTGTGACAGAATGAGTTATATAGTGCCGTAATGAGATTGCGGAGGTAGGCGGTTGTGGCAACGAGTAGAGAAAAACAGTCGGTAACGCGGGAAACGAGCCCAAGGATTCATTGTCTCCGAGGACTGTAACTTAGGTTTAATTGACGCGAAGCCTACGTAATGAGATTCGTATGTTTTCTTCTTTTTTTACTGTTAGATCCTTGTTTACGCAGAAAGTTAACAATCTTATTGATAAAATACCCTAAAGTATGTTTAATAACGTACCTCGACTACATTAGTTAATTTACAATTTTGTAGGTTACATGAGTGTGAATTTTAATAAATTATGAGTAATAGTTAGAATGTAATAAAATTTCATAACTTAAACTGTACAATAAATGAGTATGCATAACTTTAATTGCCAATTTGATATTCAAGTGATACTCATCAATATTACGTAACGGACAGTGTTTTATATTGTATTTCAGACAATGTTTCATATTGTCTGAAAGGATTTTGGAATGGGCTGCATAAAAGTTATTAATTATTCAAATTTAATTTTACAATTATTACTATAGTGGGAGTGTTTCGATGAATCTGGGTCGACTGGCATACTACTACCTACTACATGATACATGATTGTCTTTGAAGTTATATTAGCTTAGAATATTTGCGTAATTTTTCATGAAAAAAAAACTTATTTGCTATAAACGTGTAAATAATGAACAATTCCTACGAAGTAAAGCAAGGCTGCAACGATTATGGCTAAGCACAATAAGTCGGATTGACCACGATGCACAGAATCATATTTATCGTAAAGTTTTGAATTAAACTTATGCAATGAACATGATCAGAAAGACTCAGAACATATAAATCAGGTGTGGTGGTAGTAGTAAATTAAAGACATAAATAAAAATGTGTATATATAATTTATATAAATTGCATTCGTAAAAATTACGACTTATACAACCGAAACCTTCTCCCTCACTGATGTTTTAAGTGAAGATTATTCTCAAAGTTTCGTTGTATGACAGAAACCCGAAAAGAATATATACGCAGTAGAATCAGCGCATCAGTAAACTGAAGTGACAAAGAGTCACATATTTATAAAGCTCTTAGAATCAATCACAGTTTTGAAAGAAAGATTGAACTAAAGTGGCAATCTCGTACCAAAACCACAGGGGAGGAGAAGGCGGCCTAACGATGCATGTGCCATTGTGTCAGTGAGATTAGGTATGATGGGGCTGACATATCTGTTCGGGACAAATTTATTAAATAAAGAGAAAACAAATGCATGCGGTGAAATAATGGACACATACGGTTTAATATCATTCTTTGCGCTTTCTTTCGAGGAGACCTGTGTTTTGCAATGGACTTGTAATGAAATACAATGACAATTGTTTTAAGAAAACAGAAGAAGAGGAGAAGAGCTACTTTGTTTTTTTTTCTGCTAATAGAAAACTTGTACGGCCAATGTTTTCTTACTATTTTGGAAGATATCAATGTGTCGAGTAACCTCACTGTACTCATATTCAATCAGTGATGTGCGATTTTTGATGCAATTAAATCATAAGATAGTTTTAACGATCATTAAATTTTGTAGACAATAAAGAATATAACACATTTCTACACAAAACTAAATAGTTACGATCTTTTAAATAGATTGACAAGTTGACTACGTTTAGTAATTTCTATCAACATTGGTCATTATTAAGTAAGATATAGCTCAGGCTCTGAGACTCAGGGGGTGCGCTTGCCTTAATAACGCGAGAAACCTGAGATTTTTCGCCAACAGCACCAAAGAATATGTTAAAATGCAATAATTTTAAGTGCTGATTTACCATATACACGAAAAGTGAGGAAACCATAGACAAGTGAAGTCCACAGTTACGTGAACTACACGTAATTAGGGCAGCACGATTTTTTCCTTACTCCAAAACCCACAACAAAAAGAAAAGAGGTCTGTGCCCAGTTCTTTTACTTTGTATATATTGCCTTTTTATTATGTGGTTTATGATATTTATTTCTCAAAAGAATTATAATTCACTTACATGAGAAACGTTTACAATGTTAGCTTAATTGAAACGGCACAGCACACAAACAAAGTGATCACAAAATAAAAAGATATTTTTCTTTATAATCTAAGGTAAATAATGTAAAAAAAGGTTTATGTACGTAATAAAATAATAAAAGTAAAATTCAAAGATTAAAATTAGCTTTCATGAGGGTTACTTTACACTATTCGGTAAGACCGCTGAGTACAAAATATTTATATACCGACGTTATTCTTCGCTTAATCGAATTGACGTTAAACTATCGTGACTGGAAGTGATACGCATCCTTAATTGAGCGCAATGACTACTTGGTCAATGACTTAATGATAATTTTTCTTCGTTTTTAATATATACACAATTTTTATATACATACATACACATATATATACACATGTAAATACACACATACATACACATACACATACACACATTGACTTGATTGATGATTTAGATTTAAGTTTTATTAAACATAATTGTATTAAGTCGAATCAAATATTATGCTAATTTAATAACATTTTAGCATTTTAGTTTACCTATTAATATTTTAATCATCCAAAATTTAAAAAAGCAAACCAACTAGATTATGTGTTTAGAAAAAAAGTTTTAGTAATATTTAAATGTTGTCACAGTGATTTCATGATTTCTTATATTTACGCGAACACTACACATTGAATAAAACTACTTTTCGGATTCTATCGCGTTTAATTAGCTTATTTTATTAAATTCCCGACGTTTCGGTGCTTTACAGCACACATGGTCACGGGAAGTCCCCGGTCACGGAGAATCCGTAAAAGTAGTTTTATTCAAGGTTGTCATATATTTGGCTTCCCTTATCTCTTTCGGTAGTTTGTTGTAGATTAAGGCACCTTCATTCAAAATACATTTTTTACTGTAGTTAGTACGTGCTGTACGTAGTTTTAATTCTCTAAAGTCTTGGTCTTAGTTTTGTTCTAGGTTTATTTTTTTGTAAAAGTTATTTCTGTATGAATGCTTTTGTTTAGTGTTTTACGCGCTTAATTATTAGCTTATTATTGATTTGAATTAAATATTGATATAGTAGAGAGTGTATCAATGAAAACATTTTTTTTAATTTAAAGTTCATAAATTTGTGGCAATAAAAAGTAACTGTGAATGTTACAAAATAGCGAGGAAGCTTCCAAGGAAGCTCAAGTCAAATTACTCACTACGTGACTTCATACATGTCAGACAGGCACTAGTGTACTTACTCACCGTCGTGACCGAAATAACAGTATGTTGGGAAACGTTTCCGGAATACAACCTAGGGATTTCCTATTATGAACAAAACTTTTATACTAAAACTGTTTTCTTGTTAAATATGAAAAATTGTTGGATGCTTATATTTATAAACTTTCGAAATGAAACAACGTTTTAGTAACTTTTATAATCACTTGTAATTAGTGGGATAAATACAAATTAATTAATGCAGTATTTGCCGTAATCGTAGCGTTTAGCAGGCGGATATACAATAACAGGATCTCTTGTATTACAGTGCTCCTTAGGTTAATGATTTGTATATTCATCGAACCCATTACCATCGTCAATAACTTAAATCCAATGACGATATGGAAAATTGGTTGATTTGTAAATTTTCCATAATCGTCACGCTTGGCAGACGAATTGACGATCGCAGTACTAGACTTCTCTCACTTTTGACATAGTCGAAAGTCTGGGTATTTTAAGTCTACATAATTATTTTCCCTCGAAGTGATGTCCCCTTGACTGACTTTTAGCCACGACGCCAATTCCCGAGTAATCAGTAGTTATCAAATGCATAATAGATTTAGTTATGTGTACAAGAAAATAAATAGGGCTAGTATTCCCTCTTTTTCTTTGACTTTAATTTTTTAGTACTTGACTAAGAAGAGGAAAAACGTATTTTTGAAAAATCTTATTTTATAAAAAAATATAAAATAAGAAAATTATAGTATTCGTGTCCTACTGCTGGGCCTCTGTTTTCTGAGAAAGGTTAAGGGCGACAAAGCTTCTATCACGCTGCTCCTGCGTGCTGGCGGAATTTGAAACATGTCTTCGAAATATTTTTTTTATTTCCCAGACATCCAGGTTTAAACAGTTTTTTTCTTTCACCACGCTACATTACAATTCAAAACGAGCAGAACGATATTGTATATTCAACATTTGGCTAATCTTTTAATTAAACTGAACTGCATTTTTCTTAAAATTAGGTGATCAATAAAGCGAAACGTTACCTAGGAACATGTTGCTGAGCATTGTAAAAAAGGCTAATGATAAGTACATATTATTTACCATTAGCCTTTTTCGTTTTCATTTATCAAAATTAGCAGACAGTTCAGTAAATTTTTCGCAAAAGTATCAAAATACTGCTCAAGTCAGTATTATAGAATGTCGTTATCAGACGCATCAAATATTTTTTCCGCTCGTTTAATAAATTCCCATTTTATTCGCTATCTTTTGTTCATGTAACAGTACCCGCAGCTTCAATTAATAATCTCTTCGCAATTTAAACAACGTTGGTTGCTTTTTACTCAATTAAACTCATTAAGTGCTGTCGATACTCCCACAGTACGTTATAAGAATGAAGTAAATTTCAGACTTTTAATGTTTTAATAATAAAAGTAAAATGAAAATTTAAGTCGTTGGTCCTGTTCTCCTGATCTCTCCTGTCCTGACCTCTTTCCATATGCGTCAAATTACCGTCCCGTCGGACTATGGGAGCGAGGGAACAGTGGATCTGTACTAGCGCACATATTCGTGCTCTATTCTTCCTACGCCATTGAAATTTAAGGTATTTCTTGTGTACTTAAGTAAGTACCAAATAACTCAAAATATCAATAAAAACGTAAACAATGGCCAGAAACTTATATTTAAAACGTTATATTATAACCTATAGTGGTAAAAAAACCTTATCGTCTTTTAATTCGGCGCCAACGCCATCTAATTGCAAAGCGCATAATACTAAACTGCAATAGTCACACGTTTGGCAGGCGGGTTGGCAAACGCTGAGTTTTGTTATTTTGAGATGTCATAAGGAAGATGCTGCTCCCCATTTCCTGTTTCATTTCCATCTGTCGCCTCTTTCAACACCCACAGGATGGTATGGGGTAGTGAATATTCTTCACTTCACCGCCACACGGGTAATTGTAACATAAATACAATGATAAAAATATCAACTTTACGGTACTGTATAACAATTTCCACCTTGAAATGGATAAATCAAGGCAGATTTTTCAAAATTTATAAAATATGTATTATTCATAATTATCATAATTTCGTCTTAAGTGTAATATTTAACCACTTTGCAAGTTAACACAAAAAACCTTTTGTCCACGCAAACTCTGTACCCTTTTGATTAACACTTTAATATAGATTTTAGGAAAATTAAAAAAACTATTTCTTTATTTCAATCCATAAGTGTTGTACCAGTTTCCAAGTTATAAAAATGATTTAATAATTGTTTTCCATATACATTTGAATCCCTCCGTAAAATAAAAAGTATCGTAAAAAATTTGAGCACTCAATTTCACACTCTAAGGGTTTGAATTTTGCAAAATACTTTTTTAATGGACGCCTACGTAATTAAAAAAAAGCTATTGCAAATTATTCACACTCATTTAAAAACCTTAAAGTTACAGCCTATATACGTCTCACTTCTGGGCACAGGCCTCCTCTCATTACTGAGAGGGTTTTAGGGCAAGGAAATGTCCGCTGACCTGCCTCAATGCGTGTTGGCAAACTTCACATGTCTTCGAAATATATTTTTTTCTTGTTTATCAGACACGCAGGTTTTCACGTTGTTTTTCCACCGCCGAGCACGTTAAATCAGCAGCACTTAAATTGCAATTAACAATTTCATTGGTGCCGGCGGGAATCGAACCCGGGTTGCTCGCGTACTATGAAATTTATGGCGAGCACTTAGCCCCTGAACTACTACGGCTGTAACCTTGTAGCGGGTGTAATGCCTACTGTTGTGTGTACAGTAGAAGGCGATTCTCGGGAGTGAATGGTAGGGGTTCTTGAAGAAAATGACGAAAACTTGAAGTTGTAGTATCCGAAGGTTGTCAGTTGCGTGTTCATATCATATTAGTTGGTCACCACTTTGGCCGTGGAAGGAAAAGGAGAGATCTCCCGCCGGGCAAGGTGTTCTGCCCGAGGAGCGGCCAACGCTCCGTGTGTTATTTCGGACCTGTTCTATATATAGCGCGTTAACTTCAGAACTTTATTTATTTAGGCTTTGGTACGTTTAGCTTACGGCGCGACGACAGCGCCGCCACAACCTTATGGGTAATTTATTTAAATAAAAATGTAATACCTAATTTATTATTTTAATTTAAGAGAAGATTTAATTCCACATGATAGAAATAAAATATTATGTAAATAAAATGATGTAAAACACATTATGTTTAAATTAATACAGTCAGTGGGTAAACGTTAAATTTAAACTTCAAATAGTAAACTTATACACGTAATGAGCTTTATACTTATTACATTTTAATAATTATATTATATTTGGCCAACACTAGAAGTTCCTTTCAAAGCCAGCCGAATGGAGCATACGGATTGTGCAACACGTCATAATACAGGGTTATTTTGCAATAATCTGCCAAATTTGCAGAGGAGGTTCAGAATAGATAACATAAGCGAACGGTGAAAAAAAACAAGAAAAAAACTGAAACATTTTGTCCTTTTATACTTTATATTCAAAATGTGGAAATGCATTATTTTAATTGCTTATCATTCTAATTATGAAGCACCTACTATTTTATACGCACGCACACATTGTAATGTGTTGAGTTTGGAAGCAGTCGGTGGCGTTCGGCGCCGCGCTCGGTTATTGGTATCTATAGTTCGGATTTAGGTATCTAATAGTTGTTTTGACTCGGTAAAACAAACGCGTCTCCCACTCTTTCCTTCCATTACAACGCTGGGTACGTTCACCTGGCCGGCTGATAGTGTTGACTTGACCGTGACCTCATTACGTACCGAGTGTCCTATTTATAAAATTTCGTAGGTTAGTAGTATTACTTGTCACAGCCAGTACTACCTGAATTCTTCTGGATATCATCCATTTCATTAGCAACGCGTGCAAGCACTAAATAATAGCGATGGTCGCATCGAAAACATTTTAATAAATGGTTGTTGTTAAACATTGATAATACTAACATTATGGACTGACGAAGCCCAGTTTTTCGCATGTAGGGCTTTATAATAGTCGCAACGAACATTACTGTAGTATGCAACCTGGCAAAAGGTAGTTATCATCAGTGCGATTTAGTGTTAATGTTTGAGCGGAATTATTGATAAAATAATTGGGCCAGTACTTTATTGAAAGATTAATTAATGGTAATTATTTGGACATGTTACAAGGTGTTATTCAAAATTTCCTGACGTTACTGAATAATTTTTATTTCCAACACGACGGTGCTCCGCCTCGTGATTATTAATTTGAATAGCGAATACGAAGATAGGTGGATTTGGCGGGTGGCCCCATACCATGGCCATTAGACTCTTTATTTATGGGTGAAATAAAGAGACAAGCTTACGTCAAAGAGGCCCAAAGCTATGACGCCCTCCACAGCAAAATAATTGTAGCATTCACGGAAGTGAAAAGTGCTAAGACACATGTAATTAGAAAAATAATTTAAGGAAACGTGCTCAACTATGCATTGTGAGAAACGGACTCATTTTACCTATTAAAATACCAGTAAGTTAGTTTTGTTTTAAGTGATTGCATAATTAAGATGTATATAGTTCGTTTCTGTAAATAGTTAATCGTTTTAAATTGTTAATAGTTGTAAATACACGATTCCAATTTTTAAATACGCCAAAATAAAGATAGTCATCGGTTACGACTGTAATACAACAATATACAACAACATACAATTTCTGTCAGTTTTGAATATGTTTATTGAACAGCGTACGCGCCGACGCGATGTTCGTGTCGGTTGTGATTGGCAATGCTCGGCAACATTCCACTGCCTTCGTAGCCGTCCGGGCGACTTTTTACCGGCCAGCCCCAGCCAGTCCGCAACGCCTTCAACGCTTGACACGCCAACCTATCATTGGCTTTCCAGCTCAACTATCTTTTCTACAACTAATTGTTTACATTTATTCTCCCCTTTCTCCTCGCTCTGTTCTAAACTTGTACTCGAACTGCCTTTTGTGTGAGTAAAAATATTATTTAATTCGAGGTGTGCAATACTTTTATTTGCATAGCGTCTATCTTAGTTGTCGATGAAATGTATTTTTAATTTATTATGACGGTCCCAAGCCCTTTTAAAGTATGAAGGAAAATTGAATCATAATTCGCGTCGCAGTTATCAACTTAATAGCGAGCGTCATTATTGAAGTAAATAAAGCAAAAGCTCCGTGCATTGACTCGTACACACACGAGCGCGCGTCGTTGTTGTCCATAAAAACATTCAATTTCGGATATTTTCAAATAAATTTAGAAACCTTATTTACGCGTATTTTTCAAAACTTCAAAAAGTGTAGAAATAGAAATGGAAATAGATTTTTTATTCAATATAGATTATAAATAATACTTATTGAAAGTCATTCTTTGTTTAATTACCACGGTTCGAAAAAATTACCTCCATCCTGGGAAGAACCAGCAAGAAACCCAGCGGCACATTTTTTAAACCATAGTTTAATCATGTATGTTGCACAATTAACAACACAAAACAAATTAGAAATAGCTTGGTAGCGATCACCTCATTCCCAGAGATTATTATCATCCATAAATTCCTTAATATTATAAGAACCTTCTTATACAAACTTAGTTTAATAAAGTTTTTGAACTTTGAGCAGGTAAAATTTTGTATATTTTCTGGGATTTTGTTGTAAGCGTATACATCGCCTCAAGAATGAATTACTGACTGGTGGAGTCGAGTAACTAGTACTACTAGCTTGTGTTTGTTCCTAGTATTTACAGAATGAATATTACTTATTTTTGTAAAACTACTTTTTATTTTTGTGTACGAACATTATATTTTCATAAATGTATTTAGAGGCCAAAGTTAATATATTAATTTCCCATTTTTGTCGCAGCGAATCTTTAGGCTTTAAATCATAAATTGCTCTTGTGGCCTTCTTCTGTAAAACAAATATAATTTCAGTCTCAATCGTGTGTCCCCATAGCAAAATACCATACGACATTATGCTATGGAAATAGCTAAAGTAAACTAGTCTAGTTGTTTCAACACTGGTAAGATTTCTAATCTTTTTACAGCATATGCTGCAGAACTAAATCTGCTTGCTAGTTTTGATATATAGGGGCTCCATTGAAGCTTCACGTCTAGTGTGATTCGAAGAAAAATGATGGTATCGATAAGAATCAGTTCCTATATTACTCCTATATTACTTGTATATCAGTATTTATATTTTGAACTTAATTATTACATTTGGCTGGTCTTTGAAAAATAACCCTGTATGAGTTGTTTCACGTCTCGTCTCGTCTCGTATCTCGTATATCTCGCAACCATGCTTTTACCTATCTTATTAATATTTCCTTTTACCACATTTGTCTTCTGAAATATCTTTTTAAATAAGTAATACTGATATTTTCGTTCGTTAAGCAAAATAAACGAGCGGGTTATATTCCATATCTGTGCGTGTTGTTGTTCTCATGTAGTTTGTTCAGTGTGGAACGAATCTATACTAGACGAATGAACAATTAGTTGTACCTACTATGCTCAACTTTGTGGTATTTTGTGAATATAAAATTTACTAATTGTACTGATGGCGTAATTTTAATTAATTTTATTACTTTTAATATTATACTTTTCATTGCTTATACTAGTAGTAGGTAATTATTCATTTATATCTCTATATATTGTCATAAAATCCAATAACCTTTGGCTTTGGAATTGCTTAAATGAGCATAAAATCAATACAAATACACTGATTGGTGTTAGATCGATGTTCATGATTCTAGAAAAGCAATAGCTGTTATGAATAAACAATAATAATAATTTATAGGTAACAGCAAGTTATAGCTTTCCATGTATAAATTTTGAATGTTATCTCCATTAAATGTGTCGATATGTGTGTGTGTGTGCGCATGTGCGTGTGCGTGTGCACGTGCGTGCGTGTGCGTGTGCGTGTGCGTGAGCGTGTGCGTGTGCGTGCGTGTTAATGTGCGTGTGCGTGTGCGTGTGCGTGCGTGTGTGCGTGTGCGTGTGCGTGTGCGTGTGTGCGTGTGCGTGTGCGTGCGTGTGCGTGTGCGTGTGCGCGTGCGCGTGTGCGTGTGCGTGTGCGTGTGCGTGAGCGTGTGTGCGTGTGCGTGTGCGTGTGCGTGCGTAATGCGTGTGCGTGTGCGTGTTCGTGTGCGTGTGTGCATGGTGTGGTGGCGTGTACACACATTGTGTGTGTACACACGCACGTGTGTGTGTGTGTGTGTGTGTGTGCGCGTGTGTATTTTTTAATTTATTATGAAGTAATACTATATGTTGTGTAACGTTTTATTATGTAGTATATACTTTAAACATTTATTGCAATGAATCGTAGATAAAGTGATCCATAAAATGCTTGGAGGTCGCTCTAAAGATCCCTCCTCACCGTGTACGTGACAAGACTATTTACCTTACAGTGAAATGTTGAAAATTCCGTTTATAGATCACACTAAACTTGACACATTTAATTGTGTCAGGTGAGGTTTTTTTTTTTAGGATAGGGTGACAAACGAGCACACAGTCCACCTGATGGTAAGTGGTTGCTGTGACCCATAGACATCTACATCTATCCTCAATAAAGAATCAAATGCAGATGCGTTTTCACCCGTGAGGACTCAGATGGAATGCCTCTTTCCAGTAAAAGGGTCTCCGGTTCTCTACACTCACCATACGAAACACAGCAGCATTAAGCTGCTATTTTACGGTGGTATTCTGTGAGAGCGTGGTCCTTCCCGGTCGAGCCAACCCATTCGTGCTACAACTATACTACTAATATACGAGTAGCTGCAGCATGGCTCTACCACGTATATGGGAATAATAGATAATAGATAATAATAGATAAAGGAATAATAAATAAGAGAATTAAAATGTTTATTACAACGTGAACACGTAGTATTGTAAAAACAATGTGTGTTTATACGTATAACTGGCTTTACAAAATATTATGCATTAACAGGCATGAATAATTTGCAAAGTTTGATTAAATTTTAATTACTGAAATGCTTTACCACACCGGTATGTAAGACTTAAATTCGATCGCATTTTAGAATCAATTTACGGCCGTCCAATCGATAGGAAGTTGTATCCTTCTTACATCTACAGTAGTTAACTATATCAATGACCTAATTAAACAAAATTTTATTTGTTAATAAGCTATAAAATACTAGATCTTTTATTGATTTATATGATAATGGATATTTTTATTTTTCTAAAGATTTTCCATTTATCTGGAAAACCTAAAATGGTTTAACATGGAAATCAAATATTCAGTCCACCTGTCGCGTAATAGGAATTCAAAGCGTTGAAACTACTAAATCAGCTGCGCTCATTGGTGTCCTTTTCGATCAATAGTTCAAGCCATTTACTCCGCGTGCGTGTGTTCGTATGAATCTTGGCAGTATATATTCGTATGAGTCTCCATTTTTAATATTGGTGATTGCATATTTCAATTCAGAAAAATTAATGAAGTCATGTGGTTCATGAAATTTAAAGTCCTCTAAAATTATGATAAATCAATCATTTATAATTATATTAAATTCCTGTAACTACTGTTAGCAATTTGCATATGTAATACTACAAATGTAATCAAAAAGTGTTATATACAACATAATAAAACTTTAAAAAGTTAAACTAAATAAAAAAACGACTTAATCCTCAATTCAGACTTCAATAGTCGTAATAGGTTTTTACTTTGTATTTTATACAACCCCTTAGTTAAAACCAATTTAATAAAAAGCGTCATTTAAATCGGTTTCAAATTTTCCAAGAAATCACTGAACACATATAAAAACAGCTAAATGGTCAGCGTTTCCGATTGTATTACAACACGACACAATTTCGTATACGTTAAAGAAATTTTTATTTTATTTTCCCGAAACTTTACACTTAAACCATCTTGTACGCGAGGAGCCTAAAGATGCCAGTTTGTCCCATTATAACACCACATACAACTATTTATATTTTCTTAATAAACGTAGCGCTATTCGTAGAACTTTAGCAGTTGAGGATGTTTATGAGCCCAACACAGTCCCTGTTGTATTATACTAGCGATCCGCTCCGGTGTCGCCCGAATAGGATTTAATAATGTGGCGTTATTTAGATTTAAGATAATCATCAAAGATAATTTATTTTATAAATTTTTCGATTTCTCAAAAGAAATTTAAATAAATTATTAATGTTTAAATATTTTTAAACTGATAATATTTTTAGACTGATGAACAAGGCGTGTCGATTTTGCAGCGCTTTAAAATGGAAAGATGAGACCGCAGGAATGCTGTTCCAATGGCAAAGTGTCTCTTCCGTTACTTGGGAACCAGAAGAACCTTTGAAAACTCTTTTTATATGATAATGAGTCACGGCGCTTTTAAACAGGATCCGGAAATATAACTCATGCTTTCAAATGACGTCCTTCGGAGTTGACCAAATAATAATGCCGGGATTTTCGCATACTACGGTGTAAGGGCAAATTTATCATAGAATAGGTTCACTTTTTCCAGCTGAAAACGAACAGCATAAATTTTACAAGTATATTTTATGGGTGACGAAGACATTGAGGTAGACCGTCGCTGCCAATTTATCCAGGAGTTGAGAGAGACACAGTGTCAAAATTAAAGATTCTTGCATGAACGTAACATTTTAGTCAAAACATTTAAAACTGCTTTAGAAAACCTACCTGAAGAGGATTATAAAGTCGTCTCACGCAGATCGGACCCTCGAGGAGAGCATGAAAGGCGCTACAATGCACCTTTGATAAACGAAATAGCAGCCGTAATTAGTGGTGATCAATTTTCTTCACGAGACATTGTCTTGCGAGCATGTGATGATACGTTGCAACGGGTAGCTGATACACACAAGTTTTATGACGCTCTGCAATACCCATTGATTTATTGCAAAAGACAAGAGGGTTATCATTTTCAAATTCCACTCATTAACCAGGTCACAAAGAGCCTACTCCGAACAAAAAGTATCATGTATGGATTTTTGTGCGTATCATATGATGTTGCGAGAAATGATTTTAACCTCTTAGCCCGGTGTAGACAATTATTTCATCAATTTTGTAGACATGTATGTGAAGGTAGAAAGTGAACGTCTCCGTTATATATCGAATACCGAATTATATACATTTACAAGATGCAGTTTCTAGCGACGCCAATGTAAACCCCAGAGATTTAGGTAAAATGGTAATTCTGCCTCATCATTCGTTAACAGTCCCTGCTACCTACATGAGTACACACAAGACGCATTCGCCTATGTACGAACTTACGGAAGACCTGATCTTTTGTTACTTTTACTTGCAATCCCACATGGAAAGAAATTCGGAGTTCGGCGCAGGTCGCCATCGTATTCACACGTTTCTACGCGAATCCTCTTGCAAAACCAGTAATCAAGACCCCTGTCTTACGGCGCTTAACACAAACCTCCGTGTCTACGGTCGCTGGACGCTTCCATACCGGCAAACCAACCGTCAAGACCCCTGGCGTATGGCGCTCAACCCGGGCGCACAGTGTCTCGTTTGTCTGGTTATTTCCGAACAAAAGCAGTGACCACTCGGTTACTCGGTTACTCCGTGTCGCACGTACGATACTACGCTTAAGTGAAAGTGAAACAGTGATTGTGTGGTGCATAAGTGACTAGACAATTATTGATCAGAGCGCTTGCGCATTTGTAAATAAAATATCGTTTGCATTTCTATATATCGACTTATTTATAAACTGATACAACATGATTAGATCACCAAATGGCAATGAATCAAAGCACAACTCACAACCAGACTTGTCCAGAAGGACGGAAGAAGAAAGTAATGTTAGTATCCGTAAAAGAAAAAAAATGGACCACGACTGTGACTGCAAAGCTGAGATACAAGGACTACGCAGTGAGGTATCGCGTATGAATAATCTATTAGAAAAGTTCGTTATATCACAGGAGAAATTAATGACCGATATGCGTGAAAATATAAAACATTGAACGAAGAGATCAAAGATATCAAATCCTCGACTTCGGGGATAGTAAAAGACCAGGACAACATCAAAGGATGTATAACAGATTTAAATAGCAAATTTTCTACGCACGAAGACAGGCTCATTTGTCTTGAAGGTAGTCTCAAGACATCTACCACTACTACTATTGATTCATCAGAGCCGAACCAGTTGAGGAAATATGAAGAAATAATTCAGGAAATTAAAGAGAGAAAAAAGAGAGAAAAAAATATTATTATAGTTGGCATATCAGAACAGACTGCTACCAGTACTGAGGAGAGGGTTGCAAAAGACGAAGCTGAGGTTTTAAACATAACAGCCGTGGTAAGCAAAGACATTCCCAAGCCGATTAAAATTTTTCGTATTGGCAAATACAAACCTGAAAAGACTCGTAGAATTAAAGTCTGTTTTGACAAACCAGAGCCTGCAATGGTACTACTACGTAACAAAGCCAAATTACCAACTAACATCAAAATTTTCTCTGACCAAACTCCTGCTCAACAAAAGCACTTTCTAACCATAAAGGATGAACTTACAAGACGCAAAAATAACGGAGAAGATGATATTACGATAAGATACATAAATGGCATACCAAACATCGTTAAATCTGTCTCAAAAAACTCCAACGGCCAATAAGGCATACAAAGAATTCTGATATATTATATCAAATTGTAAGTGACTACAGACTCATAAAGACAAGAAAATCAGGTGTTTCATTTCACCTAAATGCAAGAAGTATCAGAAAAAAAGGAAAGTTAGACGAACTTAAATGTATTCTGAAATCGACACCAACACCTATACACGTAATATTAGTAACAGAAACCTGGATACGAAATGAAGAACAAGCCCGACAATTACAGATCGATAACTACACTCATTATTATAACTACAGGAACGATATCATAGGTGGAGGAGTATCAGCGTACATACACAACAACTTGAAACATCACTCTATAGAATCGACGTATGTAGAAGGAAACAACTTCTTATGGATACACCTAGAAAAATTCGGAATCAATATTGGCGTGGTATACAAACCCGGACATACCAATGTTGAAAAGTTTTTAAAAATATATGGTGCACAATTGCTACAACAAAAGAGATCAATTATATTCGGAGATTTCAACATAGACCTACTTACGAATGACAAAACTTCAACTAAGTACAAACATACAATAAGAGAATCAGGCCACAAGTTATTAAATAAAATTCACAAAAAATATTGTACTAGAGAGTCAGAGACGAAGAAATCTATCTTAGACCATGTCAGCACAAATCTTCAATGTGAACAATTCAATTTTGTTATTATTAACTCGTCCATGACAGACACAAACAGATCTTCCCAATTGAATAAATATGAACCACCCAAAAAAGTAAGAACGACTTATGAGGCAATAGATTACAAAAAACTGTATACTGAAATGGTATCATATGAAACGGAAGCCGCTGCGGACACCTACGGATATCTTGAAAATAAAATAAAACAATGCGTAGCACATAATCGAGTAGTGAAAACGAAAACACTGAACCCCCCTAAAAGGAATGGATTAACAGTGATATAATCACTGGGATTGCCCAAAGAAACTGCCTATGGTTGCAACACAAAAAAAATCAGGATGACAAGAGTCTAGAACAAGAATACAAACAAAAAAGAGACACAGTAGCTAAACTGATACAAAATACGAAAAATTCCTACTATTATAAATTATTTACAAAATATACCAATAATCCTAAAAAGATGTGGGCTCTTATAAATAACCTAGCAAATAACAAAATCAAACAAAGTAGTGCCTCCAAAGCTCTTAATAGACTCTGAACTAATTAGGACACAGATGAAGTTTGTGATATTTTAACAAATATTTTTCTACTATAGGTTCTCTATTAGCAAACAAAATACCTAACAAATATCACGATAGTACCTTGAATCCTGATTTCATACAACAAAAAATAAACGATCATAAACTGTCTGCCTTTACCCCATGTAATGCAGATGAAATAAATAAAATTATTCACAACCTAAATCCCAATACTAGTAGTGGAATAGACAAAATCAGCACAAAAGTCCTAAAATGTTTACAAGATCTAATCTCTGAAGGCCTGGCACATTCAATAAACAAACTTATGACTGACGGCGAATTTCCCGATACTTTGAAGGTTGCAAAAGTAACACCAATTTACAAATCCGGGCCCACAACTGACTCAGGAAACTATCGTCCTATTTCTGTACTACCAATATTGTCGAAAATCCTAGAAAAGTAATACATAACCGATTATCAAGTTACCTCGATTCCTTTAACTTTATCAGTCAGTACGGTTTTCGGTCAAAAAGCAATACAACTGCGGCAATAGTAGATTTAACAACAAAAATAAAAAAAATCTGGATAAAAAAAGATTGTTCTAGGCATTTACATCGACTTAAAAAAAGCCTTTGATACCGTAAGTCACCAGTTACTTTTAAAAAAGTTAGAGCACATTGGTATCAAAGGTAGTGTCCTTAAAATGTTTGAGTCGTACCTAACAAATAGATTACAGATAGTCAAAATAGATAATAACCAAAGTAATACCCAACCCATTACATATGGTGTCCCACAAGGGTCCATATTGGGGCCGCTACTTTTCCTTATCTATGTAAACAATATAACGGATTTAAGGCTACACGGTCATTTAACTTTGTACGCGGACGATACATGCCTATTCTATTTCGGTACTAATATGGACGAAATCATCTCAAAAGCTCAGAAGACCTTAACATATTGTTTGAATGGTTTCAGTCCAACCTGTTAACAATCAACATCTCAAAACATGCTATATTATCTACAAGTCGAAAAATAAAATAATTCCCCGCATGCTCCTTTAACAATTGACAACATCCCACTCGAACAAAAACTTGTGAAAAATATCTTGGTCTGAGAATGGATAGTAATTTAACATGGAACAAACAGATAGAATATATAAAAGCAAATTATCGTCGCTAACGGGTTCACTCTGTAACATAAATCAATGTATACCTAGGAAACTACGTTTCAATATTTACAATTCACTTATCAAATCTCATATATTATATTTAATAGAAATATGGGGCAGTGCCGCCAAACGAAATTGCAGGAACTACAAAGAGCTCAAAATAAAGCAATAAAAATACTTTCTCCTACCCATACTTAACACCAACTCCCGAAGATGGTGGCAGGAAAGTCACAATCAAATCTCGCTCTGGAGCGTTCGAAACCTTAGATAACAGCTGAATTGTCCTGTATTCGCCCATTCTATGTAAAATGTTTAATGCCCACATTAATGTAGAAGCATGTAGCCCTGTCCGCGCAATCAAGTATATCTGTAAGTACATAAATAAAGGAAGCGACCAAGCAATATTTAATCTCAGGAGTGAAAGTGAGGCAAATCCGTTAATGAAGTACAGACCTTCAAGCAGGGCGTTATGTCAGCAGTAACGAGGCAGCATGGCGTCTCCTTGGCTTCCTTTACACGAAAGGCACCCAACAGTTACTCACGTTGCTGTGCACTTAGAAAATGGAGCGTGTATATTTCACCGAAAAAATTTCCAAGAAAGAATTGCATCACCGCCAAAACTACACTAACAGCCTCTTTCAACTTTGTCAAACCGACCCTTTGCAAAACGTTGTTATATTCTGAAGTCTCCGCTATTATACTTGGAACACATCTAGAAGGAGTGGAAACGCCGTATTCAAGGCGCGCCTGTTGCAAATTGGCCTGGTGTAAAGTCATCAGATGCCCTTGGTCGTGTATACCGTCCATGTAACTAATTTTGAATGTTTCTGTTTACGATTGCTGCTGCACCATGTTCGGGGTCCTACAGGATATAAAGACCTTAAAACTGTCAACGGTCAGGAATGCGCAACTTATAGAGAAGCATGTGAAGCTCTGCATCTTTTAGAAAACGATAATCACTGGGATGAAACCATGGAGGAAGCTGTGCAGTGCCAGTCACCAGCCAAAATTAGGATCTTTATGCAACTCTCATATCATCTTGCGGGCTATCTAATGCACATAAATTGTGGGACAAATATAAAGAGTACATGGCGGAAGATATTTTGCGACGGTTACAGCAGACACACGCGAACATGACATACAATGATCACATTTATAATGAAGCACTTGGAAAAATTGAAGATAAAGTAATGGCAATGGTAGGCAAAAATTAAGCGACTTTGGAATGATAAGCCCTCAGCGAACAACCGAAAATGAACTAAGTGATGAAATTATACGAAACAAACCACGATATACCAGCTTTGCAGCAGCAAGTAGCCGAATTTGTACCCCGCTTGCTTCCCGAAAAAAAACGAGTTTTGACAAAGTATTAGGACAAATTGAATCTGGAAATGGTGCACTTTTCTTTTAGATGCCCTGGAGGAACTGGAAGACATTTTTGTTAAATTTATTATTAGCGCAAGTACGGAAAGATAAAACATTGCTGTGGACGTAGCTTCTCCGGTATAGCCGCCACGCTGCTAAGCGGGGCCGCACTGCACATTCTGTTTTAAAACTCTCTAAATCTGGCCCAGGAAGAATCGCCGATCTGCAAATTTAGCAAAAATAGTGCACGAGTATAATGCTACGACAATGCAAACTTTTAGTGTGGGACGAAAGTACAATGTCGCATAAAAAGCTGTAGAAGCACTAAATCGAACGCTCCAGGATTTGCGCAGCAATACCGATGTAATGGGAGGAATGGTGGTTTTACTGGCTGGTGACTTTGCCAAACTTTACCTGTAATTCAAAGGCACACCTGCAGATGAAATTAAAGCATGCCTCAAGTCGTCTATTTTATGGAACAAGGTGACAAAATTCAGTTTAACCACGAATATGAGAGTGCATTTTATAATGATATCAATGCTGGAAACTATGCTGACACACTATTAAAAATTGGCGATGGGCGGCTGGAAACGGATGCTGAGGGCTGCGTTAAATTGACGAGAGATTTTGTATTTAGTACAGAGTCATTCCGAAATAATTGCGAGCGTTTATTCAGATTTAACGAACAACATGCATGAAGACAAATGGTTATGTGAAAGGGCGATTCTTGCAAAAATGAGAGCGTTAACAAAATAAATTCAGATATATTAAGCGAAGTAGCAGGAGAAATAACAGAGTATTTGTCAGTAGACACAGTTATGGACACAGAACAGAGCACTTCATATCCCGTAGAGTTTCTAAATTCTCTAGAGTTGTCAGTGTGCCTCACATAAGCTTCAATTAAAATTAGGCGTCTCAGTCATGCTAATGAAATTTAGATGCTCCTCGGTTATCTAACGGGACAAGACTGCGTGTGACACATCTTGGACGGAACATAATCGGTGCTACAATTTTGACAGGCGTAGGAAAAGGTGAAAATGTTATTATACCACGGATCCCTATAATTCCTACAGATCTTCCTTTTCAAATCAAAAGGTTGCAGTTCCTATTAAGCTCAGTTTTGCAATGACAATTAATAAAGCGCAAGGGCAAACGTTACAGGTAGCGGGGTCAACTTAGAAAACCGTGCTTCTCTCATGGTCAGCTGTATGTAGCATGTTCGCGTGTCAAATGCCCAGAATCTCCACATTCTTTCCCCGAATGGGAAAACATGTAACATTGTGTACAGTAGCGTCTTAAAATAGTGTTCAGTTAGTTTTTTCCAAAATTCCCACAATCAATTAATCAGAATTCCCACAGATCTTCCTTTCAATTCAAAATTTCCTATTTAGCTCAGTTTCTTTTCAATTCCAAATGCTGCACCTCTGACGGACCTATTAAGCTCAGTTTTCTTCAACTCAAAAGGCTGCATCTCTGACGGATCTTTATTTGGCTCAGTTTCCTTTCAATTCAGAAAACTGCATCTCTGACGAATCAATTTAGCTCAGTTTCTTTTCAAAGTCTGCATCCCTGACGGATAATTATGCTCAGTTTCCTTTAATTAAAAATATCCTATTTCCATTTGAATAAACAGGCTATTTTCATGCTTTCTTATACGCTGCGTTTCAAAACATTTAAATAGGCTGAGGAATCAATTTTGCTCAGTTTCCTTTTAATGGCTGCATCTCTGACAAATCTATAAAACTCAGTTTTCTTTCAATTCAAAAGCAATGGATAGTTCATTTCCCAGTGACCATGCGGGCGAAGCGGGTAACAGCTAGTATTATAATAACCCTTTTATACAAACTATGTTTAATAAAGTTTTTGAATTTTGAGCAGGTCAATTTTGTATATTTTCTGGGATTTTCTTGTAAAGCGTATACATCGCACCAAGAATGAATTACTGACTCGGTGGAGTCGAGTAAGTGGTACTACTAGCTTGTGTTTGTTCTAGTATTTACAGAATGAATATCACTTATTTTTGTATAACTACTTTTATTTTGTGTACGTACATTACATTTTCATAAATGTATTGAGAGGCCAAAGTTAATATATTAATTTCCTTAAATTTTTGTCGGAGCGACTCTTTGGGTTTTAAATCAAAGATTGCTGTTATGGCCCTCTTCTGTAAAACAAATATAATTTCAGTGTCAGTCGCGTGTCCCCATAGCAAAATATCATACGACATTATGCTATGGAAATAGCTAAAGTAAACAAGTCTAGCTGATTCCACACTGGTACACAGCATATGCTGTAAAAGATTTCTAATCTTTTGCAGCATATCTGCAGAACCAAGTCTGCTTGCTAATTTTGATATATGGGGCTCCATTGAGCTTCGCGTCTAGTGTTATTCAAGAAAATGGTGGTATCGACAAGACTCAGTTCCTCCCCACTTAAAATTACATTAGTATTTAATTGTCTGACATTTGGAGTCATGAACTTCATACATTTCGTTTTAGTGCTATTTAAATGCAAGTTATTAACATTAAACCAATTTACTAATTTAGATATAGCATTATTTACTTCGTCATATTTTAATAACTGTCGCTTTAATTTGAAAATTAATGAAGTGTCATCAGCAAATAATACTATATTATGGTTATCCCTACTATGTAAGGTAAGTCATTAATATATACAAGAAACAGAAAGGGGCCGAGAATGGAGCCTTGAGGCGCCCATTTGTACTATCGATCCGAAAGAGCTCATACTATAATGACAACTTTTAGAGTTCTGTTACTTAAATATGAAACAATTAATTTAAGAGTTACTTCTTACACCGTAGTGTTGTAGTTTCCTGATTAATGTTTCATGGTGAACACAATCGAAGGCTTTGGATAGGTCACAGAATATACCCAAAGCATCCTGTGAATTCTCCCATGCATTGAAAATATATTTAATCAGCTCAACACCAGCATAAGTTGTCGAGCGACCCTTGTACTCTAACATGTAATTCAAGCATAGCAAATTAATTTTCTTTTCCTGTGAAAATGCAATGCACATTTTAGAAGAATGTGCAGTTGTCTGCAGTTGTTGCAGAATGCGTTTTTTAAACTAAAATATATCATTCCATTTCTCATCCACGAAATAGGTTAGTCTCGTTGGGGTTAAACGTGATGTCGATTAATGAAGTGAGTTACTTATAGTTGAGTAAGCTAACATTTCTTACCAGACCTTTTTATTTCTCATTTATATTTTTGCGCAATGGCAGTTAGAAATAAAAAAAAACAATTAAATCGATTGTAATTCATAATAACATAAGCATGTAGAAAAAAGATTTAAAATTTAAAATTTATTAAAACAAAATGTTGACAATATTCAAAGATATGCTAGTTGCAGACAGCTTCGGTGAGTTTTCTTTCAGAGTTTTTATAAGTGGTAGAGCCACGCTGCAACTATTATAGTTGTGGCACGAATGGGTCGGCTCGACTGGGGAAGGATCTCACAGAATATAAGGAAATAGCAGCTTCATGCTGCTGCGTTTCGTATAGTTAGTGTAGAGTACCAGAGATCCTTTTTACTGGAATCGAGGCATTACATCTTAGTCCTCGGAGGTGACAAGGGTGTCAATGTATTTCGATTCTTAATCGAGGACAGATGTAGATGTCTATGGGCCACAGCATTCACTTTCCATCAGGTGGATTGTGTGCTCGTTTATCACCCTTATTCTATAAAAAAAAACAATATCGTGTCTTACCCTAGAAAGCAGAGTCACGCTTTCTAATGTTGGCCTAAATATTTAAATTTTGGCCAAGTATAATATTACGTTAATGTTTTATGACATTCACTTTTCCGTGAAGGTACACTGGTTATATTAAATTAGAAAATAATTAATTTTTTATATAATTTGTATTTTTTTATAGGAGAGGGGGCAAACGAGCATGCGGCTCACCTGATGGTAATTGACTACCGCAGCCCATGAAGAACTGCAACATCAGGGTAATTGCAGATGTGTTGCCGGCCTTTTAAAAAGGAATAGGCTCTTTTCTTGAAGGTCCCTAAGTCGTACCAGTCTGGAAAAATCGCTGGTGGTAATCGATTCCACAAGGAAGTTGTGCGAGGAAGAAACTTCTTCTAAATCGCACATTGGTGACCGCCAATCATCCAGATGGTATGGATGGTATCGCGAGTTTTGTCGCGATGTGCGATGGTGAAATTGAGCGGCTGGAATTAGTCCGAACAATATAATATATATATACTTCGGTGTTCAAAATTGTCGTTTTAAAAATAAGATTTATGTTTTTCAACCATTTAATTTGACAATTCGACGTAATATTATACTTGGTCAGTTAAATATCTCTAAAATGTACTAGATGCAAGAATTTGGGCCTGTGACAGAATGAGTTATATAGTGCCGTAATGAGATTGCGGAGGTAGGCGGTTGTGGCAACGAGTAGAGAAAAACAGTCGGTAACGCGGGAAACGAGCCCAAGGATTCATTGTCTCCGAGGACTGTAACTTAGGTTTAATTGACGCGAAGCCTACGTAATGAGATTCGTATGTTTTCTTCTTTTTTTACTGTTAGATCCTTGTTTACGCAGAAAATTAACAATCTTATTGATAAAATACCCTAAAGTATGTTTAATAACGTACCTCGACTACATTAGTTAATTTGCCAATTTTGTGAAGGTTACATGAGTGTGAATTTTAATAAATTCTGAGTAATAGTTAGGAGTGTAATAAAATTTCATAACTTAAACTGTACAATAAATGAGTATGCATAACTTTTATTGCCAATTTGATATTCAAGTGATACTCATCAATATCACGTAACGGACAGTGTTTTATATTGTATTTCAGACAATGTTTCATATTGCCTGAAAGGATTTTCAAGGGAATGCGGGCTGCATAAACGTTATTAATTATTCAAATTTAATTTTACAATTATTACTATAGTGGGAGTGTTTCGATGAATCTGGGTCGACTGGCATACTACTACCTACTACATGATACATGATTGTCTTTTGAAGTTATATTAGCTTAGAATATTTGCGTAATTTTTCATGAAAAAAAAACTTATTTGCTATAAACGTGTAAATAATGAACAATTCCTACGAAGTAAAGCAAGACTGCAACGATTATGGCTAAGCACAATAAGTCGGATTAACCACGATGCACAGAATCATATTTATCGTAAAGTTTTGAATTAAACTTATGCAATGAACATGATCAGAAAGACTCAGAACATATAAATCAGGTGTGGTGGTAGTAGTAAATTAAAGACATAAATAAAAATGTGTATATATAATTTATATAAATTGCATTCGTAAAAATGACGACTTATACAACCGAAACCTTCTCCCTCACTGATGTTTTAAGTGAAGATTATTCTCAAAGTTTCGTTGTATGACAGAAACCCGAAAAGAATATATACGCAGTAGAATCAGCGCATCAGTAAACTGAAGTGACAAAGAGTCGGCCATATCTCTATTAAGCTCGTAGAATCAATCACAGTTTTGAAAGAAAGATTGAACGAAAGTGGCAATCTCGTCCCAAAAACCACATGGGGGAGTAGTTGCGGCCTAATGATGCATGCGCCATTGTGTCAGTAAAATTGGGCTGACATATCTGTTCGGGACAAAGGCCCCTTATTAAATAAAGAGAAAACAAATGCATGCGGTGAAATAATGGACACATACGGTTTAATATCATTCTTTGCGCTTTCTTTCGAGGAGACCTGTGTTTTGCAATGGACTTGTAATGAAATACAATGACAATTGTTTTAAGAAAACAGAAGAAGAGGAGAAAAGCTACTTTTTTTTTTTTGCTAAAAGAAAACTTGTACGGCCAATGTTTTCTTACTATTTTGGAAAATATCAATGTGTCGAGTAACCTCACTGTACTCATATTCAATCAGTGATGTGCGATTTTTGATGCAATTAAATCATAAGATAGTTTTAACGATCATTAAATTTTGTAGACAATAAAGAATATAACACATTTCTACACAAAACTAAATAGTTACGATCTTTTAAATAGATTGACAAGTTGACTACGTTTAGTAATTTCTATCAACATTGGTCATTATTAAGTAAGATATAGCTCAGGCTCTGAGACTCAGGGGGTGCGCTTGCCTTAATAACGCGAGAAACCTGAGATTTTTCGCCAACAGCACCAAAGAATATGTTAAAATGCAATAATTTTAAGTGCTGATTTACCATATACTCGGTGGTGAACGAAAAAGTGAGGAAACCATAGACAAGTGAAGTCCACCAACACGTAATTAGGGCAGCACGATTTTTTCCCTTACTCCAAAAACCCACACAACAAAAAGAAAAGAGGTCTGTGCCCAGTTCTTTTACTTTGTATATATTGCCTTTTTATAATATGGTTTATGATATTTATTTCTCAAAACGTTTACAATGTTAGCTAAATTGAAACGGCACAGCACACGAACAAAGTGATCACAAAATAAAAAGACAGTTTTCTTTATAATCTAAGGTAAATAATGTAAAAAAGTTTTATGTACCTAATAAAATAATAAAAGTAAAATGCAAAGATTAAAATTAGCTTTCATGACGGTTGCTTTACACTATTCGGTAAGACCGCTGAGTACAAAAATATTTATATACCGACGTTATTCTTCGCTTAATCGAATTGACGTTGAACTATCGTGACTGGAAGTGATACGCATCCTTAATTGAGCGCAATGACTACTTGGTCAATGACTTAATGATAATTTTTCTTCGTTTTTTAATACATACACAATTTTTATATACATACATACATACATACATACATACATATACATACACATGTAAATACACACATACATACACATACACACACATACACATTGACTTGATTGATGATTTAGATTTAAGTTTTATTAATCATAATTGTATTAAGTCGAATCAATTATTATGCTCATTTAATAACATTTTAGCATTTTAGTTTACCTATTAATATTTTAATCATGCACAATTTAAGCGAAAAAGCAAACCACCTAGATTATATGTTTAGAAAAAAAGTTTTAGTAATATTTAAATGTTGTCATAGTGATTTCTTAATGATTTCTTATATTTACGCGAACACTACACATTGAATAAAATTACTTTTACGGATTCTATCGCGTTTAATTAGCTTATTTTTATTAAATTCCCGACGTTTCGGGTGCTTTACAGCACCCATGGTCACGGGAAGTCCCCGGTCACGGGAGAATCCGTAAAAGTAGTTTTATTCAAGGTTGTCATATATTTGGCTTCCCTTATCTCTTTCGGTAGTTTGTTGTAGATTAAGGCACCTTCATTCAAAATACATTTTTTACTGTAGTTAGTACGTGCTGTACGTAGTTTTAATTCTCTAAAGTCTTGGTCTTAGTTTTGTTCTAGGTTTATTTTTTTGTAAAAGTTATTTCTGTATGAATGCTTTTGTTTAGTGTTTTACGCGCTTAATTATTAGCTTATTATTGATTTGAATTAAATGTTGATATAATAGAGAGTGTATCAATGGAAACATTTTTTTAATTTAAAATTCATAAATTTGTAGGAATAAAAAGTAACTGTGAATGTTACAAAATAGCGAGAAAGCTTCCAAGGAAGCTCAAGTCAAATTATTCACTACGTGACTTCATACATGACAGACAGGCACTAGTGTACTTACTCACCGTCGTGACCGAAATAACAGTATGTTGGGAAACGTTTCCGGAATACAACCTAGGGATTTCCTATTATGAACAAAACTTTTATACTAAAACTGTTTTCTTGTTAAATATGAAAAATTGTTGGATGCTTATATTTATAAACTTTCGAAATGAAACAACGTTTTAGTAACTTTTATAATCACTTGTAATTAGTGGGATAAATACAAATTAATTAATGCAGTATTTGCCGTAATCGTAGCGTTTAGCAGGCGGATATACAATAACAGGATCTCTTGTATTACAGTGCTCCTTAGGCTAATGGTTTGTATATTCATCGAACCCATTACCATCGTCAATAACTTAAATCCAATGACGATTTATGGAAAATTGGTTGATTTGTAAATTTTCCATAATCGTCACGCTTCGCAGACGAATTGACGATCGCAGTACTAGACTTCTCTCACTTTTGACGCAGTCGACGAAACGACGAAACGACGAAACTACCAAACGACGAAACGACGAAAGTCTGGGTATTTTAAGTCTACATAATTATTTTCCCTCGAAGTGATGTCCCCTTGACTGACTTTTAGCCACGACGCCAATTCCCGAGTAATCAGTAGTTATCAAATGCATAATAGATTTAGTTATGTGTACAAGAAAATAAATAGGGCTAGTATTCCCTCTTTTTCTCTTTGACTTTAATTTTTTAGTCCTTGACTAAGAAGAGGAAAAACGTATTTTTGAAAAATCTTATTTTATAAAAAAAATAAAATAAGAAAATTATAGTATTCATGTCCTACTGCTGGGCCTCTGATTTCTGAGAAAGGTTAAGGGCGACAAAGATTCTATCGCGCTACCCCAGACGTGCTGGCGGAATTTGAAACATGTCTTCGAAATATTTTTTTTATTTCTCAGACATCCAGGTTTAAACAGGTTTTTTCTTTCACCACGCTACATTACAATTCAAAACAAGCAGAACGATATTGTTAGAGTGAACTATTTCTCCTTGAGTAACAAAGTGATGTCTCGCATTATATTCAACATTTGGCTAATCTTTTAATTAAACTGAACTGCATTTTTCTTAAAATTAGGTGATCAATAAAGCGAAACGTTACCTAGGAACATGTTGCTGAGCATTGTAAAAAAGGCTAATGATAAGTACATATTATTTACCATAAGCCTTTTTCGTTTTCATTTATCAAAATTAGCAGACAGTTCAGTAAATTTTTCGCAAAAGTAACAAAATACTGCTCAAGTCAGTATTATAGAATGTCGTTATCAGACGCACCAAATATTTTTTCCGCTCGTTTAATAAATTCCCATTTTATTTGCTATCTTTTGTTCATGTAACAGTACCCGCGGCTTCAATTAATGATCTCTTCGCAATTTAAACAACGTTGGTTGCTTTTTACTCAATTAAACTCATTAAGTGCTGTCGATACTCCCACAGTACGTTATAAGAATGAAAGTAAATTTCAGACATTTAATGTTTTAATAATAAAAGTAAAATGAAAATTTAAGTCGTTGGTCCTGTTCTCTTGATCTCTCCTGTCCTGACCTCTCTCCATATGCGTCAAATTGCCGTCCCGTCGGACTATGGGAGCGAGGGAATAGTGCATCTGTGCTAGCGCACATATTCGTGCACTATTCTTCCTACGCCATTGAAATTTAAGGTATTTCTTGTGTACTTAAGTAAGTACCAAATAACTCAAAATATCAATAAAAACGTAAACAATGGCCAGAAACTTACATTTAAAACGTTATATTATAACCTATAGTGGTAAAAAAAACCTTATCGTCTTTTAATTCGGCGCCAACGCCATCTGATTGCAAACCGCATAATACTAAACTATCGTCATCATTACAGCCTTTAAAAGTTCACAACTGATCCTTACCACCCCCATAGATTTCTTCATAGGGGATTGGACATGTCTGCAATAGTCACACGTTTGGCAGGCGGGTTGGTAAACGCTGAGTTTTGTTATTTTGAGATGTCATAAGGAAGATACTGTTCCCCATTTCCTGTTTCATTTCCATCTGTCGCCTCTTTCAACACCCACAGGATGGTATGGGGTAGTGAATATTCTTCACTTCACCGCCACACGGGTAAAAGTAACATAAATACAACGATAAAAATATCAATTTTACAGTACTGTATAACAATTTCCACCTTGAAATGGATAAATCAAGGCAGATTTTTCAAAATGTATAAAATATATATTATTCATAATTATCATAATTTCGTCTTAAGTGTAGTATTTAACCACTTTGCAAGTTAACTTTGCAACCCTTTGTCCACGTAAACTCTGTACCTTTTGATTAACACTTTAATATATAAATTTTAGGAAAATTAAAAAAAACTATTTCTTTATTTCAATCCATAAGTGTTGTACCAGTTTCCAAGTTATAAAAATGATTTAATAATTGTTTTCCATATACATTTGAATCCCTCCGTAAAATAAAAAGTATCGTAAAAAATTTGAGCACTCAATTTCACACTATAAGGGTTTGAATTTTGCAAAATACTTTTTTAATGGACGCCTACGTAATTAAAAAAAAGCTATTGCAAATTATTCACACTCATTTAAAAACCTTAAAGTTACAGCCTATATACGTCTCACTTCTGGGCACAGGCCTCCTCTCATTACTGAGAGGGTTTTAGGGCAAGGGAATGTCCGCTGACCTGCCTCAATGCGTGTTGGCAAACTTCACATGTCTTCGAAATATATTTTTTTCTTGTTTATCAGACACGCAGGTTTCCTCACGTTGTTTTCCTCCACCGCCGAGCACGTGTTAAATCAGCGCTTAAAATTGCAATTAACAATTTCATTGGTGCCGGCGGGAATCGAACCCGGGTTGCTCGCGTACTATGAAATTTATGGCGAGCACTTAGCCCCTGAACTACTACGGCTGTAACCTTGCAGCGAGTGTAATGCCTACTGTTGTGTGAAGGCTTGAAGTTGTAGTATCCGAAGGTTGTCAGTTGCGTGTTCATATCATATTAGTTGGTCACCACTTTGGCCGTGGAAGGAAAAGGAGAGATCTCCCGCCGGGCAAGGTGTTCTGCCCGAGGAGCGGCCAACGCTCCGTGTGTTATTTCGGACCTGTTCTATATATAGCGCGTTAACTTCAGAACTTTGATAGCGCGATTTAGGCTTTGGTACGTTTAGCTTACGGCGCGACGACAGCGCCGCCACAACCTTATGGGTAATTTATTTAAATAAAAATGTAATACCTAATTTATTATTTTAATTTAAGAGAAGATTTAATTCCACATGATAGAAATAAAATATTATGTAAATAAAATGATGTAATAAAACATTATGTTTAAATTAATACAGTCAGTGGGTAAACGTTAAATTTAAACTTCAAATAGTAAACTTATACACGTAATGAGCTTTATATTTATTACATTTTAATAATTATATTATATTTTGCCAACACTAGAAGTTCCTTTCAAAGCTAGCCGAATGGAGCATACGGGGTTGTGCACACGTCATAATACAAGGTTATTTTGCAATAACTGGCCAAATTTGCAGAGGAGATTCAGAATAGATAACATAAGCGAACGGTGAAAAAAAAAAACAAGAAAAAAACTGAAACATTTTGTCCTTTTTATACTTTATATTCAAAATGTGTGGAAATGCATTATTTTAATTGCTTATCATTCATAATTATGAAGCACCTACTATTTTATACGCACACACATTCGTAATGGAGTGTTGAATTTGGAAGCAGTCGGTGGCGTTCGGCGCTCGCGCTCGGTTATTGGTATCTATAGTTCAGATTTAGGTATCTAATAGTTGTTTTGACTCGGTAAAAACAACCGCGTCTCCCCGCTCTTTCCCTTCCATTACAACGCTGGGTACGTTCACCTGGCCGGCTGATAGTGTTGACTTGACCGTGACCTCATTACGTATCGAGTGTCCTATTTATAAAATTTCGTAGGTAGTATTACTTGTCACAGCCAGTACTACCTGAATTCTTCTGGATATCATCCATTTCATTACCAACGCGTGCAAGCACTAAATAATAACGATGGTCCACATCGAAAACATTTTTGTAAATGGTTGTTGTTAAACATTGATAATACTAACATTATGTGGACTGACGAAGCGCAGTTTTTCGCATGTAGGGCTTTATAATAGTCGCAACGAACATTACTGGGTAGTATGCAACCTACATGCTATAAAAGGTAGTTATCATCAAGTGCGATTTAGTGTTAATGTTTGAGCCGGAATTATTGATAAAATAATTGTGGGCCAGTACTTCATTGAAAGACGATTAATGGGTGGTAATTATTTGGACATGTTACAAGGTGTTATTCAAAATTTCCTGGACGATATACCCCTAGTGTTACTGAATAATTTTTATTTCCAACACGATGGTACTCCGCCTCACTATTCAAGTGCAGTACGTGGTAATTAATTTGAATAGCGAATACGAAGATAGGTGGATTTGGCGTGGCGGCCCTATACCATGGCCTGCAAGGTCATCGGACCATACACCATAAGACTTTTATTTATGGGGTGAAATAAAGAGACAAGTTTAAGTCAAAGAGCCCCAAAGCTATGACGCCCTCCGCAGCAAAATAATTGTAGCATTCACGGAAGTGAAAAGTGCTAAGACACATGTAATTAGAAAAATAATTTAAGGAAACGTGCTCAACTATGCATTGTGAGAAACGGACTCCATTTTACCTATTAAAATACCAGTAAGTTAGTTTTATTTTAAGTGATTGCATAATTAAGATGTATATAGTTCGTTTTTGTAAATAGTTAATCGTTTTAAAATGTTAATAGTTGTAAATACATGATTCCAATTTTTAAATACGCCATAATAAAGATAGTCATCGGTTACGTCTGTAATACAACAATATACAACAACATATAATTTCTGTCAGTTTTGAATATGTTTATTGAACAGCTTACGCGCAGACGTGATGTTCGTGTCGGTTGTGATCGGCAATGCTCGGCAACATTCCACTGCCTTCGTAGCCGTCCGGCCAACTTCTTTTTTACCGGCCAGCCCCAGCTAGTCCGCAACGCCTTCAACGCTTGACGCGCCAACCTATCATTGGCTTTCCAGCTCAACTATCTTTTCTACAACTAATTGTTTACATTTATTCTCCCCCTCTTTCCCTCGCTCTGTAGTCTAAACTTGTACTTCGAACTGCCTTTTGTGTGGGAGTAAAAATATTATTTAATTCGAGGTGTGCAATATACTTTTATTTGCATAGAGTCTATCTCAGTTGTC
The DNA here is from genome assembly GCA_029286625.1 of Parnassius orleans. Lineage (NCBI taxonomy): Eukaryota > Metazoa > Arthropoda > Insecta > Lepidoptera > Papilionidae > Parnassius > Parnassius orleans. The sequence goes on along the minus strand of JAGSMP010000305.1, from coordinate 434,606 downwards.
GATGAAATGTATTTTTTTAATTTATTATGACGGTCCTAGCTATAGCTAAAGTAAACTAGTCTAGCTGTTTCAGCACTGGTAAGATTTCTAATCTTTTTACAGCATATGCTGCATAACTAAGTCTGCATGCTAGTTTTGATATATCGGGGCTCCATTGAAGCTTCACGTCTAGTGTGATTCGAAGAAAAATGATGGTATCGACAAGACTCAGTTCCTATATTACTTCCTATATTACTTGTATATCAGTATTTATATTTTGAACTTAATTATTACATTTGGCTGGTCTTTGAAAAATAACCCTGTATGAGTTGTTTCACGTCTCGTCTCGTCTCGTATCTCGTATATTTCGCAACCACGCTTTTACCTATCTTATTAATATTTCCTTATTACCACATTTGTCTTCTGGAAATATCTTTTTTAAAATAAGTAATACTGATATTTTCGTTCGTTAAGCAAAATAAACGAGCGGGTTATATTCCATATCCGAGCGTGTTGTTGTTCTCATGTAGTTTGTTCAGTGTGGAACGAATCTATACTAGACGAATGACCAATTAGTTGTATCTACTATGCTCAACTTTGTGGTATTTTGTGAATATAAAATTTTACTACTTGTACTGATGGCGTAATTTTAATTAATTTTATTACTTTAAATATTATACTTTTCATTGCTTATACTATAGGTATTCATTTATATTCTCTATATATTGTCATAAAATCCAATAACCTTTGGCTTTTGGAATTGCTTAAATGAGCATAAAATCAATATAAATACACTGATTGGTGTTAGATCGATGTTCATGATTCTAGAAAACCAATAGCTCTTATGAATAAACAATAATAATAATTCATAGGTAACAGCAAGTTATAGCTTTCCATGTATAAATTCGTGCGTGCGTGCGTGCGTGCGTGCGTGCGTGCGTGCGTGTGCGTGCGTGCGTGCGTGCGTGCGTGCGTGCGTGCGTGCGTGCGTGGGGGCGCGCGTGCGTGCCAGCGTGCGTGCGTGCGTGCGTGCGTGTGTGCGTGCGTGCGTGCTTGCGTGCGTGCGTGCGTGCGAGCGAGCGAGCGAGCGAGCGTGTGTGTGTGTGCATAGTTATGGAGTAATACTATATGTGTAACGTTTTTATTATGTAGTAGATACCTTAAAACATTTATTGCAATGAATCGTAGATAAAAGTGATCCAAAAAATGCTTGGTGGTGGCTCTAAAGATCCCTCCCTCACCGTGTACGTGACAAGACTATCTTTTTACCTTACAGTGAAATGTTGAAAATTCCGTTTATAGATCACACCTAAACTTGACACATTTAATTGTGTCAGGTGAGGTAAGAGCAATTAAAATGTTTATTACAACGTGAAAACGTAGTATTGTAAAAAAACAATATGTGTTTCTCGTATACGTATAACTAGCTTTACAAAAATATTATGCATTAACAGGCATGAATAATTTGCTAAGTTTAATTAAATTTTTAATTACTGAAATGCTTTACCACACCGGTATGTAAGACTTAAATTCGGTCGCATTTTTAGAATCAATTTACGGCTGTCCAGTCGCCAGGAAGTTGTATCCTTCTTACATCTACAGTAGTTAACTATATCAATGACCTAATTAAACAAAATTTTATTTGTTAGGAAGCTATAAAAATACTAGATCTTTTATTGATTTATATGATAAAGGATATTTCTTTTTTTCTAAAGATTTTCTATTTATCTGGAAAAAAACTAAAAATGGTTTAACATGGAAATCAAATATTCAGTCCACCTGTCGCGTAATAGGAATTCAAAGCGTTGAAACTACTAAATCAGCTGCGCTCATTGGTGTCCTTTTCGATCAATAGTTCAAGCCATTTACTCCGCGTGCGTGTGTTCGTATGAATCTTGGCAGTATATATTCGTATGAGTCTCCATTTTTAATATTGGTGATTGCATATTTCAATTCAGAAAAATTAATGAAGTCATGTGGTTCATGAAATTTAAAGTCCTCTAAAATTATGATAAATCAATCATTTATAATTATATTAAATTCCTGTAACTACTGTTAGCAATTTGCATATGTAATACTACAAATGTAATCAAAAAGTGTTATATACAACATAATAGTTATATATAACACTAATACTAATAACTTAAAAAGTTAAACTAAATAAAAACGACTTAATCCCTCGAATTCAGACTTCAATAGTCGTATTTTTTTTTTTACTTTGTATTTTTATGGTACAACCCCTTAGTTAAAACCAATTTAAGAAATCACTGAACACACATAAAAACAGCTAAATGGTCAGCGTTTCCGATTGTATTACAACACGACACAATTTCGTATACGTTAAAGAAATTTTTATTTTTATTTTCCCGAAACTTTACACTTAAACCATCTTGTACGCGAGGAGCCTAAGGATGCCAGTTTGTCCCATTGTAACACCACATACAACTATTTATATTTTCTTAATAAACGTAGCGCTATTGGCTGAACTTTAGCAGTTGAGGATGTTTATGAGCCCAACACAGTCCCTGTTGTATTATACTAGCGATCCGCTCCGGTGTCGCCCGAATAGGATTTAATAATGTGGCGTTATTTAGATTTAAGATAATCATCAAAGATAATTTATTTTATAAATTTTTCGATTTCTCAAAAGAAATTTAAATAAATTATTAATGTTTAAATATTTTTAAATAAAATATAGCTTAGATCACTCCTGGCATTGCTTTCTATCTGTTCGTTAAGATATATTACAATTAGGTCAGCCATTTTAAAGTTTAGCCTGGACAGACAGACAAACAATCAAAATTTTTAAAAATGTTTATTCATGTCTTAGTTGCATAAAAATAACTGAGTGAGCTTAACAGAAGCCACTTATTCCGATATTACAGACTCTTCTATTTTATTTTTATTTAAATATTATTATTATAAACGAATACGCGATGAGGTAATAATTAATATACCTTTAGTTTAAATTAATATACAATTAGCATTTTGGGCAAGCTTCAAGCGTACGGCTTATCTCTTAGCCTGATTGACTGGGTGAAGATCGATCGTCGATGGCGGCTCGTTCAATCCTATGGCTATAAACGCCGGAGTTCCTCAGGTGTCCGTTCTCTCCGCAACTCTCTTTCTGCTGCATATTAATGATCTGCTTATGTCCGGTATCTATGGGGATGCAGACTACAGCGCAGTTGTGGAGAGGTACCAGCTGAATGCTCGGGCCAGTCGGAATCAAATCCAGTCCGAAAGAAAGGCGATGGTTGAGCCTGCGAATCTCTCACCGCTGGCAGTCTGCGAATTGGGTGATGCCAATCCCGTGAGATTCAACGCCTCCAAAGCACAAGCGTGTCTCTTCACAGCTAAAAGGAGCCCTGGCTAAAAGGAACCCTGGCTACTACTTTCTGGAATGTATTTTTGGAGCACACTGACCACCTTCAGTTGTTAGGGGTTGAAATTTCTCCGAATCTCAACTATGGGCGGTTTATTGAGTCCAGAGTCAAAACAGCCGCAAGGAAACTAAGTGTCCTATCAAGGGTGCATGGGTACTTCACGCCGCATGTATAGATTATTATTGACTGCCTCTTTAGTCTAGTGGTCGTAAACGCGACTGATGATCATCAGGTCCCGGGTTTGAATCCCGGATCGGGTTAAAATTAATTATTTGGTTTTCCTGACAAGAATTTCTCAGTAGTAGCCCAAAGTCAGGAAGTTGGTGTTGTTACACTCCCGTGAAACCTTCGGAAAGCACGTAAAACCGTTGGTCCTGTGCCTGACCTCTTCCGGTCTTGTCGGATTACCATCCATTCGGAATATGAGAGTGAGGGAATAGAGAGTGCACTTGTGCTTGCACATACACTCGGGTATTATTATTCTGCGCAGATGGCTAGTCTCCGTTGAGACTGGCCGCCGTGACCGAAATTCGGTTTGGAGGACATTATTTATTACAATAGGGAATTATAATTGCTATTACTGAGCCCGCCAAATGAAAGACGGTTTACTTAAGCCTACAAAAACATTTGTAACGTTTTACGTATAAGCTCGTCAGTCTGTTAATAACAAATAGGGATTGGTAGTGCCATTAAATGCGATTGGTAGTGCCATTAAATGCGCAGCTATTCAATATTTCCCAGTAAGCAGTTGTCTTGTTTAAGCATTAGGTTTAATCTGCATCAATTCCTTTTATAGGAAACCTGTCTTAGTATCCCAGCTGTAACCTTATCCTTTTATGTAATGGATAATACAAGAATTTCACATATTAATCTTTATGAAATGTTTATTTTTAAATTGGTTAAGGTTTCGTTTTAAGTTTTAATTTTTAAGCATACAGGAATTTCAGTAGCGGATAGTTCTTAATAAAGCTATTGATATCTTTGTTGCTAATTTTGTCTCGTTCGTTCATTCATTCATCATAGCCTATCAAAATCCACTGCTGAATATAGCCCTCCCCAGAGAATGCCTCACAGGGGCGATATTTGCCACTGTTGCTACGCTTGGCAGAGGGGTTAGCAACCGCAGTTTCTTTTCCTAGTTGTTATTAGGAAGATGCTGCTTTTCATCTCCTGGTTTGTTTGCCTTTGTTGCCTCTAACGATGCCCACGGGATGATATTTGGTAGTAGATATTGTTACATCGCCACTACACGGTGATTTTGCAGAATGAAAAGATACCAGTTATTACCTTTCTAAATAGTCAGTGGCGTAGCAATAACCATCTATTTTATCAATTTATCGATTTCACAAAAAATCTCAAATTGTTTCGGATAATATATAATGCCTAAATCACTCCTGGCATTGCTCTCTATAAGTTCGTGAAATTTCATCACAATCGGTTTAGCCATTCCAAAGATTAGCCCGTAGAGAGACAGACATACAGACAAACAAAAAAGTTAAAATTGTTATTCATTTTTTTATTTTATTTGTTAAAACAATACATTCATGTCTTAATGTCATACAAATAGCCCCAAATAATCCCATGAGTTCAATAAAAGTAAGTTAATTCGATATTATAGACGGACACTTCAATTTTATTTATGATAATATGGAAATGTATAAGATACTTGCGAAAATGGAGAGAGCGGTATTTTCAGCTATATCGGCCCCGGGCGGCAGCAACTTATACTTTAAAAGACATAAAAATCTGAAATTTAAATAATTCAATACGATAAATCAAATACTTGGAACTCCACACATAAAAATTTGATCGGTAATGCTAACAGGGTATAAATAAAATTGGTGAACTGACGACTTGGTAGCGCAGTGGCTGAGCATTTCCTTGCGGCACTGCGGGGCGCATTCGGTTTCCGCACTGAACAAGTATGGCCTACAAATTATTCCGGGTCTGAATGTTTGTCCATGAAGAATTGACATATTATGTAAAACGTCTCCACGGTACAGAAGAAATTATTAGTGTGGGGTGACGTTTATCCCGAACAAAAATTAATCACGTTTCATTTACATGTAAAGCGTACATACAATTTTTAGTAAAAAAGAAAATGTAGTGCCACATAAATGAAAACACCCTCTGACATTTTTACACGGCATGCCTGCAATCAGTTCCAACCCGGTTGCTCTGCGCTTTTTATTTTATCATTTTTCATGGACTAACAAATTGCAGAGTGAATATAGTAAACAGATAGAGTTTACTTTTAACATGTGTGCATATTTGGAGGAAATATCGGGATAATATATTTTCCTACATACAACATCTATACAAAAAACAGAACGTTCTACACGATTATTTCATAAAGTTTGAATTAAATTATATGCGTTCCCAATAGTTAATTGGTTTATAAACTATTGGTATACTTGAAATAGTAAGCAAGCAAAAGTACACACACGCCTGATCAGGAAATGGTGTAATTTATAATTATTAATTAAAAAGAATATACCACATGTGTGACATAGTCCATGATGTCCAACACTTAATTATGGAGTGTGTCAAAAACACAGAACACTATTTACCCTAGCAGGGTAAAAATCACAGCAAAAGACTGTAATTAATATCTGAGTATCACAATAACAAATATGACATGGTTGCTTTGTATTTTAGCATAACCACGATTTGATGCAGCTAAAGCTTAACATGTTATAATCAACGTCATTCAAAGTGAATAAATCGATTCAATATAAACGAGTATTTATTTGTGCTTCAAGACTCACAATAGTTGAACGACAATTTTAATTAAAATGACACACGGACTAACTTTAATCCATCCCCTTGATCATCGAACTAAATGTCCAATGTGTTGTGACTTGTGACGCTGATACTTTGGGGATATCTATTTAATTGTGTTTTGTTTTCATACCTTTATTTCATGCCGCTTAGCCTGTAATTGTACTTTTTTTAATAATCGGTCTAGTATGTACAGACATAAGCAATTAATTAATGCCAATTTGGGACAGAAATTTTTAAGCATTTTTCTTCTTTCTTCTCCTAAAATTTACACTTACAATATTTCTCCTAAAATAACATCTCAAGTAAAAATATAGTTTTTTAACCTAAAGTCTTTATTTAGGTTACCACATAGTCATCATTAATACAGCCTCTTACAGGTTCGCTCCTTAACAAAGGCCTTCCAAGGATTGCCACAAAACACGATCCCGAGCCACCTATATCTATGGACTTCCCGCATTTCGTCGTCAGTCGTCTTCGTAAAACACTCAGATAAAAAACTTCTTTGATGAAGTTTTCCATTATATTTACTGGGTATTAGGACTTATTATACCTCTTACATGTATCTTCCGCCAAATAGCAGTGCTTTCAATGCTGTGCTCCGGTCTGAAGGTTAAACAGAGCCAGTATAATTACAGGCTGTGACGTATTCCATCTTAGTCCTCACGGTTCATCTGTAGCGTTTTAATTTGAATTGGTTGGTGGGAATGGACTCCAGTAGATACTTTCCATCAGCTAGACTGATAATTTGTTGGTCATTACATTTTATATAAAAATACGGAATTTCGCAAGAACCTTAGAACCTTTGAATATCAGTGTAAAATAGCAGCTTAACACTGCTGTGTTTCGTATGGTGAGTGTAGAGAATCGGAGACCCTTTTTACTGGAAAAGAGGCATTCCATCTTAGTCCTCACGGGTGACAACGCATCTGCATTTTATTCGTAATCAAGGATAGATGTAGATGTCTATGGGTCACAGCAATCACTTACCATCAGGTGGACTGTGTGCTCGTTTGTCACCCTATCCTATAAAAAAAACCTATAAAATATAATAGATCGGGGAAAAAATTCTTTGTATTTTTTTTTGTATAAAATTATAAATAAAAATCTCTTTGGTTGTACTGTTTGTATCTGACTGGTTTTAATTTCTATAAATATAGGACATAAAGAAAAAGAAAAATAAAAAGTAAACAACACCACCGATTTTGATCTCTACTACAAACAACTAATGATACTCAAGCAAGAAATTGAGAAATAACGGCTGGAATTGATCAACAGAAAAGGAGTGGTCTTTTATCATAATAACGCGAGAGCACACATATCTTTGGCCACTCAGCAAAAATTGAGAGAGCTTGGTTAGGAAGTGTTAATGCATCCACCATATAGTCCTGACCTTGCACAATCAGATTTTCACCTATTTCGGTCTCTTCAGAATTTTTTGGGTAGTGTTAGGTTAACATCAAGAGAGGACTGTCAAAACTACTTGTCGCATTTTTTTGATTAAAAATCCCAAGATTTCTACAGCAATGGGATTAAGTCACTACCTACGAGATAGCTAAAACTTATCGAACAAAATGGCACATATATATTATAATTAAATGTATTTAAACTTTGAAAAAAAAATGTCGTGAATTTGTATATAAAATACGAAGAAACTTTTTCCCCGACCTTATATTATGTTTGAAAAACTGCGATGAAAACTGAAAAACTATGATGTTTTCTTATGTTTGAAATAAAGTTTTTTTTTCCAGAAGTGGACTGAATAGCTAAAGTAGTAACATTATAATTTTTCTTTAAATAAATTGCCGAAAAAAAACAACATCCAGACGTGGAACAATTACTTAGACAACACGTAAGTAATTACGTGCGGGATTCAAACCCGCGGCTTTGCAACGCCACCTTCCTCTAAGAGTCGAATAACTTAATAATATTACAATGTATTTAAGACAAGAGTGAACAGGCTAATAGAATTATATTACATATTCGGCTGCATCACCATTTACCATCACTCTTACCCTTACCAGGTGGCATTGTAGTCAAGCACTGGCTTTTATAAGTTAAACAAGTGGTAAATTTAAAATTTTGTACAAACGACTTCAATATGAATATAATTTATTGTTGATTTTTTAAAACTTTATTGTTGATTTCGATAAAATTTAAATGGGACCACCTGGGAAGTATATAACCTTTAAAACAAAAAAATCAATCGTTTCAGGCGTCTTTGAGTAATCGGTGAACATACATAAAAAATATTCCGACAAATTAAAAAACTCCTCCTTTTTTGAAGTCGGTTGAAAAACATTAAAATGTATAATATAAAAACGTTTATTTTTTTTTATTTTAATGCTTTAAATTTTAAGGCAAAATTTTACCAAAATGGATAACGAATCAAGACATCGTTGCTGTAATAAGCTACCGACTTGCGACTTGATCCGTTGAAGGGGATCAACAACAGCTATAAAAGTAAATTGAATTGTTCTCTGAGCTACTGTTCTATGCCGCATGAACCGATAGCCGTTTGCTTTGATCGCTTTTTATACTTTAAAATTAATTTTAAGACTTTACACACTTTCATTTTATAACGCAGTTGATTAAATCAAAATTTAATACATAGTTTTTAAATGACGAGTATTTTTTAACCTTTCTTTTAGTGTCGAATGCGGAGTAATAGAATAGAATAATTTTTATTCAATATGGATTAAGTAATACTCTTATCAAAAGTCATTCATACTTTTATAAGTACCCTGGGAAGAACCAGCAAGAAACACAGCGAGGCTCTTTTTATAAACAATAATTTAAGAAAATTGTAGAATTAAATTATTACTAACAAATCAAACATCAAATAAATCTTTTTATGCAGATTTTGTTTAATAATAACTTTCAAATTTTTAATAGAATTGCTCTGCATGTTTTCTGCTACTTCGTTGTAAAACGTATATATGTTACAGTCAAAACTCATAACCGCTCAAAACCACTTTAGACTGTAAAAAAACAGGCAAAAGTAGTTTTGACTAAGGACGTTTGTCAATACCACTTTTAACTGATTTTTGCAGTCAAAAGTAATTTTGACTAAGGCCGTTGGTCAAATCCACTTTTAACTGCAAAAATACTGGGTAATAGTGATTTTGACCAAATTACATCGGTTAAAAGTGGTTTTGACCAACAAAGTTAATCAAAACTTCTTTTGACTTATACTTTTTGAATTTCTGAAATTAAAAAGTTCAATTTCTTCAATATTATATTTCATATCATTACTATATAATGTACGCGGCTTTAGGGTGGCCCAAGGCCCACCCCAGCCCCACCTTAACCTACTGTTACTGATATTGCGAGTTTTGACCGATAGTCTAAAGTTTAAATCAGACAACACTACTTTTGACTAAGAACGTTGGTTAAAACCACTTTTGACTACAAAAATCAGTCGAAACTGTTTTTGTCTGATTTTTGTCTGATTTTTGCAGTCGAAAGTGGTTTTGACCGGTTATGAGTTTTGACTGTGACATAAACATTGCTCCATGACGGAATGATTAACTCTTTGGAGTCGGGTAAGTAACTGACTAACTTTCATCGCGTGGATGTCGTACGAGCCAAGCAAAGAAGAATAGAAGCCAAGAAAGGCCAGAAAAAAGGAGAGCTTTAGGCTTCCGACGGATGGTGGAATAACCATCCCAGTCTTCGTCAGTGCCAACCATGCCAGTTACAGGTACGATGTATCTGGCACTGCGGTCGCCAACCCGCTTGTCTAGCGTGGCGATTAAGAGCAAAACCTCCATGTACAGTACCTACCCCAAAAATACGGTTCCTAGTTACCGGTCGCCCCGTTATTTCTGGCCGTAGTGGAGGTCATGGCAACGATTGGGCAATGGGTGCAAAAAATCCCCGGGAGAGGACAGGTTACCACCAAAAATTGAACTTGTATATACTTGGTGTATAATGGACGGAATCTGCGGCAAGACGGAAATATTTACGAGCTCGAAGCTGAGCTGGAAAATAGACGATAGCATATTATAGGGATAAGAGAAGTCCGAAGAGAGGGGGAGGACACACTTAACACATTTTTTTTATTTAGATCCTTTATTTCTTGATAATAAACAAAACGTTTTAAATAAAACAACTGTTGCTCCACCTGAATATCGCACGCTTACTTCTTGAGAAGAGAGCGCTAAAAGCCTTATAAACGTAAGAAATCTTGCCTTAATCTTGAATTATTACTAGATATAAAGGTGGTTTTTAATTAAGAATAGTAAAATAAAATATATATAGTATAAAGAACATGTTTTGTTGTACATTGAAATAAAAAAATAATGTATAGGCAACTTATTTTATCTGTTAAATAGGAGAATATTTTTTCGTGTAAGGTGAGTAAAAATGACGATTAGGGTGCACACATAGCAAGTGTACAATCACGTCGTACTAAATCGATAAGATTCGTCGGTGTGGTCCTTAATAACTATAGGTGCCGTAGGTCAATCGCTCGTGATTTAATTGGCAGTTTGAATTGCGAGACTTGACTTTACCGGTTACACTACTAATTATAATCCATGACATTTTAATTTTATTAGAAGTCGTCTTAATTTTGTTGCTCAAATGCAAAGACTTGGCTGTGGAGCACACTATTTCAAATATTTTAGAATATTTTTTACATATTCCCAAAATTTCACGTCAGGATTACATGAAATTTCGTAATAAAGTTCATAAAATCTTTATCTGCACTTTTGGACTCCTGCTGTTGCCCATTAATTGAATGCCTTGCGACTGTTCAAAGTTTTGAGTAAAAGTTTTATCAAATTAATTGCGAATAAGCTTAAATAATGTTTCATACAAAAGATCAGTGTTATTATTCATCATCATCATCATCATCACAGCCCTTCACAAGTCCACTGCTGAACATAGGCCTCCCCCACGGAATGCCACAAAGCACGGTCCCGAGCCACCTGCATCCATCGACTTCCTGCATGTCTTACCAGGTCGTCACTCCATCTAGTGGGGGGATGCCCTACACTTCGCCTGCCGGTACGAGGCTGCAACTCGAGAACCTTTCTTCCCCTACGGTTGTCGGTTCTTCGAACTATATGGCCGGCCCATTGCCACTTCAGCTTACTAATCCTTTGGGCTATGTCGGTTACTCTGGTTCTACTGCGGATATCCTCATTTCTAAGTTTATCACGCAGAGAAACCCCGAGCATAGCCCTCTCCATAGCTCGCTGAGCGACCTTGAGCGTCCTCATACGGCCAGCAGTGAAGGACCACGTCTCAGTTCCATATGTCATCACTGGCAACACGCACTGGTTGTACAATTTAGTTTTGAGGTTTTGAGGTATGCCTGACGAGAAGATGGGTCGTAATCTTCCGAACGCTGCCCAGCCGAGTTGAATCCGTCGATTGACCTCTCGGTCGAAGTTGGACTTACCTAGTCGGACTATTTGTCCCAGGTAAACATATTCGTCAACAACTTTGAGCTTAGTGCTCCCAACAACTACCGGCATAGGTGTTACATGGACATTAAACATGATTTTGTTTTGTCCATGTTCATCTTGAACCTATCCGTTGGGAGACACTATTGAGGTCATTGAGCATAGTGCTTAGGTCCTCCAGCGATTCTGCCGTAAGGACTATATCGTCGGCAAATCGAAGGTGAGTGATGTACTCGCCATTGACGTTAATACCGTATCATTTCCAGTCCAGTAGCCTGAAAACGTCTTCCAATGCAGCGGTGAAGAGTTTCGGGGATATTACGTCACCCTGTCTTACACCACTCTGCAGTTGGATAGGTTTCGTACTCTGGTTCTGTACTCGGATAGCCATCGTAGCCCTACTGTACAAACACTTCAGCACTTCGATATACCGACAGTCAAATTGGCACCGCTGAAGGGACTGTAGCACCGACCAAATTTCGACGGAATCAAAGGCTTTCTCATAGTCCACATACGCCAGACATAGTGGCAAATTGTACTCTTCGGACTTCTGTACAATTTGCCGAAGGTATGTGTCTATGTGGTCGTACCTTTCGGCTTGCTCGGGAGGCTGGAAGTCGTCGAGTCTGCATGCGAGACGATTCGTAATGACTCTCGAAAACAGCACGTAGACGCGGCTCAGAAGGGAAATCGGTCTGTAGTTCTTCAAGAGAGCGTTGTCGCCTTTCTTAAAGAACAAGACCACCGCACTTCTGCTCCACGTCTCCGGTGTAGTGCCACCATGGAGGACGGAATTATAGAGCTTCTGAAGGACTTTAAGTACCGGATTTACACCCGCTTTCAGAAGCTCCGCTGTAATTCCATCCTCGTCTGGAGACTTACCGTTTTAAGGTGCTGAAGAGGCGTTCTAATCTCGCTCAGACTGACGTCCGGAATATCATCGGAATAGTGTCGGATAAGACTTGCTCTTGGATCGTTACTCACACTTGCGTGTGGCTCCAACGATGATGTGTACATCATCGTTGGAGCCATAGAACCACATAGAACCTCTCAATCTCACTCAAAATCTCAGGTGTCCCGGAAACGACGCTGCCACACTCGGTATTCAGCTTCGACAGTTGGCTCTTTCTGGCAGACAGATCTCTAGCAAAGACTTTGGAGCCCTGGTTCCGCTCGATCGCTTCTTCAATACGAGCAGTATTAAAGTTGCGTAAGTCCCGCCGCATGCATTTGGAGATCTGTCTGTTCAGTTGCCTGTATGCTATCAAATCTACTGAAGATTGCAGCTTCATTTCCCGTCTAACAGCCATGAGATTAAGAGTGTGATCGGAGAGATTTTGTGTTCTTCTGCGGCGGGTCTTACAAAACTTAGCTCCGACCTTAGGACAGTTTCCACGAGCTTGTCATTCATATCGTCCACTGCATTGCAATCTTCTAGGCACTGAAAACGGTTTTGTAACTCGAGCTGAAAGGTTTCGGGACTTTGGATTAGAGCACGAGGGGGACTGAGCGTTGACTTCATTAGACGTGACCTCTCCAACTTAACGTTTAGGTTCAGTGTGCCTCTAACCATTCGGTGATCGCTACCAGTTTTCACCCTCGCGATCACTGAGATATCACTGAACAGTTGGCGTCTAGTCGTTATAATGAAGTCAATCTCTTTTTTTTTTGTCGAACCGTCGGGGCTCGACTAGGTCCACTTCCTGTGGGGCCGCTTCTGGAAGAAAGAGTTTATCATAAAGAGTCTCTCTTTCTCCATGATGTCGGCCAGCTGCTGGCCCCTTGGGTTCCGTTGCCCTAATCCGAATTTCCCTACTTTCAGCTCACCGTTCTCTCTCTTGTGCCTAGCTTTGCGTTGAAGTCTCCCATTAACACCGTATAGTGGGTTTTGGAGGAATGCATGGCTCTAGAAATATCCTCATACATTTCCTCCACCTCCTCATCAGGGTGTGCCGAGGTGGGTGCGTAAACCTGTATGACCTTCAGCGAATACCGTTTGGTGATTCTGAGTATAAGGTACGCAACCCTCGTCGACGCACTCCCAATCTTTACAACGTTGTTAACGAGAGACTTGTGGACGATAAATCCGACACCTCCTTGGGACAGATGGTCGCCCTCCCGGTGATAGAACAAGTTGCCGGATTAGAGGATTACCGTGTCCTCCCCCTCTCTTCGGACCTCGGATAATCCTATAATATTCCAGCGCAACTTGTCTATCTCTTCTTCCAGCTCCAGGATCTTCTCGTCAGTCCTCAGGGTGCGTACGTTATAAGTTGCCAGGTCGAGTTGTCGTAGGTGGCAACCGAAGCTCCACCGGAGATTCTTAGCACCCCCTGCCCCGCCGTTACCATGGTCGCCACCGTAGCCAGGAATAGCGGGGCCGCCGGGGACTGGGGGCCGTCTCTTCGTAACTTTCTTCATTGGGGGGTATATTGCCGTAGTTGCCACGCTTGGCGAGCGGGTTGGTAACCGCAGTTTTTTTTATTGTTATTTGCGTTTGTTATCAGAAAGATGCTGCTGCCCATCTTCTCCCTCAGTTTTATTATTGCATGAAAGTAATGGAAGTGGGGAAGTTTTTTCATTATGTTACTTCTAAACTTCTCCAAACTACGTGCATTTACTGGATCAAATTCAAATTTCTCACCTACTTGCTTTTTATAAACATATGGTAACGAAACTTATTGTTCACAATGATCAGAACACAATTTTTGAATTATACATTCATGCAACGGCTTAACATTCGTAAAAATGCTATATGTACAGGTTGCACTAGATTAAGTAATAGGCGTTGGCTCTGAAATAAATTAAAAAGACCGTATGATGATTTTAGATCAATGATCTAAATTTAACATTTTCGGAAGAAGCTTCTTGAAGATTGATATTAAAATTTTCACATACTACAACAGATTTTTCTGTTTATTGAGCTTAAAAACTTCCTCCATATATTTTTCATATATAAAACACGGGGCCTGTAGACGCTCATAACAATTATATTCTCAAACTCAACTTATGCCATTTCTACAGTTCGCTCAAAAGAGAGGCCCACAAAATCTTTACGTTTTTTATATTACAATGATTTACTAGCTAATAATAACGAGCATCTCTTAAAATCGTTTTTCTATTGAAAACAATTACCACCAGATGATTACTGAAGTTAAACATTAAGTTATAAGCTTTTAGCTAATGTTTAGTTATATTGTTGCTATTTAAGAATAGTTCAATTTTTAACTCTTTGACTATCATTCCTTGTATGTTTTGATGCACCAGGTATAAAAAAATTATCATTTTTGGAGTCATACAATTAACGATTTGTAAACTACATTCTAAATTATTTAAATAATTATAATAGCTAGAGATTACCTGTATTGTCTCAGTTTCTAATTTCAATTACTTGTAAAGTATAGTATAGTAGTTTCATAACATAGTAATGTAAGTGTAATACAAGTAATAACCTTGTAAACATTCTCGAAGTTTGATACTTATATCGGTGAAACCAAATGGGCGTTTACAACCAAATTCTAAGAAAGAAGGCTGCGAGTACGATGTCACCTTTCTGGACTAAGATGGAATGTCTCTTAAACTGTGATTATATTGGCTCTCCTAACACTTCAAGCCGGAATTTAACAGTGTATGATATGTATACACTGCTGCAACAGAAATAGATAAGAAAAACAGGAGGAGGAGGATAATGAAATTGGAACGAAGAATACCTACCCAGTCTGTTCTTAGGCCAAAGTTGGAGCCTTAATATAAATTTTCTCACTGAGCGGGTTTTGGAGCAATTAGTCCGCCGCGCTCTTCCAGTGCGTGTTGATGGGCTTCACGTGTCTCCAAAACATTTTATTCCTCAGCCATTCCTTTTTCCTCAAGTTGTTTCACTGCATCGTCGAGCACGAGGTAAATCAGGTACGTTCGCAGACGAGGTAAAAACGTCAGGAGGCCAGTGTGGGATATATTTTTATAGGCTATATTTTTCCCATACTTTTGCATTGAAACAGTATAGTAATACGATTTATTCAAGTGAGATCTAACAAAATATCCTGATTATTATTTAAAAATAAATAATTTTTTAGAATTGTACATTAATATTTTTAAATTTTTAATTATATAATTTTAATTTTTTGTTTAGAAATTAATACAATAAAATGTATAAAAGAGGTTATTCCATTACAATTGTGCAATTAGGGTTAACAGTCTTACAACTTTGACAATTAAATGTAGCTCAAAGCTGTTGGGAGAAGCAAGATAAGACGTGACGGTGTGCCTTTGTGGAGTACTTTCGCTATTAGACTATGCCGCATGCACGGGATTTCTAAAATTGCCTCAGAGAAGTAAGATTAGATATGCTTTTGACTTTGAGTATCTCAGTAGGTTTCAAACTGTAATCTTTAGCTTATAAGTTTTCTTTGCTGTTATTTGGATTGATCATTTAATATTTCTTTGCAAATTTTGCACGATGTTAAAAAAAAAAAATAATATAAAAAAATATTAGTGCACTTTTCTAATGTAATTATTAATTTCTCTAGTTTGAAGTTCGATATATTCATAATTTTTCGCTGTCTGTCTGACTTTTATTTGTTAAGCCACGCGACCATGGCAATAAAAAAATTCACAAATTCTTTTATGGTATACGTGCCACACAGACACCACGCAATATTAACTACACGTATGGTAATCCAGGTATCGCAAATAACGCAAAGTGCGTTTTTCGTTTGATGGCTTCGGTGTTGGAAATTCACACAACTCAACATCAACATTCAACAATCAACATTCTGGACGAACTAAAGGCGATATTAATGAATTGTGAGCTGTGGTAAACTAGATTCATTTATTTTCATCAACTACTATTACTATGTACTAGAAATTATTAGAAAAAATACTTCCACCTCTTTCCTAGCCCTTCAATTTATTAAAAAAATATTGAAAAAATGTTACTCTGTAAGTAATTTAAATTAAGATTTGAATACTTTTTGTTTAAATATCTCGTACAAACAAGAGCAATAAGTATCCCATGAGTAACGACGTTTCATTAAAAATCTCTTGTGAAATTAATTGGATTTTTCGCTGCGATCTTACTTTTCAGTGAAGTGAGAAATATTTCCTGGGTAGTTATTTTATATGGTTCATTGTTTCAATTATTATTTCGTTTAACAAATGCTCTCATCTTACTACCGTTTAAAACTATATCATAACCACTTGTGGTAGAGATAAATATAATAATGAACGAAATTCGCACCTATATTATAATATCTGTATTATGTGCTCGTCAGTTTTTTGAAGTAATTAGTTAATCAATTATTTAATCTCATACTAACATATGAGATAACCTTTTACCACTTTTACGAACGTGGCATCCCATCTTAATCCTCAGGGGTGTCTATGCAACTGCATATCGTTCTCATCATCGTTCTTAACATCTATATATAGATATATATACTTATAACTCTATCTATATCTAGATATAGTTATAAGTATATATATATATATATATATATAAATATATAAATATATATATATATATATATATATATATATATATATATATATATATATATATATATATATCTACAAGTATCTACAAGCCACGCCATCCATTTACTGTAAGGTGGACTGTGTACTTCTACAAAAAACGAAGATTCGTATTCGTAGATCGTAACCGGGTTGCTCGCGTACTATAAAATTTAAAGCGAGCGGTAAGGTGTGAATATGCGTTGCATTTAGACGCCATTACTGCACAGTTTAATATAATTTTTATTTTATTGGTATAGTCAAAATAAAATTCTTGAACAGGGATATTCACAGAATACCAGCGCAAAATAAATGTTATTTGTGTGATGAGTGTATAGAACCGAAGAATACTCTTAACTAGAAACGAGGCATTCCATTTTAGTCTTAAGTGGTTACAACGCATCTACATTTTGGTTCTTAACCTAGGATAGATTTAGATTTCTATGGGCTACAGCAAGCACTGCCGGAATACATCACCCAATTTTGCGACCATTCATCACCATGAGGCGATTACGGAAATGTTAACAATATCTTATAGCTTCCAGTAGATGGCGATATAACGTAAAATATTCAGACCAAGGACGGAGACCAACTCAAATGTGCAAGACGTGTACTGCGATTTTCACAACTTCGCTTTAATCGCCGCTTACCCGTAGTGAGGATAAAAGCACGTTCTGCCTATGATGGGAGAGGCCCACGTCCAGCAATGGACTTTCACTTGATAATAAAGAAAAGCAGAAGAAAGGTCTTTAATAGCCATCTAAAAGTCAATAAAAGTTTGATGTTAAATGTACTTTCTTAATACAAAATTATGAACAAACTGCATTTTAAGTAAAATGTGCTTTTGATATAGTTATCTTGTAGATGGAATGAAGTAAAATTAATGTTTGTAGATAAATAACGCATAATGTAGAAATCAGTGTACATTAACGTCGTTTTGCGGATGAGCGGCGACAATAATTGCATGTTGGTGTGCGGGCACAAGATTTATGACCCATATTGCGGGCAAATGAGCCACTTTCTAATTAAGTGGTAGAATAATTTTCTATATCACTAGAATAATTTTTGAGTCACTTGTTTGTGGAGAATGGAAACTGTTCTATTTTTACGCGTTAAAAATACTTACCTCGTTTATTATAATCCCGTAGTGATTGATTGACGGTTCTAACGAATAAACGATTTCCCGTCGACGATTTATGCCAATGGACTGAAGGCACCTAAAATAAGGTAGACTTTACTTCAGTCTATTATTAATTAATATTGTTGTTATGTTTGTTAGATGGACCATAATGTCGACCAAGCCTTATAAATTGGAGTGCACGGTGAGGCAGTGCCAGTTAAAACTACCTCCGCACTTTAATTTCTACATGAAGGGGCTTGATAAAGGCCGCTCAGCAGCATGCACATCAGATGCTATACTGACGAAAAACGCGTAAACAATATAAGTTTTGCAGATGATATGGCGCTGCTAAGTGCGTCGAATTGCGGCTTAAGAAAACTTTTAAGCGTTTGTGAGGCATACGCGGCGGAACGACTATAAGTGTAATACGATAAAAGTCAGTACTATATATGGTATTGGTGGTGGGATGTAACCACTTTAATTTACTTGCTATTTAATTAGCTGTTACTTTGCGGAAATCTATTATACTAAAGATGTTAAAAGAATCTGTAGCCTTCTTTATTTGAATTCATGTCCGTGGTACTGGAAACCCTTCCAGTACCGCGGACATGAATTCAAATAAAGAAGGCTACAGATTCGTTAAATAAGGCAAAAAAAGAAGGCTACAGATTCGTTAAATAAGGCAAATAAAGAAGGCTACAGATTCGTTATCATGTCAGAGTACTAAGATAGAATACCTCACAGCCTGTAATTTTACTGACTCTTACTCTTCAGATGGGAACACAGACAAGGCAGAAAAGTAGTCCTACTACCTGGTTCATGTACGATAATTTCATGTAGTACTAATAACTTTCACTCACTAACATTATGTTGTGTCCATGATACTGGAATAAATAAATAAATTTATTTATTGTTAATTTAATTATGTTGTTCTTCAATTCGTATTATATAGTACTGGTCTAATGAAATACATATACGTATTTGAATTTGGAGACTTTCTAAAATATATGTATCTATAGACTTTTTTTAACTATCGTATTATGTGTGCTGATATCTGATGGTAAGTGGTGATGTAGCCAATGGTGGTAAATCGCACTGAATTAGCATAACAAAGCCTATTGAGAAGAATAAAAATAGAGAAGACACAATAGTCTTCAGAAAACCTGCAATAATGACGACGCTCTTTTAAATAAAATAAATAATAAAAAAATTCAATAACCCGACTGCAAAAAAGACAACTTAAAAGTAATGCACTAAAAAGACCTAAACAAGATTGAGGATAGAAAACAAAATTAAAATAAACTATAAACAAAGTAAACTCTACTAAGGTTTAACAGACTATATTATGAGCTGAAAGCCTAAGTTAACTACCCGCATATGTAAAAAATAGCTCGTAAAGTTGTGTAAATGTGTTTTTCTTCTACATCAGCGTTTTACTAGATGGTAGGACTCTTTTCAGCCTGGAAGTCCGTCTGGATAGGTACGACTCTCTTACCGATTTAGGTCGCCAAGCTGCAGTGCGTGTACTGCTGTGTTCTGGTCTGAAGGGTATAGATAGCCATTATAATTACAGGCTGTGAGGCATTTTATCTTAGATGACAACGTATCTGTAGCCTCCTTTGTTTGAAGTTCGTTGCAGATATCTTTGTGTCACTTACCGTCAGATAGGCTATAGGTTTGTCATTTCAGTTTTTGGTGGCTCATTGCTTGACAAAATATTATATAGTTTTGTGCCTTCTCAATGACAGATATTTGTATATATGTATGTATATGTGTGTATAAGTGTATATATGTATAAAGTAACATATTTATATTATTTTATATTATTTTTAAATAATATGTGAAAATACGTTAGTGTTTTCTGTTTATGACTATGGCTGGTAGATATATCTGGAGAAAAATAAGAACGCACAAATTCTAGTTTAATTTTAGAGCTGGGTGAAAGTTCGGGTGAGGAATTTTCCTGTTAATGCACTATTTCTCCACAGCTTCTTCTGGTAGTTTCTTCTTCTTGTTACTATTAGCTTCTATGTTGTATTTTTTCTGTTTAATAAATTAAAATATGATCGTTTACATTTTTCATTTCTTATTAAGAACTATGAGTTTGAATTGTAGGTAGTTCTTCAATAGACCGTTATCGCCTTTCTTGAAGTATAGTTGACAAGTATCACGCACCCAGCACTGATGTCACACAAATAAATATCTTGATATAACCTGCAAGGAATATACCTTTGGAAAATCAAAAGAGAATTGATATTTAATGCTATATTTCATTACAATATTTAAAGAAAATCTATTGAAAATGAAAGATGTTAAATAGTGGCTAAGATTTTGGCTGTGGCGTTGCGGTTCGATTCCCGCACGAAAAAGTATTAATTTTTATGGCCTGCTTATAATTATTTCATGTCCAGGTGTTTGCCCATGCTAGTTACATATGTCATCATCATCATTACGGCATATCAAAAGTCCACTGCTCAACACAGGCCTTTCCCATATACTGCCTCATTCAAAGGATAGTTGCCAAGATTGGGCAATGACGCGGGTTGGCAACCACAGTTTTATTTTTGGAGTTGTTATCACGAAGACGCTGCTGCCCATCTCTGGTTTGTTTCCTCTGTCGCTTCTTACGATACCCACGATACGATATGGGGTAGTGGATATTTTCACAACGCCACTATACAGTAAGTATTTATGCATGCAATACTAAAAAAAATATGAAAGTCACTATAGATAATAATATGTCAGTAGCACATGAAATTGATGAATTGCCGTGTAACAGAAGCTTATCATGTTGTACATATAAACCTTGTTTGATTTTTGGGACACCATGTTTAATTTGATTAAAGAAAAGAATCCACTTTTTCCTGTCATAAGGGGCGATAGATGGAAATCAAATAGGTGATGGAAAGCAGCAACTTTCTCATATAATAAAAGAACCGCGGTTGCTAAACCGCCTGTCAAGCGTGGCAACTATAGTAAAAATCCTCTCAATGAGGCAACCTAATTCAGCAGTGGACTTTTGATCGGCTGTAATAAATAAATGTATGAGCATGTAAAATAATATTACAATCTTGTTAGACATTGTCCGTCATTATCAATATTTTGGCAAAAGCACAGCCAGCAGCAAAGTATGGCCCGGAATCAAAATATAATATAATAGACTCACTTCACTTATTGGCATCAGCTGTGTGGTATCTTGTACGTTGTCTAGCTTCCAAGTCATACCGTTCATATTGTAGGCAAACGTGTTTGGGGCCCAATTATTCTTCAGCATTATATTTCCATTTCTACCATGTTCGCTAAGAAACAATGAGCATTCTTCACAGATAACAGCTTCGGATTGAAGCTAAAAATTATAAACAGGCATTAGAACATATTTCATAAAAACTAGGTCCAAGTCAAGTAAATGTGATACGAGTATATTGTTTATGGTTAAATTATTTTTCAAGATACATATTGTAATAACATGTTACTGTAGGAGGTGTGAACATTTAGTTTTAGAAATGTATACATCAATTATGAGAGCGACAGTACTCAACTAAATCAACTATACAACGTGTTACAAAATACCCCGTAAAAATATAATTAATTATCAAAGCCAAAATTTTTGTCAACCCTAGTAAGCTATCATGTCAGGGAACCAGATTATTTAACAGAAAGGCCTACGTACCTATTTTACCTAATAATTGTCTACTTTAATAGTTTTCTATTTTTCATTTATAAATGTTTGCTACCTCAATACAAGGATGTCATTATACTCAAGTACTCGCTTAAAAAAATGTCAAGTTGGAAAAAAAAAATGTTGTCAATTTAAAATCTTCTAATCGATATTCTACAACTGTTTCGAGTTTTTTTTTCCAACATTTTTTGCAAAATAACGATGCTTTCTAACTCGGAATATTACGATATGATGTTATGCGTAGGCCATGAAGATAGCAATTTAAATCGAGCTCGCGAACTGTATCGGCAACGATTTATCGATGGTAGACCCTCCACTGAACAGCGACAGCTGCCTTCGTACCAGTGCTTTCTGAACATGTCAAGACGGCTACATTCCACCGGCTCTTTTCATCGGTCTACTGGAAGTGGACGTCCAAGCACAGTCGACGCCAGGCAGGCTGAATTAGTGTTAGAGCATTTTGAAGAAGAGCCGACCACAAGTACGAGGCGAGTCGGAACAAGATTTGGTATAAACCATGTTGCAGTTTGGCGAATTTTTCGTGACGACAATCGTCACCCTTATCACTATCGCCGTACACAGGAGCTGATACCCTCCGATTTTGCACAAAGGAGGAACTTCTGCGAATGGTACCTCGGGCAGTTAGAGGAAAACCCTAATTACGTAAACTATGTTCTTTGGACGGACGAGGACACATTCACGAGGTTAGGACTTTCAAATATGCATAACAATCACGTTTGGGCTCGCGTGAATCCACATGCTTCACGGCAGGGCAGATTCCAACACCAGTGGCGGCTGAATGTGTGGGCTGGCCTTTATGACGGGCATGTCATCGGTCCCGTCATTATGCCATCAGCCATCACGTCTGAACGGTAGTAATTATTTAACGTTTTTACAAACGGAATTCGAAGAGGCGATTGATGACTTTCCTGTGGCTGACTGGGATTACTTTGAGAATCAAAGAAACATGGTGTTTCAGCATGATGGAGCTCCGGCACATTTTGCTCGCAACGTACGAGAACATCTTAACGTTTGCTTTCCGCGAGGATGGATCGGCCGCGGGGGACCGGTGCTATGGCCTGCTCGTTCTCCGGACCTCACACCCTTGGACTTCTTTTTGTGGGGTTATGTGAAGGACAGAGTGTATTTCTCCGATTGCCCAACGGTTGTCGAGATGGAACAGCGTGTTAGATCGGTTTCCGCATCAATAACACCGACGATGGTGCGAAATGCCATACAAGCCATATCTCGACGAGCGAGGTTGTGTATTGAGCAAGGCGGAGCACACTTTGAGCCGTTTCTGTAAATTTGACGTTAATTATGAAAAAGTAAGTATTCGTTTAGGTTGTTTCGTTAGGTTAGGTCTTTTAAAATTTTTGTCGTTCTGCGTAGTTTACTCTTTAATTTTACTGAAATAAGGTTTGCACATCAGTGAAAATAATAATATTTTTTTATTTTTTTGGGGTTTGTTATACAGCGTTACTACGGTTCTTAAATATTGTGAATGAACTCGTTATAAGGCCCCAATTAACCTCCTTTCGGATTTACGGGTAGTTTTGTCACATCCAGTATAAATAGCTATTAAACTAAACATACTTGTCGTAAAGATCTTCATGTTGGGGAAAAAGAGTTTATATTGTAGATAGCAATGACGACACAACATGTGTCTGTATCATGTCAACGAAAGATTACAATAACTGCACCTCAAAATCGTGAAAATGCAGGCAATTATCAAAATGTCCACGCTTATTGACAGAAAGACAATAACTAGGCGTAATCGAGTCCGTATATAAGTAAAATCAAAAGACATCAGTAGAAGCAAGAAAACGTGCAACGGTAAAGAAAGCGAGAGATCAGCACAAGCACGAAGAGAATAATATGATCATTGATTATTGTATATATATTAGAGATAGTTGCGCGACTCCAAATTTTATTTTCGTTATTGCGCTGTGTTTTAATAACAGATGGCGCTATATTAAAAGTGCTTTAAACTCGCCCTTATTTTGCACTTTACAATTTTTATCTCATAAACAACCATTAATTACATTGCACAAGTGCTGCAATGCAATTAATATTTGATTGTTTCTTTTGCTAATTATTAGTTCCTATTACAAAAAATAAAAACCGGTTATCGTTAAAATGTTTATTGTTTAGAAATGATTTGCTTAATTATTGATTAACATTAGCTGTGTTCTATTTAACAGTATTTTGCGCAATATAAATTGATTTCTTTATAAATGTCGCTACTGGTTAGTTAATACCTATCTAATATTACAAAGTATTGCTCCTCTTCAAAATGTTCATAAATTAGTATCAAATAATTGTTTATAGTACATCTCTAATCTAATATAAGAAGATACATTTTGGAGCAGTATTATTAATCTTTGACATATGTACTTGATAACGATATCATATATTAGTAACATAGCTAATTTTTTTTAATATATGTGTAATAACAATACTTTTTAAAAGTGCAAATAATTTACAAAAGTAACTTTATTTTGTTAGACATGTGTATACATGTGTGACCTGTATCATAAACGCTTTTTTAAAAAATGAGCATTTTTTAAATTATAACTCACACATAATACAACCTTACAAAGAATTTGCTAAATTTTTATCAATTTAAAAATTGTAGCAAAGCGACCACGTAAAGCAACGAAAAGAATACCAATAAAAACATATTTAATAATACTTTGAAATCTTTGACTATGCACACCCACCTACGTATTCCTGAATATGCAGTTAGTACACTATAATAAAAATGTCGTAGAAGATGATACAATTTTGAGGACAAATTGTAGTAATTTTCAATATCTAAGCCTTAAAAGATATGGATTCTTAAGGAAATTCTTTACTTTGCCCTCAAGACGGACATCAAAAATGTCCTTAAATAAATACTAATAAAACAAGGTATAAGCCCAATTATATTTAAGAAAATGAAAGATCAAAGCTCGAGCATGGCAGAGTGCTTGTGCTTCTTAATGTTTGATGAGATGCTAGTGTTTCTCTCACTACATTACAATGCAACTGTCGTAGGTTTTGAAGACTGAGGATGTTAAGAGTGAATTGTTATGGACACTGCAAAAATGCTACTCTGGCAGTAATTAAAAAAATATATAAAAATGCCTAAAATTTAGGCAGATAGCAAATTCGCAGAAACTAAAAACAAAAATATTTTTATTTAAGGGCCTATACAACCTCAGCTCAAATTCTAATTTCGCCCTCACTTCCCCGCGCCACCTCACTCTTTATCTTGCTCGTGTATATCATATGTTTATACTTTTATCATATGTTTGCCTGTTTCTTTACGCAAACCCAGTCGCTTCTTATTTTTGTTACGGTTATTTCTATTGCGCCAACACTATAAACCTAAATATTTCAATAAAACTAGTTTTACGGATTTTATGGCGTATATTAACTTATTTTATATTGCCATATGTCAGAGGTGTCACTGACAAGATTGGCTACATCTTGAAGCGTGCTTCCATTAAAACATACTTCAAGCCGCCGAAGAAGATTAGTCAGTTTTTACCATCAGTCAAGTGTAATGTCCCTCTGCAAGATGCAGGAGTGTACAAGCTTGATTGTGAATGTGGTGTCTCTTATATAGGACAAGCTAAAATAATAATAATAAAAACTGGCATTAAAGAACACGTAGCTGGTGTGAAGAATCGACGCTCCGGGAAGTCTGCAGTCTGTGAACACGTACAGGATCGCCCCCGTCACTACATTAGATTTGATAGACCACAAATCCTCGCTAAAGAACACCGATTACTTCCAAAGATGTTCGAGAGGCTATTGAAATCAAAAAACATCCTAATTTCAATAGAGAAGATGGCTGGGTGCTACCATCTGCTTGGGATCCTATAATTAATAAAACAAATCCCAACCCAAGCATACAACTGCAAGATTTCAAGATACTGTAAGTTCATACTGCGTAGATCGGAACAAAAATTAATAATTTTAATCTGGAGGTAGCCGTGGTTAACTATGACATTGGGACGTCACCTCAGTGCTCCCGATGACCATGGGTTCTGTTAAGTGCTCGAAACGTCGGGAATATAAAATAAGTTAATATACGCGATAAAATCCGTAAAACTAGTTTTATTTAAATGTGTAGTGCTTGCGTAAATATAAGAAATCATTACTATATACCTAAGTATTTCAATATTTTAACTTTACATCGTCCTGTTGCGTAATGTGTGTTCTGAGCGCTAGTGACACAGTTCTCCCGTTCGAAAGTCGAAG
Source organism: Parnassius orleans (assembly GCA_029286625.1). Taxonomy (NCBI): domain Eukaryota; kingdom Metazoa; phylum Arthropoda; class Insecta; order Lepidoptera; family Papilionidae; genus Parnassius; species Parnassius orleans. The sequence continues at coordinate 408,488 of JAGSMP010000305.1, read as the reverse complement.
CGAGACTGAGCGGGGGTGTCGGGCGGCAGGAAACAAACTTCAAGACACCGATAGTTTAGGTAATTTCCTTTTACAATGAAAATAATGGTAATAAAAAAAACATAAGACCTACTTTATAGTTAGTTCAGTTAGTATGCAAAGTTTCATGATCTAATTTGAAGTATTTTTAAATACCTAGCAGTTTGAAGGTAACTTTAGATATTTTTTTATCGAGAAAATTTATGGAATCGTGTTTTCGTCACAAACATAGTACTTAAAATTAATCCTGAACTTTACCATATATTTATTTCAAAATTAATGCTGCAGTATTTTCGGCATAACGGAGGATCATGCTAAGCTATTTGAGGTAGTATAGGCTCTTAATAAGTTACAAAAAGTCGAAAACTAACGTAGGTATGTAAATAATGTAATAATTGTAATGATATGATGATATGATGACCTTTGTAAGAAACCCCACCCCAAGCAATATAATACATAAATTTTGTAATGTGTCAAGAAAATCGCTTTTGCGACTTTCACAAAACTTTTAAAACATGTTGAAGTTAAAAAAATGAATTAAAAAAACATTTAACAATGATTCCCACAAAATGGGTTATTTCAAATAATTAAATTGTTAATTAATATCAAACTTGAAGATGCAAATGATTTTGGTTCCATTGCAAATGATTTTGATATGGATTCAATTGCATATGTGTGCGTCCAGCAGTGGAGTTTTCCGGGCTTTTAAAGAAAGAAAGAAGAACGTTGTGGGCGTGAATACGCGTCAAGAAGTTGAGCATGGTTTTGGCGTCACGTGAAATATCTTTCTTTCTTTTTGCCGAGAGCTGGTAAAATAATATTAATAAAATAATAAAAAGCAGACATATTAAAATCAATAATGACAAAATAAAACTTTAGGCATTAAAATATGTTTAAACTCTTAGAAATAAAGCCAAATAATGTTGTATGAAGTGATTTAAAAAATGTATATATAATTTATCTCGAAGATATGACTTCATAATCACAACATTATAAAGTCATATCTTCGAGATAAATTATGTATCTTGATTAATATCTTCTAATAAGACGGTATTCTAGCGATTTGAATATGATCAATATGTTTCACAAGCACAAATAAGTCAATGTATGAAAATAAATGACATTAATTTGACATGCGTACTTACCACTGACCTCTATATATACATAGAGGTCAGTGGTACTTACGGTATTGTGGCAATGACGTGTGTGTATCATTACACAAAATGCACGAATGAGTCACAGTTATGTATTAACGATTTAATTCAATTTATGATTATTTTCGACGTATAATTGACGGTTTATAATAAATCATAATAGAAATCGGTAAATTATATTTTTATATGACAAAGATTTATATAAGTATTTTAAATTAAATAAGTATTGTATAGTGTGCATTTACTAATTCGTATAAAGAAACGCAGATGTTATTAGAAAATGATAAAATATTAACCGTTAAGTTCCCGCAATATTTTACCCCAAGTTGTACAAAATAACGATATATTACAAAATTGTTCTAAACTCATAATATTAATTTACATACATTTACCTTTTTTGTACAAGGTGGGGCACGATCTGGCATTGTCTTTTCGTTATAATTTTAGGATAACTGAAGGTTTTTACGTGGTAGATGGTGTGATGTGGTATATAAAGTTTCTTAAATAAGTTTTGTAAGTAGTTTGTATAACCTGTTTTTTTTTAATGTGTAGCGGTGTAAGGAAAAGGGGAGATCTCCTGCCGGGCAAGATGTTCTACCCGGGGAGCGGCCAACGCTCCGAGTGGTAGTTCGGAGCTATTCTACATACTGTTTTTGCTTCGGAACTTTGATAGTGCGATTTTAGCTTCGATGTATTTTCGCTTGGGGCGCGACGACAGCCGCCATCACCCCTGCTCAGACCGGAGGTCGATAGTGCATCTAGATGTCGACGAATATGCAAGTGACGAAATTGCCTTGTGATCTGCGGTGAGTCGAGAGAAACAAATAATCTGTGAGGAGTGCCGTGAAGCAGGGCGAGCAGTAAGGCTCAGAGCCGTACCGAACTGCAGCACAGAGTAGCTTGAAGGAACAGGAAGCATTATTATTCAGTGCTGATGAACCTTGTAAAGCTAGATGGCTGCAGAATATGAAGACTGCAGACAATATCTGCTCGGGAGCGAATGAATGGGGTACTTGAGGACGATGATGAAGGTTTGAAGTTGTAGTTTCCGAAGGTTGTTGGTTGCGTGTTCAGATCACGTCGGTTGGTCACCACTGTGGCAGTGGAAGGAAGAGGAGATCTCACGCCGGGCAAGTGTTCTGCCCGAGGGGCTGCTCGAGTACAGTTCAGGCTATTCTACATATACTGTTCTGCTTTGGAACTTTGATAGCGCGATTTAGGCTTCGATGTATTATCGGCAGGGCGCGACGAAAGTGCCGCCACATCACCCCTGCTCAGACCGGAGGTCGATAGTGCAGTCTAGATGTCGACGAATGTGCAAGTGACAGGAATTGCCTTGTAGTCTGCGGTGAGTCGAGAAGAAACAAATGTCTGCGAGTGCCGTGAAGCAGAGGCGACACTAAGGCTCAGAGCCGTGCCGAACACTGTAGCACATAGAGTAGCGGAAGGAATAGGAAGCATTATTATTCCAGTGCTGATGAACCTGTAAAAGCTAGATGGCTTGCAGAATATGAAGACTGCAGATAATATCTGCTCGGGAGCGAATGAATGGGGTACTTGAGGACGATGATGAAGGTTTGAAGTTGTAGTATCCGAAGGTTGTTGGTTGCGTGTTCAGATCACGTCGGTTGGTCACTACTGTAGCAGTGGAAGGAAAAGGGGAGATCTCCCGCCGAGCAAGGTGTTCTGCCCGGGGGTGACCAACGCTCCGAGTGGTAATTCGGAGCTATTCTATATATACTGTTTTTTTGCTTCGGAACTTTGATAGCGCGATTTAGGCTTCGACGTATTTCGCTTGTGGCGCGACGACAGCGCCGCCACAATTTTATATGGATTTTACGGATATCAGCTTAAAACAAGAAAGAAAATCTACTTTTTTTAATAAAATATTTTATCAAAGACATTGAAAATTGAATTTTGAAAAAAAGGCACATTAAAAAAAAGATACATTACGATATTTAATTATTTAAAAAGCACTAATGATATCAATTACTTCTTGTTTTAAATATTAAATATACACAACTACTGATGATTTCTTTGTTGTTTCGTGAGAGGCGACATAGGGAAACTGAAACAGGAAATGAGCAGCTGCATTTTCCTGATAACAACTCAAAATCATAAAAAATCTGCGGTTACCAACCCACCTGCCAGTCGTGACAATTATGGAAATATCCCCCCTAAGAAGTAATCTATGAGGGAGGCCTATGTTCAGCAGTAGACTTTTATAAGCTGTAATGGATGGAATGGATTTTTTTTATAATAATGTTTTAGTAACTAACGAACTAACTGTGTCCACTTAATGGTCAGCGGCAACTACAGTTCACCGGTAATTACTAGCAGTTCATGGAAACTTTATTTAAAGTAGGTACAGATGCGTTGTCACTTTTGCGGATGGAAATCATCTAATGACGCCTTTCGCTGTGGGTGGAGCGGAAGGAGTGCGACTTTACTGACTAAAACCATCCGTGTGCTTCAGAAGTATGTTCCGGAGCCGCGGTATCTCTTTCGAACAGCCCGCAGCCCGGCGTAGGCGTCGGCTTTGCGGGCCCCTTCACGCTGCTGACAGCTTTGAGCGCGTGGAACAAAACGCGCCGTCGACACGGCCGTCGTCGTTAACGGACGGACGGCGAGCTAATTGCTCGCCGTCCACATGCCTACGGTGGTCAACGACGTAGTGAGCGTCTCTGGCGGCCGGAAGGACTGCTCTTTCCTTCTCCCTGCCCGCCACCTTCATAGCATCACTGCTTCGCAGAAGGTGGTGACGGCATCCTATTCCGTTGACCATGGCTCGACCAGGCCGGACGCGAAGTCGCCGCCGATCGCCGCTACAGTACACGGCGGTTCCGAGCAGGGCACACCTCCATGTGCTCCACCGTGTCCTCCGGTCGAGTGAGCAGGCGTTTTCCTGCCTGATTCGGTGCAGGAACTTGAACACACCGTGTCCGGTGAGGACCTGCGTCAGGCGGAAGGTGAGGCACCGTGGCGTCTCTCAAGCCACTCTCAAAGAGGTCTCTTATCGCCGCTATAGTGGCGTGCCAGCACAGGGTTGCGACAGTCGCTCTCTCCATGTCGCCATGAGATCGCCAGGTCTGTCCCGCGCAAACGACTTGCCGCAGCAGCGGGTTCCCCGGCATAGTGCCTGCGCGCAATTCTGCAGGCGCGCGAGGACTATCGCCTCCAGATCATGGCGGCAATCCAGCAAAGGCTCGCCGCCTGCGGGAGATCGTGCGGTAGCCGAACCATCTTTAACCAGCGTTTATGGTGGACGGCAAGCCGCGCCAAACCAGCCACACCGGGGCCCGTAAAGGGCCATGGGCTCACGATCTGTAGAGCCTCCGGCAAGGCGTTTCAGATGGCAGAGCCGCCTGAAGGCAGGTCCGCCAGTTTAGCCAAACGTCGGAAGTGCTCAACGGTTCCATCGGCCGTCGAGGACGAGTCCTGTGCTCAACGTCGACTCGACGCCGACGGATACCCTCCACCATCACTGAGGATCCCAGTGGCCTGTTCGAGACCATGAATGCATGGCCTGACTGCAGAGCCACCGAGACCCAGTTGCCGGATCCTCTCAACGAATCGCAGCCCTGCGTCATAGTTTGCCGCCGCCTCGTACGACCCCCGTGCCAGTACCAGCGGTCGTCAGCGTAGCAAGCTACGCTGACGCCGGTAAGGTCGGCGCAGCACCAGTCGTAACCGATGTTCCACATGGCCCCAGAACCGAACCTGTGGGACAACGTATCTCGCCGGTTCCACTCACCGTTTCGACGTAGATGACTGTCCGTCAGATAGTCCCTGACTACGATGAGATAGGTCGGCACCGGTGATACCGAGTGCCTCTATGCAGCCCAGGGCATGAGTTGAAGGCGTTGGCGATGTCGAGAGACACCGCCATAACTGGCCACTGCATCCCCTGTAGCTCACGCGCATGATGGCGTCCACCGTAGAGCGCCTTTGCGGAAACCAACTGGTGTTCCAAGATCCGGCCCCGTAAGGTAGCTCGGCAGGCGGTTTGTAATTACCTTTCAAGAGCTTCAATCGTCGAGCAGCACCACGGGCTGGTATGTGACGGAGAGTCCGCAGGGATGCGTTGTCACCCTGAAGGCTAAGATTAAACGCAAGCTCTAATTATACTGAATATTTTACCATTCTAACCGAAACACAACAGAGAGCCTACTGCTATTTGGCAGCAGCTGTAGACAAGAATATGACACCAACCCTAATGGACTATTAGAACCGTAGTACGATATATACATGGTAATCTAGTAGGGCCCCACCTATTGAATAAAAATAATTTAATTACGATTTCGTTATAGCACATTCATTAAAAAATATATTCCAAACAAAAACAAAAAAAACAAAATTCTGTATACATAAATTAATAAATAAAATGTTCAAGCCTTGTCCTCCTTATTTAAAAATACAGAGCTTAAAGTAAATTTTTATTCTGCTGAGTTGCGACTGCAGCTAATTTCTTTTACCCCAGTGCTAACTGGATGCTTTCAACGTTTTTATTTTAACTTACTTAATTTCATACTTATTTTCTAAGTCCATGTTCTTTACGGAATAAATTAAGCCTTAACATGATTTTTATATTAACTAATAATGCAAAAATTATTAAATAATAAAAATGAAAACGCTATAAATATTTAAAATTGAAATTAAATTAACCGGCAGAAGTCGAACTATTTTTGCTCACTATACTGTAAGTTTTAGGTCTATTGCTTTTCCTCTGAATTACTACGCTCTCGATTTAGTTTTTCTTTATCGGATTTTCATGTCACCATCAAACTATTGTAAAGTTATAAAAAAAAAACAGAGAGTAAAAGATTTGAGATGGAAAATACGGAAGTCTGTAAAAATATCATGTAATTAAATTATAAAAATAGTCCTCCTTACTTTGAATGAAACCCTTTTTTGTATTACATTTACAAAAATTAAAAATGTAGGTACAATTAAACTAAATGGTAACAAAAAAATGATTAATTTTGTTTTTCAAAATATCTAAACCACAAATGCTTGTTTTAGTGATTACATTACAATACGATCTAATTATCCAGGCACTAATAAAATACGCAACATATAATTAATCTATTTAGTACCGCAACGTTACACAATGATTGCATTTAAAGCAAATCTCCAGTATATATAAAGTTAATAAAGGTGACAGGTCAGTTGTAAAACTTTTCAAGTTCCTATATTATGGTAATATGATAAACGATTTTTGACCTCCCCTCATACTAATGAATTCATTAAAACTGACTTAAAGACGAGGAATGATGCTGCAATCCTCTTTGAATAAATTAGTGTTTAGACAAAAGAGGCTCGTCCGATTTCTATATTGAATAAGTGATTGAGATTTTATTGCTTTACGACAAACTTGGGTGTCGCTATAAGCGACAGAGGGAAATCAAAATTATAAAAAATTGAGAAGAAAAGACTAAACTAGAGACTAGAGAGAAAATTGTTTACGAAACTGTGGTTGCCATAGCAAATATGCAATAGCAAATATGAGGCTATCTATGGCGAAGGCCTTTGTTCAGCAGTGGATCTGTAATGAATGATAAATTAATAGTTAACTTTCGCCGGACGGTAACCCGCGCCGCGCCCCATCCAAATAGTCCAAAGAGATCATCAAAAGAGGAAATAGACATCCGGAAGTAGTTAAAAAACTTTGTTTCATCATTTCTTAATTCGCCCAATAATATTTCAAATGTTCCAGCTGAAAATCTTTCTCGTATAATAGGATGCACCCAATGTTTTCTATTACTTCTTCTTCTTCTTCTTAAATACCACCACAACACTGGGATGTCGTCGTCGTCCATCGTGTACGAAGACTGAACGCAAACTGATCGGAGCCTGCTGGTGCAGGTGTGAAAACACACGTCCGGCAGCCGTCTTTCGTTTAAACAGACGGTGCGTCTAAGTTGGTACGGGCCCTTAACGTAACGAACGAAGCAGCGAGCGAGATGTATGACGTTATTATGAGAGACGGATATTAATACGATATATTTTGTCGACTTTACCTTACCTTACCTTAGTGCCCTCACTGACTGTGTGCTTGGTGAGTTCACCGGGCAACAGCAGTCTCACGGAGGTCTTCACTTGCCGTGATGTAATAGTTGAACGCTTTTGTAATGGGCCAGGTGAGAGGTCTCTGCGGCTATGCGTTCGAAGATGTCGTTAAGTAACGAGTTCATTATGGACATCGCTTTACTGGATATACCAGTATCGGGATGCACCTGCTTGAGCACTTTGCAGATGTAGATGGCGTAACTCTCCTCTTCTCTCTCTTCTCTTCTTCTTCTTATAGGCTTGGAGATGTTTTCTGAGCCTTGTCAGACTTCTTGGCGGCCTTACCACTGGTCTTCGGCGGCATATTAAAGAATATTTATTGTTAACGTGTGCACTTAAACTGTGTCAACACAGATTAATATAAAAATATTAGGTCCTTACATATGAAATTAGCGTTTTGTCGTACTGACCACTTTGATCTGAAATATCTCCTCTTTGGTTAAGAATTCCAAATTCAAATTTATAAATTCATTTAGCAGGTACATTTGAGTTTTGAAAACAGTCATTCGTTTGTTTTTTCTCATTATTTTATTCTTTGGCGTCGCTTATTACCGCACAATGGATAACATGAAATATCGGTATATTTACGAGTACGAGTTCTACCGGGACAACAGTGCTGCAGAAACAGCTCGAAGGATTAATGATGTGTACGGCGCTGGTGTCGCAAAAGAAAGCACGGTACGTTTTTTGTTTCAACGTTTTCGTTCTGGAAATTTCGACCTTCAGAACCGACCGCGTGGACGGCCGGAGACCAAAGTGGAAAATGAAGAATTAAAGGCTATTGTGGAAGCGGATCCATCACAAAGCACTTCAGAGATAGCTGCAGGCTTCGGGGTAAGTGATAAAACTATATTAATCCACTTGAAGCAAATCGGGAAAGTAAAAAAACTTGAACGATGGGTACCTCATGAATTGAGTGAATCGAACTTGCAAACACGCGTCGACTGCTGTGTTACTTTGCTCAACCGACACAATAATGAAGGGATTTTAAATCAACTCATTACTTGTGATGAAAAGTGGACACTGTACAATAATCGGAAGCGCTCGTCGCAATGGCTGAACCCTGGAGACCCAGCCAAATCCTGCCCTAAACGAAAATTGACTCAGAAAAAGTTACTTGTGAGTGTTTGTTGGACTAGCACCGGTGTCGTTCACTACAGCTTTCTAAAATCTGGCCAAACGATTACGGCAGATATCTATTGTCAGCAACTGCAAACCATGAAGGAAGAACTAGCTGCTCAACAACCGAGATTGGTCAATCACTCTAGGCCACTGCTGCTTCACGACAACGCAAGAACACACACTGCAATACAATTTAAAGGTTAATTTAATTGCCTTCAAATAGTTTATTGATTCTCGCCCCCATGGTTTTTTTTAGTAAAGGGATCAATGAACTACCTATGAGATGGCAAAAGTGCATAGATAACAACGGTGCATACTTTGATTAATTAAATATATTATACAAAAAAAATGACTTTATATTCCTCCCGTACAAAACACCAATTTCAAATGTAAGGATCAAATATTTTAACTCTGCACTTATTAGTTAACTCTACGGTACTAGCTTTAGCTAGTACCGTAGAGTTAACGCAATTTTTTAAATAATTCAATAAAATATATTATATGTACTACATATATCTTCTAATTTATTAATAGAAGTTCTCAAAGATATTATTTGTGTTTCGTTTTGCATAATGAAATAAGTTATTTCCAAATTTTTATATGTATAATTAAGTCTAAGATAGAGTAAATTTATAATGAACATTATATATTATTATGACGGTGTATGTGACGTAGTCAGGTATCCAAAGATAGGTACTAAGTGGGAATTAGTTCTTTCGGTAAATTTTTACCTATTAGAGCCTATTGATTTATACAATTATATTAGATTAAATTTCCATATGCTAAGTCAATATTAGTAAAAATAATTATTATTAATATAGCTCTCGTCGTATCGTTGCCAATAGAAAATAAGAGGACACAAAATTTTAACAACCCTTTAATTTTATGAATTTATAGCCCTTCAATTCTATGTAATAAGAAATTCTCATTTATGTAGAGCATTGTTCTACACATTTGAGTACTTGCTTAACCGTTTGTAAAATGCAAATGGGAGTGCTATACCGGTAAAACGGTAAGCCGCAAAAACACAAACATCTCTGGCGTATGCAAGAGTCGCATTAATCTAATTCATTAGTCTAATATTTTAGCATTATTTTACGCGTAGCATTTGTTTGCATTGTGAGTATTTTCATATTAAGTCTCTCTGTACTTGCGGAGAGTTAGCCGCTCCCCGAGCTGAACACCTAACTCGTTGTCTCTCTTTACAGACTGCTAAAGAGGTAACCCAACGTGATAGGAACGTGTAGCATCCAAACTCTAATAGCGTGTGTAGTGTATAATAAATATGTATGTATGTAGGTATATAATATATTCAGTCCAATTGCAACCTCTATATATTATATAGGTATATAATATATAGAGGTTGCAATTGGACGTTACATTGTGTCTTATTCATTCCCAAACATTACAGCGTGATGTAAGACTTCAGTTGTTCGGTTGTTGTTCAGCCCGTATGAGTGCTGTGTCGTATGCTGTATGTTTAATCTGTCACATAAATATCACAGCTACCGAAATAAAACAAAATTAGTTTATTTAATTACTGTAATAGTATATTGATATCTTCCTGGCCAATTTTTGACCGAGGCGACAACTTTACTAATTAGTAGGTAGGGTATTTTTTCCGCCTTGTTGAAGGAAGGTATTGCCTTAATCGTTGCACTTGATAGACAGATTGACGTCAATCTGCACGCATCTTTGATACTGCTGCCCGTCGCCGTTCTGAGTAATTTACGTCTGGCGTAAAAGATATGATTATACCGCCAATTTATCGAAAGCCATTAGATATTTCTGGAATTTCTCATTATCACCTCTTACGAAACCTATGGGAAGAAATAGAGTGATGAATTCTCTTAATCCGACACTACACGGTATTTAAATACGCTAATAATTAAAGCATACGGTTGTCTACAATAATAAGGTTTTGTTTACGATTTATTGAATAAACAGAGCCAACCCCGCCTTGGATTAGCTGTTTATTCAATACATCGTAATGTTACCTCGGTAATTTAATCCAACCACAGATAGCGTTAGTACTGTTATAATTACTAACAATGGCTCAGCAAATCTGCCACAAGATACTTAATTGAAGACGTTAATCAATACTGTGACCTAACATACAGGTTTTACCTAGTTTAGGCACCAGTTTTTCATCTAACAATAGTATTGTTTCAGATGTAAGCATATATTTTTTGTTGCTCTCTTAATGTATATTGTTGGTGGAAATAAATAAATAAAGAAATAATTAATATAATGTAATAAATAATACTCCAATTATTGTGGTTCCAATAATTATTCGCATTTGTCATCTCTCATCAGTCCCTCAACAGTCCACAGCTAAAAACGGACCTTTCCCATATACTTTCCCATCGCTGAAGGGATAAAGGCGATGGATCGCAGTATCAAACGTCTCGCGTCTTTAGTACAAACATTTCCGGTCTACTGATTTTGAGCCTGGTAAAATAATGAGATCGTTATAATATAATAATGTAGATAATAATCCAGACCGAATTTCGGTCACGGCAGCCAGTCTAAACGGAGACTAGTCATCTGCGCAGGACAGGATTATAGTGCCAGATTGTATGCGCAAGCACAAGTGCACTCACTATTCCCTTACTACGAGTATATTAAGATAGAACGGTAATCCGAAACGACCGGTGAGAGATCGGGTGTAGCATCAACGGCTTTACATGCCGAGTTACGGAGGTGTAACATCGCCAACTTCCTGCTTCCGGGCTGCTACTAAGAATTTCTAGATAGAAAAATCCAATAACTGGTTTTGACCCGATCCGGTATTCGAACCCGGGACTAGGAACATGATACTATGATACGTTGGTGCTACTTTTAGTTAACAAATTTGTTGCCAAAGTCGATAGGGATTATATGGGTGTGTTGAGAGGGGGCGCCATCTGTATGATAGTTGCATTGATGCTTACTGCTTCTTGCGATATTGCGTCTTGTGATGGGTTTGCGGGTGTGCTGCGCCTGATTCGACGCATCTTGTAGTTCTGGTCGATGGAGGTATGCGGGTGGAGATGTGATGGCGTATGATGGGATGGCGTAAGCCCGTCAATAGTTGTATTGATGTTTGTTGCGTAGTTTTGCAGAAGTCGGGTCCCTTCATGACGGGGCTACAGACTGTCAGATCTCCATGATGTTTTATATAACAATATAATAAAATGTCTGTGTAAATTTCCACTTTTGAATGATTAATGGCAACTTGTTGGTGGATGAGACAAACACGATCGAAAAATGCATAATATACTCAACGTCTGTTACACAAACACTCTCTGATGGCTGCATTATTATTATTTATTTTCCTTTGGTTATATCTGCCGTTGTATTGGTTGGTGGATCATATGTGTCGACCTCATGCGGGTGGTAGCTGGAGGTGGAGACTCTCAAGGCTAAGGCTGAAAGCCGCTGACGTGGGACCCCATTCCCATGAAGTGAGCAGTAGACTCATGACACGCTCTGCAACTAGAAGCCGTGCTGACCATGCAATTGATGGTGATGCCTTACACTTACATCACGTCTGCAGGACGTTTGATCGTACTCTGTATGTCGATATTTGTGCTTACGCAATACCAAGCGGCCAAGCCCTCTTTTACTGGTTCGACAGTTATTTTGCTGTGGACTAGAGCCGTGCGCCTCGCCCACATTTATTAAATGTGGTAGAGCGAAGCCCTTGTATGGGATACTTTTATATAAATATTATGAATATTTTCTAAGCGGGGAGGGATTAATTAATAAGGAATTGATTGATATGAATCTGATACAAGTGGAGTAGGGACGATTTGATGTTCTTAACCTTTTTGAGCCCTTTCTTCGTGAACGGGGTTATTTAGCTGAAAATAATTTTAAGGCACTACCAACGGCTTTCGATTGCTCTAGTGAATATAAATTCTTCCAAAATACACCTAAAATAACTAAGTCACCAAACAAACACATCCTAAATAAGGGTCTTAACTAAGACGGTAACGTCATAATTATAATTAACGGCCTATAACTAAAACTTTAGAAAGATCCTTTTGAAAGATCAATATTCATTAGCCTGGTCACGTAATATATAATATACTTAATGTTTTGATATTTTAACAGACGGCGATTTAATTAATTTTTATAAAGAGAGTTTCATCATCATTATTGATTGATACCTATTCTGTGATAACGTGAACCTTCGTCTGTCGTGCCGACCAATTCAAATTAAGCCATTAAGCATTGATAAAACAGAAATTAAACTTTTAATAAAAATGATAGAGCAAAAAAGATTCCAGAAACTAAAAAAAAATTAAATTCCAAATAATAAAATCTGAAGTCAGTGCTAAGATATAGTGCATCAAAGAATTGTAGCCCCTTTTACGTTTTTTTCCTCTTATAAGTGGACTAAGGAATATCACAAGTTCAAGGTAATAAGAATGTCGTCTAAATCCTTACATTAAAAAGTTTATTTTTTCATTTCTCAGCCTTAGGTGTAGATTTTTTCAAAGCGGTTCACCGTTTCCAAAAAATCGGTGAACATAAATAAAAAACCTACTCCTTTTTTAAACTCGGTTAAAAAGTGGAAGACACGGTACACCTGAAAATTTATAATATAATTGAAAATTGGACTACGTGCACTATGTACACATACCATGGAATACGCATACCTAAAGAAAATAATAAAACAACAGAAATAAGATACAGTATGACCGTAGTTCTCTATCCCATTTCCACAATAATAGGGCCGGTTAATTTTATTTTGAAAATATTTGCCTTTAAAAAATAACTTTTAACAAAAAGTAAAAGCCGACTTCAAAGAGCTAAAAGAATAAAATAATTTCACAATCTGAAGTCGGTGCTAAGCTATAGTGTATAGAAAAATTAAGGACCTGACGATTTTTTATCTTGTTGAGTGGACTAATGAATATCACAATCTCAATGTCTCAATGTCACAATCTCAATGTCTCGCCTAAAATAGATATCATACCATATCCCCTATGAGGCAATCTATGGGGGAGGCCTATATTCAGCAGTGGACTTTAATAGGGTGTAACGGTAACGGTAATGTCGCCTGAATATTTACATTAAAAATTTCATCCCTTATTTTGCCACCTTTAGGGTGGATTTTTTTTATTTGTTATATGGGACCACCCCTAAAGTATAAGCTATTTAATAAAAAAGAATCTTTAAAATCTGCTCTCAATTGGCGAAGATATCACGTAACATACATACTAAAAATCATACAGTGAAAATGTGAACCTTCTCCTTTTTTGAATTCAGCTGAAAAGAAAAAGCTGAAGTTCTTACATGTGTAAGGTGACTTAGCCAAGTGAATTATTAATTTTGCCTGAATTTTGTTTTACTCAATTAGTTTTAGTGTGTTAATATCATTATGTTAAACTTTATCTGTATAACATAGCTCGCCTAGTTAGAATACATTGATTTGCCGTCGACACGTTTAGTAGAACTTTAATAAAAAGACCCAGATCCAGTCCAAATGACGACAAAGCATCGATTCTCGATAAGGGTTGGTAGGGGATACTTTCTATTAGATACTTCATGAGGTCAATTCTCGTTCTTGTTCAGAAAAAACAGTGATTATGAAACAAATCCCAATTTTGTCTCATTTGATTACATATTTCAACAACAGCATTTATCAAAATAAGGATGTGGATGACAGCTATACTCAAAAAACAACCACGAATGACAAAAAAAGCAATGCCTTTATGGAATTACATTTTGCCTACGCTTAAAGTAGACATTGACAAATGACAAGAGTGTCGTTTTACTCAGAAAGCATTTGCGAGTATTTTAATAAGAATTAGACTCAATAAAATATTGTTAACAAAACATTTAATGATAAAGATATCCACATTGAGATTTTTAATGATAAAAATATTCTGAACAAAGCTTATAATACATTTAGGATGGACTTTCATTTAAGAATTATCTATATAAATAAATAAAATTGAAGTGTCTGTTTGTAATGACATAATAAACTACTTACTTAATGCATATGAAAGTATATACGGTACTTACAACAAAAAGAAACAATTTTTTAAATTTTTGTCTGTCTGTCTGTGTATTTGTTCCGGCTAATCTCCGCAATGGCTGGACCGATTTTGACGAGACACCATGGCAGATAGCTGATATTATAAGGAGTAACTAGGGCTACTTTATTTTATAAAAAGAATTAGAGTCTCGCGCAAATAGTTACAACCCATGAAATCCAATCGTAATAAAGTCCACGCGGACGATAATGCGGGGAACAGCTTGTTTTATATAAAAATGAAGTGACGGAAGAATTTACAGTTCATTTGGTGTTCAATGCCTGTAATTATACCGGCTTCAGACCTAAACACGAGCAGTGCAAGCTCTGCTATTTTGCTGTAGAAATAAGTAAAAGGATGGTACTTACCCAAACGAATTTCTAGGCAGAAGAGGAGTCATACCACTTTGTAAATGTCCGAACACGCACTTGGCATTTTGCAGTATCGGAGGCAACTAAGCACTCAATGGAATTGACGACAGTTGGTCACTGTAACAAAAAAAAATTAACTACCCCAGCATCCAGTGACCCTGATACCAACACCATGATAGTTTGCTTACTTAGTATTATTTGACAGTTGTTACTGGAACTTAACACGCACTTATTAACTAACGCTAGCATCGGTACCGTCACAGCTCCTTATAAAATAATAGAAATGACAAACGATCTTACAGTCTACCTTTTTTCTCATAAAACTGAAGTGACAATCGAAGTTACAGTCCACCTGATAGTAAGTGGCTACTGCAGTCATGGATAACTGCAGCCAACTTCAAACAAAGAAGGCTACTGATGCGTTGTTACCTCTGAGGACTAAAACGGAATGCCTCACAGTCTATAATTATACTGGCAGGTTATAAAACCTTCAGACAATAACACAGCAATGCAAGTACTGCTATTTAGCGGCAGAAATAAGTAACAAGACAGTATCTTCACAGTAAAAGTAGAGACAGTAAAAGAAGTCCTACCACGTAGAAAATTTATTAAATATTAAATAATTTAGGCAAGGTAGTATCTGTAATTTTTTATTGCTTAGTAATTGAAATTTTTTGTCATCGACAGCCTACAAAGTAAGGTTTTTGAGCAAGCGCCATCAGGTATTCATTTCTTGAAAGACTTGCCTATACTCAACCCGTCTGGTTTGAGTGCAGAGCTGAGATTCTCGCACTGATAATGCTGCTCCCCATCTCCATTCTATGGACTTTGTGGTCCGCATTTTTAGACATATATACTGCCATCAGTCAGTTGTTACGACCTGGTCCGTGAAACGTGCAGGTAAGTTCGTAGTTAGGCAAATTACACTTCAAGACTTAAACAGTTCTGATTATTATATTAATACGTGACAAAAATTGATATAATATGTTTTTAGTGTTTATTAAAATTAATATTAAAATTTAAGAAAACTTAAAAATAAAACGCATTCATCATGAGCTGTGATGATTCTAGAGAGAATTATACTGGTGGTTGATTAGGGTACTAGGATAAAGTAATATCATTATTGTATTGTCATCGGTCCTTGATACAAGTGCAAAATTTCAAGTCAATCAGCCGTCTACAAGTTGGTGAAAATTACATTAAAAGATTCCCTTACAGATAGATAGATAGATACACGCGAAGCTAGTAAAACGTGTTAAGAAGGGAAATGGAACTTATATCATTTGAAACGTATCGCATAAATGTGCAGAAAAAAATCATGTGTGTAAGTCGCCATTAAGGCAGGTAAAATTTATGTAAAATACACGTATTATTTAAGAATATAAACCGTACTCACAATTATTTACCGTTCACTTTATCTGACGATTGCTTTATCAGCATCAGCATTACTTTGTCAGCATTTATCATTTTTATTATATCAGCGGCCATATCCAACAAATTTGTAAGGTAACGAGATACGTAGATAATATGTTGATGAAAGCGCTGAATGGGGAAACGAATATTCAAAAAGTTGTAATAGCCGAGTTACAGTTAACGTAGTAGCTTAGAAAATAAGTGCTCACCCAAATATATTACAAAACATATTTTTTTTAAATTCAATAATTGCAATTTTAAGTGTAGCCGTGTGGAATTGGAGTAAGAGACTCCATCACTCGATTTCGTCCCCTGAGTGTAGCAGGGTCGACTATGGAATATGCCAGAAAGATCTTATGGCTTCCGAAGGATTGCGGTATTATTATCTCGTTTTCGACGGTGAAAAAGCCTGGTACTGCGATCGTTAATCCACCTGCCAAACGTGAGGTAGCGTGATGGATTCTTTCCTGCCCCATAAATCCTCTTGGAAGCAATTGGGCCCCTCTACCTAGCAATGGGATATACTCGTACATAAACTATAATTTTTTGTGTTAGCACCTATGCAGGTCTAATAAGACCAGTACCACTGCGATCAGTAAGATCTATTGTGATCGCTGGCAATAGTTCCCCTTTTATCCCTATCAATAAATTAAAGGAGTTGCTTAGCTGTGAGTAATTTCACTTGTTTTGGGCTAAATACGTAGTTTCCCAGATGAGTGTTAAGTTTGCGCATTAACTGTCCGCATTCATTTAAGATGTGCAGAGGTGTTTCTACAATTAAGAAACAGAATCGGTACATCCTTAAGATGCTTAGTTCCTATAGAATATTTGAGGGTAGGTGATTTGAGTAGTACACATTTTTTACATCTTACATTTAAATATATTTTAAAAATAGTTACAGTTTGAATTTTATATTTATTATTTACTTGTAATAAATAACTACCTACCAGCATTTATTTCCAAGTATATTCTTTAACATCACTGCACTGTACAATTATTTTTACCATGGAAGCACTGAAAGGTTCAACAACAAAGGTTTATGAAGATTTCAAAGTCATTCCAAAGTCAAATGAATGACTTTCAACGGGAACTGCATCAATCTATTTCTGCTGCCTCAACTTCATCTTCCCTACCAGGTGATTTTAATGCATTTAGGAAATTCATCTTGGCTGCTTTAGCATCTTGGCATAACCAAGTAGATCTTATGGGAAAAAGACTAGATCGATGTGAAATGCGTCGCCGCAGAAAGATGATCCTACTCCATGGAGTCCTGAAGAAAAATCTGAGGATACTGTCGCCGTCATAAGTACACTTATCATCACGAAACTACATGTGTCAGGCTTCAGCAAAGCATCCATAAGCCTTTGTCATCGTCTGGGATGCCCTTTCGATAAATCTTCCAGGCCTGTGGTTGTCATATTCAGCGATACTGTGATGCGAGGCAAGATTTGGTACTCCAAAACTAAACTTAAAGGCACTGGTATAACTCAGTCGGAGTTCTTACAAGGAGAAGCCACAGTGTTTTTCTTGAAGCTAAGCTAAGGTATGGCATCACCAAATGTTGGAACAGGGATGGAGTTATTTATATTTTTACTCCAGATGGTACAAGGCACCAGCTTGAGACTTTGTCTGAGCTTGAAGCAATTTGTAATGGGTCAACTTCTGTCTCGCCCGCTTATCCCATTGTGGTTGAGGCAAATAAAGCCCCCGAAAATAAAGGTGCACCACAGCGTACTAAGAGGGCCAGTAAAAAATGAACTTTCTTATTTAACATCATAATTTTATTAATTATATAATTCTTATTGTTATAACTTTTCTCTTGACTTTTCATATCTTTTCATTCTATCATTATATCCACATAACTTTCATTGTTTTTCGTTAATTAGATAGTAAAATGTAATGATTAATAATCTCTCTTTAGATTTAGATTAGTGTTATAATTTTTTTTGTAAGCTAGTTAATTGTTAATATAATCTTTCTATGGGATGTTCATTATTAGTGATAAAAGTATTGTAAGGTAGTTAATTGCTAGTTAACAAAAGAGTATAATAAGTATATACAGGAATAGTTAAGAAATATATTACGTATCATCCACTTAAAAAATTGTGCCAAAGCAAAATACAAGTCAGTTCCTAGCGACTTGAATCTAGAGAAGTATAAATTAGTACGGAATCGTTGCAACAATCTGTGTAGAAAAGCACAACGATGCCATATCCATGAATCAGTATAAGATCCTGAACCTGCTAGGGTCTGGAAATTCCTTAAGTCTTTAGGAGTTGGGAAATTACGACAAAATTTCACTCACTATAACTTTGACCTCAATCAATCTAATTTGTATTTCTCATCTTGGTCTTGCATTAACGATAAAGCAAAACATAATACTTTAGATTCTCCTTCAAAAGCTCCCACTTCTGACGCCTCTGCTTTTAATTTTAGTCAATTTAACAGTTGTGATGTTAAGAGAGCCATAATGTTCATCCATTCGATTTCGATTGGTAGTGAGTGCATAAGTCGAAAAATGGTCATCCATCTTATTGATCTCCTTTCACCTGTTATCACTTCCATCCTGAATAATTCACTGAATTCTGCATTTTTCCTTCAGCTTGGAAAGATGCATTTGTAGTTCCTCTTCTGAAAAATTGGGATCCTTCTAGTTTTTCTGATTATATACCTATCTCTATTTTGCCTTTCCTTTCCAAAGTTCTAAAATGCCTTGTACATAATCAATTAAGAAACTATATTTTAAAACATAATCTTTTAAATCCTTTGCAATCCGTTTTCCGTCCTGACCATAGTACGGCTACTGCACTTTTACAATTCAGCGATAATATTCGCCATGGTATGGAGAAACAAAAGCTTACAATTCTTACGTTGCTAGACTTAAGTAATGCATTTAATACTGTAGATTTTGATATCTTGTTAGGCATCCTGCGCTCTCTCAACATATTTCCAACTGTAGTTGACTGGTTTCGAAGTTACTTGTTTGGTCGCCGACAACGCATTCAGGTGCAAGATGTTTTTCTAACTGGACTTCTACAGCGGCTGGTGTACCACAAGGTGGCGTGTTGTCTCTTCTCCTGTTTGCAATTTTCATTAACTCTAGAAGTCATAATTTGTCCTCTTCCTACCACTTGTATGCCGATGATCTGCAAATCTATTTTCAGTCCTCTCTTGAAGATTTGTCTAAAGCAGTTGACACTATTAACGCTGATCTGACTTGTATTTCGAACTGGAGTAAATGCTATGGTTTAAGATTAATCCTAAGAAAACTCAAGCTATTGTAACCGGTAGTTCTAGATTAATTGGAAAAATTGACTGGTCTTCCCTATCTCCTATTATACTTGACTGCACTCAAATCCCTTACAGTAATAATGTAATAAACCTGGGGTTATATCTCGATTTCTGTATGTCCTGGACATCACAGGTTAATGAGGTTAGTAGAAAAATGTTTGCTGCGTTAAGCTCTTTGCGTATATTACGAAATTTTCTTCCCACAGTAAATAAAGTTACGTTCGCCTAGTCTCTACTTCTGCCTGTCCTTGACTATGCTGATATTTGTTATCTTGACATTACCGAGGAGCAGCTTAATAAGCTTGAGCGCATTCAAAATTTATGTATTAGATGTATATTTGGGCTTTGCAAATATGAGCACATCTCTGCATTTCGCAAACAGCTCAAATGGCTCCCGATCCGCCTTCGCAAGAATACTCACATTCTCTCCGCATTGTATGGCGTGCTGTTTAATCCGTCTACTCCACATTATTTATAAGACCGTTTCCCGTATATTTCCCTTTCTCATAATCGGTTCCTTTGATCCTCTGCCAAACTTTCTCTCCCTACTCCTTTGCACTCTTCCTTCTTTTTAAGAAATCCTTTACTGTCACTGCTGTGCGCTTGTGGAACTCTTTACCTCTCCAGATTCTTCGTGCTAAATCTCTTCATTCTTTCAAAAGTCTTGTTAAGTCGTATAACTTAGAACGCTATTAAATAAATTACTTTTCCTTTTTCGCACTAATTTCATTTAATCCATTATATCATATTATGCATAATTTTCACTTATCTTTATTTATATGTATGTATTTTCATTTTTTTTCTATTTTAACTATTGTTTGCATCAATTCTCTACACAAAAGTTTTCTGGAAGAGATCACTTTCAGAGTGATAAGACCGCCTGTTGTACATTTTATACTTAAGATTTAACTGTAATCGTTATTTTGTATTTTGGTGTACAATAAAGAATAAATAAATAAGTTCCAAGATGGGCATGTGCTTTTTAAAACTGCAATGTCCAGTCAGGGTTCTTGCCAAAATACCCTGTATATTATTACTAAATCCCAGGCTTCTAAAGTGAATTTACGATCATATGCCCGGATTAAAGTTTTGGAGTGTTCTAAGACCAGATTTTATATGACTTATTGTGATAAAGAGTTTCAATTGTCAATCGAGCTAGGCTTTTTGAGATTACACAAAATAGCTAGGGTCCAAATTGTGTACTCTTTGAATCCCTCATGTGCGAGCTCGTCGGCTTGTTCATTGCCTACAATACCCGCATGACCCGGAACCCTGTTGTTACGCCCCATGGCGTTTTTCAGTTTGACCTCTAAGCTAGCATTGCTGCCTTATATAAAAAGTTACTTTTGCTATTGATGTATGAAACTTTGAATATTTTACACCTGGTTAGATTAAATTCGTGCACAATAATAATATTCTCTTTGCTATGGCAATGTCGCTCCTTATTATATTTATATGTCTTACTAGATTATCCATAGCCAGTATTTGTTCTTTTATTTAGTTTTGGGCTGATTTATATTTATTGGACACAGTTTGAAGGGAGTTAGAAAGTAATACTATTTTTGATTTAAGGCACTCTGCGTCAGTCTTATAACATTTTTTTTTATGTTATCCACCTCAATTGAATACAACTTAAGTTCATATATCAACGCTTGCTTTTATTTACATACATAAGCATAAGTTTTGTTATTGCTCTTATTTTAAATTATTTTTTGTATTTTTCTCGTGTATTTATTAACTTTTATATATTTCTAAAATTTGGTTTTACTGCAATTAATTTTTACTGTTTTTCCTGAAGTAGAAATGTCGTCACCAGTCAAATCTATTGTTACAGAATATGTTGTTGAATACGAACTCCATCAGTCAAGTCGTTCAGAAGTAACTCTATTACTAACAGACGCACTAGCAATTATTTTATTTTCTAGTGGCAATTAATTACACTGTGAATGTTTTCCTAAAAGACACTGATATTTTTACTTGTATTGTGAAAACGTTGTACATAAATAAATTGGACATGGACAAACATCTAAACACGGACCAATTGTTTGTAGACCATATATACAGTTATTTCGTGCGGGATTCGAACCTATGCATCAACGCATGGTCACGCAGCGTCGCATCCAAACGCTTAACATCTGCGCTACCAAGTCGTTGATCCTTATCATTATCACTTATTACGTTTGATAAACAAATAACAAATTAAACGAGCATAACTCTCTAGTTTTGTTTATTAAAATAACAATTTTTAAATACATAATCGTTTCAGATGTAAAATAAGAGGATTATATTTGGGATTATGATAAAAATTTTTAGAAAAAGTTGCAAAGATCACGAGAAGCAATAGTTTGTATTATTGCTGTTTGAGTTTACGATTTGTTATAATATTATTCAAAGCAAAGGCCCGAAGATGCATGCCAGGCAATTTGGCAGCATTCGCATCGCCTCGTTTCAGAGATAGACTGTTATTTGCAGCGGCTATGGGAGTTCAGGGTTTATCGTAACTTTTACATAAATGCCTTGTTATAAGGCTAGCGTATTCCTAGTTGCTTACGAAATGCTTTCAAATAAGAATAAAAATATTTATCACAAACTCAATTTGTTTTTATTATGACGTAATGCGATGGTTAAATAATAGCTATGATTATGTTTCTCTATTGATAAAATGCGTAATGAGGATATTCGCATAAGAACATGAGTAACTGATTCACAACAACAACGTCACTCGTTTTGGACCGCAGTTGTTTTTTATACTTGTTAATTTTTTAGTGTTTACTTTTTATCACTGTTAAGCAAACTGAATATTGTTCTTATGTGATAAAGACATGTCCTTAACCTGAAAAGTAACTGAGAACTGACCTAGTGAACCCCAGTAAGACCGGTAAGCTGAAGTGGCAATGAGCCAGCTGTGTAGCTTGAAGAACCGACAGCTGAAGTAGAAAAAGGTCTAGAGTGGCAGACTCGTATTGGCAAGCGCAGTATTGGGCGACCCTTGATGTAGTGACGATACTAGATGTAGTGTCGACCTAGTTAAACGTGCAGATAGTCGATGGATGGCGGTGGCTCAGGACCGTGCTTCATGGCACGTGTCTTGTGTCACGTATTTGTGTATCATATGTAGGCATATGTTCAGTAGTAGAATTGATGTGGACTAAAATGATGATAATTATTATTTAATAAAAAAGTGACTTAATAGTCAATTAACACTTACACTGCTGTCAGTCACGTTTTGAATGCAATACTCCGTATAAAGTGACTGACATGGCAGCTATCGGAATAAGCTTTGTACACTTCATTGCAGTGTACTTTTACCTTTCTCGAAGAGTATTAAAAAGTAGTTTATCGCACTGCTCATCATAATAAAAGTAAAAATGTAAAGTTACAGCCTACTTTACACATTCTACTGCTGCTATTTATGAGATATTTGTAGCAGCAAAGAGTATGGCGCTCTGTACCCAAAGCGTGCTAGTAGACTTCATATACGAGTATATAGTAGTTTTCCTTAACTAGTTAGTGGTAATATTTTTTAAATGTACCATAATAAAACAGGTATAATATAAAGTAATCCTTTATTTTATTTTATTGATATTTAAATACCTGATAGGAAAAGGCTACTGTAGCCAACGAACATTTGTAAGCAACTTCAATGTTCAAACATAGAACTTTAATAATATGGAATACAGCCTGTAATTAAAATGGCCTTTAAATTAAAGCAATGAATGCACTGCTAATTGGTCGCAGAAATTAAAAAAAGTGATTCCAACCTAACGAACCTCTTCATAGTTATTAATGTAAAATAAAAGTGAAAACCTTTATGTATTTAAAAAGTATTTTCTTTTTTATTAAATATTAAAAATTACGTATCAAATAATACATTGAATTATACATTGAATTAATGTCGGCTTAACCCTAGAATACTAATCTGAGTCATTTTGACTCGCACCGCACACATTTTTTGCTATCTTTCTGTCACGATTCTTTGTGTCAATCAACTCTGTGTAACTGTCGTATACAGGAAAAGAGAGCCCACTCGTGCGAAATCTGTCAACCGAGGAGTACTAGCACCGTCCGGTGTTGTTGCGGCACAATATAGTGAAAATGTGTGCGTGCGTATAGCACATGCACCTCAACATATACACCACTGTTCATGGTGATTCATTACGCCTGATGTGTTTTCGTCTGTCGCCTCTTACGACACCCACGGGATGATATGGGGTAGTGGATATTCTTACACCGCCACTACATGGTAATCTAATATTTTTTACAATAAATTATTCATAAATACAGCTTTGACACAACAAAATATGTATGAAACTAATGTCTTTAATAATAAATTATGAATAACACAGCTTTCACAAGACAAAATATGAAAATAACATTTTTTTACAATAAACGATTCATAAACACAGCTTTGACAATACGAAATAAGAAATATTTTTATAATAACCTTCCCCCCTCTATTGTATATATAAAATGGTCGTCTATAAAATATATCAATATTTAAAAAATATACGTGACCAGATAATCAATATATTGATCTTTCTAAAGGTTTATATATAGGCCGTTATTCCTTATTAATTAATACCTTCCCGCTTGGAAAAGGCTTACAATATTTATATAAAAATACCCGATACAAGGACTTCGCTCTCTTACATTTAAAAAAAATGTGGGGGAAGCACACGGCTCCACACAGGCCAACGCCGTGTGCGGTGAGCGCCAACCAACCAACGCGTTCCCCCCGAAGAGGAACTAAAAGTTGGGAACTGGATCTTAGTCCAAAATTACTGGCGAAGACGCTGCTGCCCATCTGATTTGTTTTCCTCTGTCGCCTCTTACGACGACAGCCACGGGATGACATGGGGTAGTGGATATACTTACACCGCCACACACAAACTAACATTTATACAATAAACGATTCATAACACAGCTTTCACAACACAAAGTATGAAACTATTATTTTTAACAAAAATGATTAATAAACATAGCTTTGAGAATACAAACTATGAAAATAATATTTTTACAATAACTGATTCATAACAGCTTTAACAATACAAACAATGAAATAATAATTTTACAACAAAATTATGTAAATTAAGTAAATTTCACAGTACGCGAGCACCCCGGGGTTCACTTGAACCAATGAAATTGTTAATTGCCATTTTAAGTGCTGATTTACCACGTGCTTGGCGGTGATGAAAAACATCGTGCGGAAACCTGCATGTATGAGAAATAAGAAAAAAATATATTTCGAAGACATGTGAAGTTCAACAACTTGCTTTAAAACCCCCTCAGAAATGAGAGGAGGCCTGTGTGTTCTTAACAGCTTTGACAATACAAAATATGGAACATATTTTTACAATAAATGATTCATAGCACAGATTTCACAATACAATATATAAAATTAATATTTTTAACAATAAATTATTCATAAACACAGCTTTGACAATAAAAAAATATGAAGATATTTTTTACAACAAACAATTCATATTACAGCTTTCACAATACAAAATATGATATAAAGTAATTTTTTTTTTATTTTGATGTTTATAAAAATAAACTTGTGCAGTTTCTTAGAGTGGATCATCATTATTATTGATGTCATAGATAATTTTTCCAGAAAGTATTCTATTAATTGATCTCGCCCAACTGTATATTAAAACATTGATGGATGTGTTCAGAAAATATTGCCCTGTATTTGCATCGTCAATGTTGAACATTTCATCATTAAAAATGTTTCGGTATTTTGATGTCTCTCATTAGTTAGGTTTTTGAATTTTTCCTTTTCTGTAATAAAAAAAAATATGTTTGCAAACATGAGTTAAAATATTTTTATATTGCACATAGCGATAAAAAAGTGTCAAATGAATTCAACTCCTGAAATCGACCGGGAAGCCTATAAGCCTTCAGCAGTGGATTTTTTATAAAGACAGACGTGTATTCCAACACTTAAATCTACACACATGACACATTACAATTAAAGAAAAAAATATTATACTGCCGTGGTAATCGAGATGGCAGTAAGTCAGAAAAGGGGGTCTCGAGAAAACGGTAATACACTTAAATAGCTACGTAAAACAGTAGTAAGTTAGTACCATACTGCCCTTTAGCTAAGGTGTTGAATTTTTTTAAGTAATTTCATTGCACAGTAAAGGATGTTACTGCTTTTAAAAGTAGCATTTTCATATTTTTGTTAGAATATAATGGGCAGTATACATTAAATAGTTTGCAGAAATGAACAAAAATGTAGTTAACTAACATGTTTTATTTATAAAACTTTATCAGTGAGATCAAAAATCACATATTGGTTCTTAGTATTTGCCATAACGACTCTTAAAACTAGAAAACTTCTCTAAAAATATACTTTTTAGCAAAACTTAAGACTTAATTATAGAGATCAAAAATCACATATCAGTATATGTTATTTGGCACAAAATTATTGCTTTTTAACATAAAATTGTTTCAAAAGGACTTCTTTAAACAACAAAAAATGTCATCCAAAAAGTACCTTAGTGAAAAATAATACTTGAACATAATTAAGAATTACTTATAAGTCAATTTTAGAATCAGCGTAAGTTGGGAGGTATACCAACTTATGCCGTTTCAAAAACTAGCCTTCATTTTATCACATTCACCGATCGAATCTATTATCATTTAATTACTGTGTTAAATTTTCTCCGCCTTATTCCTAGATTGCTAAATTTTTAATATTATTATTGACATACAAATTTTCCCAAAAAAGTCTGCAATTAGCAGGCATTAACAGACACCATTTATTTTGTAGTATTTATTGGAATTTTATCGAATATTAAGTGTACAACTAACTTTCCGAACGAAGAAGGCTACAGGTTCGTTGTCACCTCTTAGGCATAAGCTGAAATGCCTCATGGCCTGTTATTATATTGGCTTTAAATAACCGCAACACATCAGTGAATACACGAGAGGGACTCGTAGGTAGAAAAGTATCCATTAACATCTTTAAAATATGTTCTACTCTATAAGTACGTACATTACACTATCTAACCGTACGGGGATTAACGAAACTCAACGTGCTTTAAAATTGATACGCTCGATATTGTAGCGGCAGTTAATTACTTTTGAATATTCATAAGCTAGTAAATCTCTCCAAGCGCTTGGTTTTAAATGTTTGTATAAATATGGTTAGATGTGTAAAATAACCTAACGTTTTATAAATGGCAGAGCTAAATTATTTTTTTGGTTCTCCTGTCATTAGGATTGCAAACTTTTTAATGTCAAATCTAGTATTTTGAGACTATTACTTTGTAGCTGAATCGTCAATGGGTCAGCCTTATAGCTCAAATAACCAACGATGGGAAAAGGTTTTCGAATGGTCTCGTACCAGCAAGTGTAGTGTAAGGCGGTCTCTTCTGATGGAAGGATAACCTAATGAGAGATGCAAAAGTCGATGTACGAGTATACAGGTGGCTCAGAACCGTGCTTTGTACATTTCTTGGGGGAGGCCGAGGTTCAGCAGTGAATTTGTGATGTGCTGTAGTGATAATGGTAATGATGAGGCTATGATATTTAAAAGTATAGTAAATCGAGAAAAAATTATATATTTCAAATTCTAATTGTAATTTGGTACTACAATCGTCAACCCGCCTTCATTACCTACTTGGTCGGCTGCGATAAAACACATGGTAAGGAAACTAGAAAGTCTGAGAAATAAAAATATTTTGGGAACACGTGAAGTCCGCTAACCCAAACTCTGGAGGAATCTTTTAGGGTCACATAAATAAAAGTATGAAGACTGACACTTTACTTTTTACAAAACTAAACATCAAAATAAAGTCAAAAATAGAAATTGTGCAATGGGAATGACCATGTACTGTTTTACTTAGCCGACATTCCGGTACTATGACTGTTAGCTGAATATTATGGACAGCCAGTATATTCACAAGCTGTGAGCCAACTCATGTTAGTCCTTAGCAGCGACAACGTATCCGTAGAATGTTTTGTTTATGGTGGCCAGGTGTCCACGAGCTGCAGTTTATTAACTGGTGGACGACTGTTAGCTCGTTTTGACTCTTGTATTACAAGATTAGTACCACCCTCTTACCTTTTTCTACTATCAAACAGACTATGTCTTGGCCAGGTACAAACGGGCTACAGTAGTCACTTACTACTCTTTGTATTAATAGCGCTTTTCACATTCTTCTCGTTGTAGTGTAGTAGGAGTGCGGTTATTAAAGAGGCTCCTTTTCCCAAATTAATAACATAAAAGATTTTTTATTATCTTAAAACTAAAGAATGCCACATTAATAGATCCTAACCAGGCGAAGCCGGGACGTGTCGCTAATCAAAAAATAAAGTAAAAAAACACAAGGATTTATACAATTAGAATAAATACAATGCAAACAAATTTGATTTCATTTGTAATTCTCATCGTGTATATATTCTTGGAAAATCAGTAAACATCGTTGGTCTATCCAAACTCTTGTCATTTAAAAAAATTGAAAATTGTTTTCTTAAATTTATACCTATTTTTATTGTATTACTAAAATTACATTCCAGCTGTCAGCTGAATATCTGGAGACTTTCTTGATTCCTTGTCTATGATCCCAATAAAACAGAGATTATTATATATAAAATATAAATGATAAATGCTTGATTATTTATTGTAGTGATTATACGAGTATAGCAAGTTGCACGGTTGACTGGCAGAAAATGCTGACAGGCATTAAGTCCACCCACCGCATTGTTACCAAAGTTATTTAAAAGTGTAACAATAAAGAGTCAATTAATAAATAATAAATACCTTAAAGATATTCTCTTTGAAAAATAAAACGACATAATATTTGTAATGACTAGTTAGAGTAATATTTAGAAGCGATAATTAATTAACTATTCAAACTTTAAACTATATTCAAGGTTGGACCAAAACATTGTATATTGAAAATACAATACTGCATTAGAACCAATGGTCATGTGTTGTCGTCGTAAGAGAACCAATCATCCCATTTCATCCTCTGGGGGTCGTAAGAGGAGACTATGGGAAATGCCAATCTTATGGCCTCTGATAGATGGCGTTACACCTCGTTTATGTTAGAAGTCAAATGTCCAGACTGACGACGGGATATGTCCTAAAGTGGACTTTTACTAGCTGATGAAGAAGAATGTTTGTAACCTTTATTCCTAGTTTTTAGGCCATCAAAGAAAATTCACCCGTATCGTCTTTTCATTACTGAATACACTATAACATACAACCATCTTTTATTTTAATTTTTAATATAAACGTCAAATAGTTCTTTCTATAGTCTTCTGATAATTGGTAATTGAGATAGGAGGTTGGATGCCGTGACGTACGTATGATATGAAAAATTTCACCATAACAAATATTAATAAATCTGTCAGTCGTTGGACTGCACGTAAAAAGTGAAAACTTCTTAGTTTCACAAACTTGTAAACATTAATTTTGGGTTGTTAAGAAATATTTTTAGGAAGTATTTTTATTTGAAATTATTTTTATCAACGTATTAATATAGTAATAAAATTTTCATTTATTGCGCTGTTTTACATGAAAAAGAATGATAATTATCTATATAATACAAACAAATTTATAAATACATATCAGTTTTATAAAATTTAATCAATTGGATTTCAACATTACTTTCATCAATTTTATGTATCTGAGCGTGAAGGACACGCGAGTTCAGTGCTTTTACTCCATCCCAAAAGTGACCAACGTGTCTAAAGAAGTGTTCACTTCAAAAAATTAAACGAAAGTGCTCTTGTATGAACACATTCCAAGTAAAGTGAAATTTGTTATTTTAAAAATAAATAACTTATTGGCTACATATAAATATCGATATAGTACCATTCTAGTTTATTTTGTAATGACAAAAACAATTTTTCTAATCATTGAAATGCATTCAAAGTCAAATATTGTAATACTAAACTTAAGGAAAAGTTAGTCCACGGCAATTATTTATTTATTTATACTACTTACTACTTACTATTTATTTATTTCTATTACTTTTATGTGCAAATAATAAAATCTTACTAATGGCGGACTTAATGTCTTAAGGCATTCTCTACCAGTCAACCATTAGGCTAAGCAGAGATAAACATATGGGAGGTAGTGCTGCAAAACTAAACTAATAATGAGAAAAATAATATTATATATATATAATATATGCCAAGATAAATAAGGAAAATATGTGACGATAGAATCATTATTTAGGAAAAAGCGTTAATTTACACTTGCAACACTTTACTAAAATGTTCACAAACTTTGTTTTTGAAACGAAACTTGTTGGAACCATTTTTAATGACAGCCGTAAGAGCAAAAGAGTGGGACATATAACCAGTATGGTGTAAAGGCGTTAGCAACTTTAGATTATCCGAAAAACGAAGAAAACAATTATGAGTATCTCCTAGGTACTGAAATTTAGATTTCAAGTACTCAGGAGCACAAGGATCGTTCAGGATAGTGAAATGAGTGCAGAGTATACTAACATATCTGGATTGGTGGAATTCATATTTCCATTATATATTTTATTTCTCAGACATGCAAGTTTTCTCTATAATATGTTTTCCTTCACCACCGATCACGAAGTAAATGAGCACTATAAAGGAATCGATCTTAGGTTGCTCGCGTACTTTAAAGTTTGCGAACGGCAATACCTAAAAATTAAAAGTAAATTCCTTTGAAAATCATGGTGTACATTTTAGTACAATGCAATTTCTAATGAAAACGATATGTTAGGCTTTTCATGAAAAAACTTTTTATTCTGTGTTAGCAAAATATTACAATGACTCGTTGTTATTTTACCTTCATTTTGGGAACTGCCACGCCGCATGCGAGGGGATGTTATTTTATACCCTGTGCAGCTTTGTCTAACAAGGGGCGGATAAAGTTCATCCCCTTATAACCATCACA
The DNA here is from genome assembly GCA_029286625.1 of Parnassius orleans. Classification (NCBI taxonomy): domain Eukaryota; kingdom Metazoa; phylum Arthropoda; class Insecta; order Lepidoptera; family Papilionidae; genus Parnassius; species Parnassius orleans. The sequence continues at coordinate 378,124 of JAGSMP010000305.1, read as the reverse complement.
AAGCCGACAGATATGTCCATCTAGCTACTATATTTCATTGTAGAAATCCAGGGAGAAATCAATCACTGTACGAAATTGGAAGATCAAACGGATAAGCAAACAAAATTGCTGTGCGATTCCTTCTTTGATCAAAACAGAACAATGCCAAAAATGGTGTTTATAATTGTAGTGCGAATGAAACTTTTTTGTTCTATTGTTTTTGCACTTAATCTGGTCTTATGAAATATTTTAATGAAATTTCGACTATCCCTAATCCCTTTATGATAATACAGTTATTGTACTGGTACGACGTTACTGCGACTTAAGAACTAAACTAACTGGCGTGGCCAGAACGCAAAAGAAACAATTGCAAGAAATTTTCAAATGTCGAAATTATTGAATTTTTGTACGAATAAATAAATATCAAAACTAGATCTTTATTTCTTATTTATATTTTTTTTTCTCAACCTTTTTAAGCCATCATTGGATACTGGCCTTGTCAATAATGTTCCAACTTTAACGTACTTCGAAAAGTTAAGCTAAACCTCACCATGTTGGTATTTCGGATTATCACCATAGCACTGATAATAATACAATTAGTGAAAGATTTGGGTTTGGTTTTTTAGAATGGATATACCACCGCTTCAATATACCCCCCCCCCCCCCCCATTTCCGTTATTGGCAGGCGGGTTGGAAACCGCAGTTTTTTTCTGCTCTCTGCGTGATAAACTTAGAAATGAGGATATTCGCAGTAAAAGCAGAGTAACCGACATAGCCCAACGGATCAGTAAGCTGAAGTGTGTTGTTTTATACGTGGTAGAGCCACGCTGCAGCTTTATTATGTTTGTAGCACAAATGGGTCGGACCGGTGTAGGACAACGCTCTCACTGAATACCAGCGTAAAATAGCAGCTTGATACTACTGTGTTTTGTATGGTAAGTGTAGAGAACTGGAGACCCGTTTTTACTGGAAACCAAGCATTCCATCTTAGTCCTCAGGGAAGACAACGCATCTGCATTTTGATTCTTAATCGGGGATAAATGTATATGTCTATGGGCCACAGCATCCATTTAGCATATGGTGGACTGTGTGTTAGTTTATCACCCTTATTCTAAAAAAAAAGTGGCAATGAGCCGGCCATATTGCTCGAAGAACCGACAACCTATGAGGAAGAAAGGAACTCGAGTGGCAACCTCGCGTTGTGATCGAAGTGTAGGATGGTCCCCCACTAGATGGAGTCACAACCTAGTAAGAAATGCAAAAAGTCGATGGATGCAGATAGCTCCGGACCGTGTTTTGTAGTCTTCCTTGAGAGAGGCCTATGTTCAGCAGTAGACTTGTGAAAGGCTGTAATGATGATGATGATGATACCGTCGTTTGTCGGTAATTTTTTGTTTACTAAAATGAGTTTTCGTTAATTAAAAAGCTTCATTATTCGATAGCACTCAAAAAGCAATCAAATTAATATAAACCATTCCAGTACGTAAAACAACAACACTTTTTTTATTGAATGCTGCACGCAATGGCCGCGATTAATTACGTTAAATTTGCCAAGTTTTAAAATGTTTTAGTTGTGATATTGATGCTTTACGTATTTTTAGTGATTTCCTTTATAACCCACCGAGCACGTGAAATATCAGCACATTAATCTGCAAATAATAATTTCGTTCGTGCCATTGGGAATAGAACTCGGTTTGCTTGCATACTCGGACTAATAAATTTTAAAGCGAACGTTTGTCTCCTCTGGGCCCTGTGGCTACGCACGGCTCTCATGTTCTGGCAATATTTCTTGGATAGTTAATTGATATTTCACAAATGTATTTTTTTCGTTACTATTTTTAACTAAATTAGTGTATCCGTGATCATAGCGTCGTTGATTATAATACCTTTCTTTTATTTTTTTAACTTCATATACTTTGATTATTGCAACATCAATAGCAAAAAACCCTGAAAGTAAATTATTTTACTCTTTTTGGTTCTTTGAAGTTAGCTTTTACTTTTTATTATTCTAATTCAGTACAGGGTTTTTTGCTGTTGACGTAGCAAAAATCAAAGTATATGAAGTTATAAAAAAATAAGAGAAAGCTTGTAAAGTTTGTTGAAAGAATTGTATGTATCCTTGGAGTACACTGACCGCCTTCAGTTGTTAGGGGTTGAATTTTCTCCGAACCTCAACTATGGGCAGTTCATTGAGTCCAGAGCCAAAGCAGCCGCAAGGAAATTTGGTGTCCTTGCAAGGATGCGGCGATACTTTACGCCGGAGCAGCTTCTTTCCTTATATAAAGCGCAAGTCCGGTCGTGCATGGAGTGCTGCAACCTGGCAGCGTTGAACTCAGTGGAGAGACGTGCTAGGAGGCTCATTGGTGACCTTTATTTGGTTGAAACCAATCTTGTCAGCCTCGAGCACAGGCGCAAAGTAGGCAGTCTCTCGGTATTCTACAGGATGAATTTCGGTGAGTGTGCGAAATAATTACACGCTTTAATTCCTCTCTCTCCTTTCCACCATCGGACAACCAGGCGGTCGGCGGGTCTTCACCCCTTTTGTTGTAGATATTCCACGCATTAGAACTAAATGGTTTGCTTCGTCTTTTGTAATGCGTACAGCAAAGGAGTGAAATAATTTGGGCGCGTCTATCTTTCCGTCCGAATATCTAGGCGTCTTCAAGGCAACAGTGAATAGGCTTTTGTTACGCTAAGATAGTGCGATTTACCATCTAAGGCTGCATCACCACTTACCACCAGGTGGGATTGTGGTCAAGCACTGGCTTATAACAAGTAAAAAAAAAATTATATATAATAGCTTCTAAAGTCAGTGCTAAGATATTAGAAGAATATTAATTGCCCCAACTTCAGAAGCTATTAAGTGGTAATTATTTTATTATTTTCTGTGCTTTGAAGACGGGTCAAGCCTCAAGGTCAAAAACTTCATCACCTATATTTCCACCCATAGAAGTGAGATTTTTCTCCAATTTTCTACCCCTGAAGTATTGCATATTTATTTAATAAGTAATCATTAAGATCAGTTCACAATTGGCAAAAATATCGCGTAACATACACACAAAAAAAAACATAAAGTCAAATTGAGAACGGCCTCATTTTTTCGATGTCTACTACACTTACTTACCTTTTTGAAGTTCTCGTTTAGAGCTGAGGCGGTATCAGAGGCAGCTGAACTAAGTAAGTGGCGCAAATATGAGTCTCTGAGAGATGACTACATATTTGTGCCATTTACTATAGAGACTATAGGCCCGTGAGATCCACGTGCGGTGAAGTTCCTAAAGCTGGTGATAAGAGGGTTGGTTCTTCTCCATTCAGCGAAGAAACGCAGTCAGCGTTCTTAGCACTATACCGCGGGGAGTAGGACTGTATAATTTAAGTTTTTTTTTTATAATGTTAATAAATATTGTATATTATATTTGAATGTTTTAAAGTTCACTACTAATTATTTTCAAAATAAGTAACATATTATATAAATTTTTATCCGACTTTAAAAATGGAGGAGGTTAACAATTTGACTGTATGCTTTTTTTGTATGTATATTACGCGATATATTCGTTAATTGTGAACCGATTTTGATGATTATTTCTAGGGTGATCTTATATTTTGAAGAAAAAAATTCTATCCTAATAGTTTATCCAGTAGACGTTAGAACTATTTGGACGACATTGAGATTGTGATATTCCAAAGTCCACTGAAAAGGGTGATAAACAATTAACGTCTAATAAAAAGTAAAACTGATTTTGAAGAAAGAATTCTACCCTTATGTGTGGCAAAATAGAGGATGAAGTTTTAATAGAACTATTTAGACGACATTACGATTGTGATATTCCTCAGTCCATTCAAAAGGGTTTTTTTACTTTTTTGACTTATAACAACTAAAAAGATTAAAATAGTTTCATATTCTGAATTTGGGGTTTCATTCTTCTATACAATATATGTCTAAGCAGCTTTTACTTTTTATCAAAAGTTATTTTTGTATCCGAGCCTTCCGATATCGATCAAAATTAACACACAAGCAAATGAAAACACTCCTGACCGTTCGACCAATGCAAAGTTTAGAATGAGCAGACCCACGCTCATCTTTGGATTGGAAAAACAACTTCATTAGGCCAATAATCGTATACATCAACTTGAATGAAAAAGTCAGTAAATGTAAGTTTGGTTGATGAGTTAGTCGGTAATGCACCTAATTTACTTTCTGCCTCATTTAATCATAATACAAATAAATTGAAAATTGCCTTGACAAATGAAAGTTCTATTTATGTGTTTTTTGTGACCTATCATGTGGGCAGTCGATTGCGCCTTGTTAACATTTTATTTAAGTATTTTTTTTCATTAGCGGGGAATCGAACCAGTTATTTGGTTTATTTAACCTGTGAATTCGAATTAAAGTGGCTACGTGGAGACAAGCACAGTGGCAAAATAGTAGGTTAAGTAGATAAGTTAGGTATTTAGACAAGTGTTTTAAATTATTAGGTATTGTGGTACCATCGCTAGTTGCGGGCCGCGCGAATTTGGCGTTCGCGCATACATTGACCCTTAATCAGCTGATTGTAATTCAGTAATTCCATTGCTGGTTTTATGTTTCAGTATTTTCATGATTTTTTTTAGTGAAATATCGTTTCAATTAACTGTAGTAACATGATGGAGCGTGAATAAAGTTAATAAAACTTTGTGAAAAGATGATTTTTTTTCCTCGGAATCGAATTTCTTTGTGACCCATCATCATAGGTATCCTTAGTACTATCATCTGTCTTCGTTTTCGGGAGCGTTTCAAAAATACCCTGTATATCGGTATAACTCTTTATAACAAGATTCCCTGTAATACTAATGATTTGCCTTTGAATAAATTCAAGGTGTATGTATGTAAGACGAAAGGATATTATTAATTAGATGACAATTTAAGAGATAAAAATGGGTGGGCATATTAAACTTCCTTAGACTGTACATATGTAAGTATATATTTTTATGGTTAAATTGTAACTGTTGGAGAGAAATAGTCTACTTGTGAGTTTCTTGCCGCTTCTTCTCATAGGTGTCACCGTAGTAGGAACTTGTTAAAGCGATGGAGTAGCTTTTGACTTTCAAAAAGTGCTTTGTAAAAGCCAATTTTGAATAAAAATATTAGACTTTCACTTTGAGTCACTCACTTTTCATTTTCACCTTCGAAAGACAGAAAATGGTTGCGCTTTTTTCATCAAGACTTTGTAGTTTTGTAGCTTTGACTTTAATTTATATTTTTCTAATCAGTAGTGGTAATGCATTACAAGGACTATGTTCTTCCAAAGGGTAACTGAAAAAGGAGCCCATACCCTCGCTCTGAAATGATAATCAATCAGAAGATGGGTGGAAGCTCTTTATTTTTGTCTTAAAAATTAAAAACAATAGAATATAACCGTATTTGTGTAGGATTTTTTCATTTAATACTTAATGTTGGTCGTTAAGTTTTAATTGTTAAAAGTAAAGTTGTGAAATATTATTAGGTTGAAGCTCTCTGTGTGAATTATATCTAATCGTGTATTATATCACGGTCGACTAGCGCACCTCGGTGGTGCAATGGCCAAACATTTTGTTGTGGCTTTGCAGGCGGTGAATGCAAAACCCACACGTAACAACTAAATATTTGTAGGGCCTATAATGTTTGTTCCGGGTATGGCTCTTTGTCAGTGTCCAATTTCTGTGTATTAAACGCCTCTTAACGATACTGGAGAAACTCCTAATGTGAAGCTGCTGTTTTAAATATTAAACAAAGAATTATGAGAGGAAAGAAAATTAATAATTGTCGGAGATAGGTAGAAAATCAAAGAGATAAATAGAAGTAAAGGTAGAACTTGAAACCCCCTTTCGTATTTTATTGCTAATAATGAGCAACTTCCAGTGTAGTGGCGGGTAATATTACCCACTACCCCATATCTTCCCGTGGGTGTCGTAAGAGGCGACAGAGGGAAACTGAGACAGAAGATGGGCAGCAGTATCTTTTTGATAACAGCAAATTGCAATAAAAAACTGTGGTTGCCAACCCGCTCGCCAAGCGTGGCAACTATGGCAATATACCCCCCATGATAAAAACTACCAAAAGACGGCCCCAAGTTCCTGGCGGCCCCGCTATTCCTGGCTACGGTAACGACCATGGTAACGGCGGGGAAGGTGGTGCTAAGAATCTCCGGGGGAGGTTCGGTTGCCACCTAAGACGACTCGACCTGGCAACATACAAAGCATGCACCCTGAGCACTGACGAGAAGATCCTGGAGCTGTAAGAAGAGATAGACAAGTTGCGCTGGGATATTATAGGATTATTTGAGGTCCGAAGAGAGGGGGAGGACACGGTAATCCTTGAATCCGGCAACTTGATCTATCACCGGGAGGGCGACCATTTGTCCCAAGGAGGTATCGGATTTATCGTCCACAAGTCTCTCGTTAACAACGTAGTTAAGATTGTGAGTGTGTCGATGAGCGTTGCGTACCTTATACTCAGAATCACAAAACGGTATTCGTTGAAGGTATACAGGTTTACGCACCAACCTCGGCACATCCCGATGACGAGGTGCAGAAAATTTATGAGGATATCTCTAAAGCCATGCATTCCTCCAAAACCCACTATTCGTTGTTAATGGAAGACTTCAACGCAAAACTAGACACAAGAGAGAACGGCGAGCTGAGTAGGAAATGGAATAGCAACGGAACCTAAGTTAGCTGGCCGACTTCAAGGAGAAAGAGAGACTCTTTATGATGATCTCTTTCTTCCAGAAGCGGCCCCACAGGAAGTGGAACGGGTTGAGCCTCGACGGTTAGACAAAAAAATGAGATTGACTTCATTATGACGACTAGACGGCAACTGTTCAGTGATGTCTCTGATTACATTCACATTACAAATCGTCTTGCACGAGAGACTCGACGACTTCCAGCCTCCCAAGCAAGCCGGTTTTCGAAAAGGCTTTTGCACCATAGACAACATGCATACCCTTCAGCAAATTGTACAAAAGACCGAGTAGTACGATTTGCCCCTATATCTTGCGTATGTGAACTATAAGAAAGCCTCTGATACCGTCGAAATTTGGGCGGTGCTGCAGTCCCTTCAGCGGTGCCAAGTTGACTGTCGGTATATCAAAGTGCTGAAGTGTTTGTACAGTAGGGCTACGATGGCAATCCGAGTACAGAACCAGAGTATGAAACCTATCCAACTGCAGAGAGGTATAAGACAGAGTGACGTTATATCCCCGAAACTCTTCACTGCTGCATTAGAAGACGTTTTCAAGCTACTGGACTGGAAAGGATAAGGTATTAACATTAATGGCGAGTACATCACTCACCTTCGATTTGCCGACGATATAGTCCTTATGGCAGAATCGCTGGAGGACCTAAGCACTATGCTCAATGACCTCAATAGTGCCTCTCAACGGATAGGTCTTAAGATGAAAAAACAAAGATCATATATAACGTCCATGTCACACCTATGCCGGTAGTTGTTGGGAGCACTAAGCTCGAAGTTGTTAAAGAGTATGTTTACCTGGGACAAATAGTCCGACTAGGTAAGTCCAACTTCGACCGAGAGGTCAATCGACGGTTTCAACTCAGCTGGGCAGCGTTCGGGATATTACGACACATCTTCTCGTCAGGTATACCTCAAAACTCGAAAACGAGACTGTACACCTAGTGCGTGTTGCCAGTGATGACTCACGGAACTGAGACGTGGTCCTTCACTGCTGGCCGTATAAGGAAGCTCAAGGTCGCTCAGCGAGTTATGGAGAGGGCTATGCTCGCGATTTCTCTGCGTGATAAACTTAGAAATGAGGATATCCGCAGTAGAACCAGAATGACCGACAGAGCCCAACGGATGAGTAAGCTGAAGTGGCAATGGGCCGGCCATATAGCTCGAAGAACCGACAACCGATGGGGAAAAATGTTCTCGAGTGGCAGCCTCGTACCGGTAGGCGAAGTAGGGCAACCCCCCACTGGATGGAGTGACGACCTGGTAAGACATGCAGGAAGTCGATGGATGCAGGGTGCTCAGGACCGTACTTTGTGGCATTCCTTTGGGGAGGCCATGTTCAGCAGTGGACTTGTGATGGGCCGTAATGATGATGATGATGAATGAGCAACTGCGTAAGCAAGAGATCAAGTTGATTATCCGCAATATATTATTTATAACTTTAACTTCTTAGTGGATTTCCGACATACTGTTATTCTTTTTTTTCATCAAAATACTCTGTTTTTTAATATTAGTGCTTTATTTATGAAATTGCCGTTTTTTATGTAATAAGTTAACGTTTTTTATATTTTTTATTTTTATTAATCAAAGTAATCACCTATGTAATCGATGCATCTTTGCCAACGCAGTGGCAGCATATTGATGCCCTTCTTGAAGAAATCAGCTGGACGGGAGGCAACAAATTCTTCAATGGCAATTTATACTGCCAAAAAGTTATCCATATTCTGCAAAAAGTAGAAATCTGTAGTCGCAAGTTCTGGTGAGTAGCGGCTGACAGAGAGCTTCCAACCCCAGCTCTTGTAACTTGGAGGTTACTCGAATTTTTAACGTATCCATGATGACGAAAAAGATTCAAATGATGAAAACATAACGCTAATCAATAAACAAATAACTAATTTTGAAAAAAGAATTCCATGTTTTAAAAATAAAATTAATTTGAAATTAAAATTCTTAGCCAAACAAAAATTATTTTGATTTGAAATGGCCAGCAGCAGAACGGTAGTTTCATAGGTAAAGACCTATTATAATAAATTGTTCACTAATTGCGACTCATATCATTTAATACAGACATGATATAATTCGAATATTTTTAATCTTTTTTTACAGCGTTGCAGTTGAATTTCCACAATATTCATTTGATCAAAAATTGTATACCTTTATTGTTTTACGTGCAAAAATATCACCTGTTCGGTTCACGCGTTAACTGCTAGCTTCACTGAACTGAATATTTACTAGTAACTGTAACCTTCACCAACATTAAGTGTTAATAAAAGCATTCCTATATCAAAACGGTTATTGTTCGGGATGATATAAAATATAGTTCGTATTAACAATATAGTGATTAAATGAAAATAGTGTTTGTGACGCTATTAAATGCAAACAGTGCAAACAGAACGTTGTAAATCGTTAACTTATAAGTCTACGATGATATCGTACGATATCATCGTACTGTTATACTTATACTATAAAACAGCATAATTGATAAATATTATTAGAATATCCTTGAAAACTTTAGTATAAGCAATTTATGTAATAGTAGAATTCTAAAATAACCAATCAGAGCGTAGAGTACAATAGAAAAATAGGTTGGTACGTAACCTAAGAGTCAAAATTATTTAAAATAATTTTTATGTTTAAAACTTTAACAAATAACATATTTAATTAATTTATTAGACTACAATATGTAATTTTAGAAAATAAAGAGATTTTTTGCGTTGTGTAACTCATTTCACACAAATAGCCACGTAAAATAGTCAATACACCGAAAGCGGTGAATATTTGGGATGTTTTGTTAATAACTTTTTCGACTTTTCACTTTTCAGGAAAATATTGTAGATAATTCCATTATCTATCCAACAGTATGTAACACTCTAGGATAAGTAATTATATTGTATTCAAAAATTGTATATAATGTAATTAGCACAAATAAAACTAAAAGTGCACATACGTGCAATGGCCTGTGGCTCACTATGCGGTAAAGCTTCGGAGTACCTAAGCTACTCGGGTCGGCCGGGAGTTTTAAATTGGCTTCTAATGGCTAGGGACTTGTCAAATCCGGAGCGGTCCAGGATAGAGACTTTCTCCCAGATCCCAACAAGGAAGCCTGCGTCGCCACTGAAGGAACCAGTACCGAGCGCCGCGCTCACGCCCTCCGTGCCTGAGCGCACCAGTGGGAAGGAACCGTTGCCCTTACCACAACGGGTGAAGAAGTCGGCGAGGAGGCACACACCCCCTGAAACCGAGGCATCGCTTTTCGAAAAAAGGCAGAGCATCTTGTCCATCATCATCATCGTCGTCCGAATCTGAAGACGAAGGAATCCCACCGGCGGGCGCATATAAAGTCCATACTTTGCCGCCTAAATCGCCGTCCCCACTTGAAGCCAACCCCCTCAATCTCACCCAACCGTCGGAGTAATATGGACACGGCCGAGTTAGAGCAAGGGGGGAGGAGTCCTACGGATGGGATTCCACAACCTACGCTACAACACTACTTCTGTCTGCGCCTACTTCCAACCCTTCAGGCCTGGAGGCACGTCAGGCCCTGGCGGCTGACGTGCCTCAACCTCAATAGGGGGAAGGAAAGGCGCGCCACCCGCCCATAATAGTAGAGTACCTCCCGGACTGGACGAAGCACTTTGAAGTGCTTAACGGAAAGTTGGGACACCTGCCCAACGCTCGTCCGTTCGGGAAAGGGGTGCGTTTCACCTCACAGAGCCCGGAAGAATTCCGAATTCCGGGTGACCCAACGATACCTAATTGACATCTCAGAAAAGATTCCAGCACTGTCCTGGTATTGCCACACCCCGGAAGAGGAGAAACCCACGAGGTGGGCATCCGGGGGCTGCCAGTGGGCACGGATACCAATCAGATAGAGGAGGCTATCAGGGCAAAGGGATTCCCCATTAAATATGTAAGGGCAATCCCACCCCATAGAGGTAGACCTGGGTGCCTCTATTATGCGCTACTGAACCACCTGAGCCTGGAGCGCCTAAAAAATTGTTCCAAATCGATGAACTCCTCTATAAGACACTGAGAGAGAGAGGAGTCGTCATCGAAGCCCGGCAAGGACGAGCGGGTCCAGCCCAATGCCACCGCTGCCAGGCTTTTGGGCATGCATCTGCCAACTGTTTCAGGCCAGTGAAGTGCGTTCGCTGTGCCGGAGACCACATAACAAGTCAATGCCCTAGGGGTAGAGACGAAGAACCTAAATGCGCTAATTGCGCTAAGAACCACACTGTAAATGATCGCCGCTGCCCAGTCCTGAGGAGGATTGCAAGGAAGCAGGGGATCACTCTGCCGGGCCTACTCCCGAAAGGTCCAAAGAGGATCCCCTAGAGTCGCCCAAGAGCATCGAAATCCAAAAAGACGGGTGGGCAACCATTAGAGGGAATAGTAGGCAGACAGCCCCCCCGACGACGCCACGGAGCGTCAGCCTTCCAAGAAGAGGAAGTGGGGGAGGAAGAAGAAGAAGGTGCAGCCTCCTCCTCAGGCAGCGACCTCTACTCCAACCCCAGCGGTAAAGATAGCCTCACTGTCACAGGTTACTGCAAAAGAAGTAAGGGCAACCGTAGTAGGTAGAGCGCCAGATAGGGCTCTATCAGAAAATAAAGCCTGCTCTACTCATAGAGCGTGCTCTACCATAAGAAGACACAGCAAAACCCATCCGAGACCAGTACCAACAACAACTTCAAGACAACCAACAGTCAGCCACGACACAGTGGATGCCATCTAGAGACTGGTTGGCATCGCCATTCATGTCGGCAGCCAAGTCCTGGTCGACATTAGAGCTGGGGCGGACCCAATCACAGCCGTAATGAGGGCGCTAGCGCAACTACTGACTCGGTATTACGGAGGAGAGTAACCTGCGCCTGTTCTACTGGAACCCGGACGGGATCCAGCAGAAGCTCCATGAACTCCGCACAGTCGCCCTACAACAGGACATACAAGTGATCCTGCTGGGAGAGACTAAGTTGAGGCCATCTACGCATATAAAGCTGCCCAACTGTAGGAGGGACGAAATCAACGCTCAAAGAGCCGGCACGGCGGTTCTTATGAGGAAGGACATCGTCCACCTAGAGCTCGACTTACTAACATACCATTCTATGCGCTCTATCGGCATAAAAATGGAGGTGGCGGGCGAGGAACTAAGGATGTTTGCAGCACACCGCCCGCCAGGGACTCCATTTTACTCCTCAGACCTCCGGACGATCATGGAAGGCACAGCACCTACCATCATCGCGGGGGACCTAAACGAAAAACACCCGGCCTGGGGATCCGAGTGATTAACCCGCTGGTTCGTGAGCTCTACAAAGACGCAGATGTTAACAACGATGACGTTTTAGGTCCCGAAGAGCCAACACACGTTCCTGCAGACCACCGGAAATGTCCGGATGTATTGGACATCGTGCTCGGGCTGGCGTTGTTAGGAGGCCAAAAGTAGAGTGGATATTCTAACAGAGCACTTCAAGGAGCAATTTATGCCGAACCCAGCAAGTGCGGAGTACATGGAGCTTCATGCCCAAAAAAAAAAGCCGCGTACGGGAGTTCCTGTCGCCGCCCGTGCTACCGCATGCAGGTGAGTGGTTCATCTCCTCCGCTGAACTGCGGAGGACAGTAATCCGCCTGCAACCGAGAAAGGCACCGGATCACGAGCGCTGCACTTCGACAGCTGCCCAATAAACCAATTGTAGAGCTATAACGGCTCTACAATGGTTTTCTACGGACTTCCCACTTCCCAGAGGTGTGGAAAACCGGCAAGGTCATCGTTCTGCTGAAACCCGGAAAAGACAGACGTAGAGCAGCTAGTTACAGGCCGATTACGCTGCTACCGCACATAGCCAAACTATTCGAGGAAATTATACTAAAGAACAGTCCGCCCGTGCATACAACTTCGGGCGGAACAACACGGATTTAGGAGGGACCACTCTACAGCAACGCTGCTGACCAGAGTGCTGCACCACCTTGCGGCTGAACATAATCGGGAACGTACATCGTTGGGCGTCTTCTTGAATATCGAGAAGGCGTTCGACAGGGTGTGGCATTCTAGACTACTCTACAAGTTAGAAGTTTAAACGAGTGTCCCTCCTGCTATGCTGCGGCTAGTGGCGTCATTCGTAGCTGACCGGAGATTCTACATCTGTGTGGAGGATGCCGAGTCCGCAGCCAAACCAATTAGAGCTGGTGTACCACAGGGTAGCTGCCTTCGGTCCGCCGATCCTGTACGCGGCTTATACCAATGACATTCCTACTCTGGCAGGACACGTACGCGAATGGGAGGACGACGTAGAGCTCGCGCTATATGCGGACGACAGTGCCTACTTTACATCGTCCAGAAGAGCCCATATCGCCGCCGCCAAGATGCAGTGCCTGCTGGACCTGCTGCCACCGTGACTGCATGAGTGGAGGATGGCCATCAATGTTGGCAAGACGACCGTCCTCCTCACCCGCCGCTTCAGGAACTTCCCACCCCCGTTAACGCTAAGAGGCCAGGAGATTGCGTATGAGAAGCGGTCTACCGGATGCCGCCGACAGGGCTGATGCATGACTGCGCACGTCGACGTCGTCGTCCGCAATGCCAGATGTGCGCGGGCGATGCTCCGTCCCGTTATGGCATCCAATCTCTCAACAAGAAATAAGCTGCAAATATACAAAATGTATATTAGATCAAGGATAACCTACGCTGCTCCGGCCTGGTACGCACTCCTAAGCGAACGGCAAAGGCAGCGGCTGCAGGCTTAGCAGAATCTATCATTACGATAGGTTAGCTGGATGGCCCGGTTGGTGCGCGATATGTTCGACCACACTGACAACGGGCCACATGAACACTTAAACAACTTAGGACCCCTACATGCTCGCCCCACGGACGGGCGAGCTCTACCTAGAGAACTTCTCTCTATAGAGTTTAGAGTCGAGTAACAACCCACAAAGTCATAGACCAACATAGACTTTATTGACACCAACTTGCAGCGACCGGGGAATCGAACCCCCGACCGCTGCTCATACTTACAATGCCGAGACGGCTCCCACAACCGGTACTATGGGGTATGTCCTGAGGCCCGTGACCTGCTGTGTGATAAGAAGCATACACGCAGACGACAACGTAGGTAGGTTAAAGAAAAGTAACAACAAGAAGAAATCAACTGAAGAAATCTTGGAAGAAATAGTGATAACTAATAGTGAATAGCTCCGAAGATTTCCGCCGGTCAGTTGAACTTAGTACCGTCGAACCGCCGGCAACTGCCTTGCCATTCGTTAAAAAATTCATGCGTTTTCATTGGACACCCTAGGTAATACCCCAGTCGCGACCCACCGACGATTGACGAACTCGGGATTCTATAGGTGCAGCACGTGAGCGACTCGTACAGTATTTTCGACAACACTTACTCTGCGAGTTCGCCCGTCCGGCACAGTTATATTCTATTGCTTTTTGATATTTTTTTGGGTTTTCAAGACAATAATAAAGAACTTTCCATCTTCTGATGGAAAACACTTTTAGATATAATTTACACTGAGAGCTTCAACCTGATAATATTTTACTAAAATAATTTTAACAATTAAAACTTAACGTTTACTACTTACTAGTTAGTAGTGCTCCTTTCCTGCCTAGGAGTCTGTCTGAGTAGGTATTACACTTTTACCTATTTTTAACGCCAAATAGCAGAGCTGGCATTGATGTTCCGTTATGAAGGATATAGAGAGCCAGTATAATTACAGGTTGTGAGGCATTCCATATTAGTTCTCAGGGTGAGAACGCATATGTAGCCTTCTTTGTATAAAGTTGGCTGCAGGCGACCGCACTGGCCACTTATCTTCAGGTGGACAGTACGTTCGTTTGTGTAAAAAAAGATTGATATGATAATCACATACATGTCATTGAAAATATGACCCATTTTATATGCGTCGGTGTATAAGTGTGCTTTACTTATCCTATCTGTTGAATTATAACGAAAAGTGAAGAGCACTTTCATGCAAAACTAAGGATCCCCTGGCTAAATGGAGCGACAGCTTGTAAAAATTGATTTACAATAGGACCTTCAAGCATGAGATAGGACTATAAAACTATATTTGTTGATAATCATTTCATTTTATCAACAAGCAGCAGTATTATTGTGTGTCTAAAGTATAATAGAACCAGTATAGGGCTAAAAAAGCTTCATATTGTTATTTCTATTAAATATAATTCAATAATGATCAATAATGAAAAACCTTGTATAAATAGTTCGCAGGCAATTATTGTAATATTATCATTAAAATTAGCGAGCTATTAACTATTTCATTAGATGTATGTGCGGATTACCATAAAGTATAATTAAAATATTTCACGATATACTTTATGAAAATGTAAATCACGCAAAATATCTTGACAGCGTATTTAAATAACGTTTTTCTTTGTTTGGCATCAATATATTGAAACTCCATTATTGAGCCTCCAAAAGCTTTTAACGCGATATCTTTAATTTGTTCTATAATTTTCATAAATATCTTAGTGCACACTCAACGTGTAGTGGCGGTGTAAGAAAACTTTGGTTGCGAACCCGCTTTCCAGCGTGGCAACTATGGCTAATATCCCTGTAAAGCAATCTATGGGGGAAGCCTATGTATAGCAGTGGATTTATTTTAATAGGTTGAAACGGTAACGGTATCTTAGTGCAAAATCTTGCACTGTGGTGACTGACGATTGAGGCTTCAACCCTTGATAATGGAAAGTATATCCGAAATGCCGTATCTCAATCCCAGACACATTGGTGGCATTCAGTAAATGTTTGTACATATTACAGAAGTTTCACACTAGCTTGCACCTTAAAGATTGGTATTTTTATAGAATTAGGGTTGCCAACCGATCACAAAGCCCACCTAACGATGAGCGGATGTTGTAGTTTATAGACACCTACATCTATCTTCAATTAAGAGTCAAATTGCAGATGCGTTATCATCTCTAAGAACTTACATAGAATACCTTGTTAGAAGTAAAAAGTATGTAAAAAGGGTATCCGTTTTTTATCACATATGAAACCGTGCAGTACCGAGAGTAACAGAACACGGCAGTTTCACACACTGCTTTTTCAACCTGGTATTCCGTACGATGATGTCTTCCCCAGTCGAGTCGATCCATTCGTGCTGCAGCAATAAAACACACCAGCGTGGTTCTAATGATAATGAATAAAAATATCGTATATTTCTACCTATTTTGTGACATATTTTATGTTGCAAGGTGCAAGTAACTTTATTCTATAATAAACAAGTATGCGTGTTTATGTGCAAGGACGCATGTGCGTGTGCAAACATGCGTGCGTCGGTTTTGCTTTATGTTTAGTATGTGCATTCTCTCTACTTTAATTTGATGATAAAATTAAACAAAATATATGCAATATTACATAAATAGAATATGCAAATACACTAATTCCACTGCACAATAATAATAAATTCAAAGATGATATTAATAATAATTCCTAGTTGACACTGCGCAACATAAAATCGACATATTATTTCAAATTGTCATCAAAAGCATTTTATTATGAATATAAAATTCAGATAAACTGATTGCATTTTCATTTTGCTGTATCTTTCAATAACATTGATCCATAATCGAATTTAATGGCATTTATGAGCACAATAACCGAAGATAATTAGATTGTCTTCTACAAGCGTTGTTGGGAAACTTCCCTAAAGCCCAATAGATATCAAGAGCAAAGTTGATTATTAGGATCAAATTGAAATACTAATGAACGAGAGTATAATATTTAGCACCTATTTAATACACTGAATAACTTTACATATTACACTACACGTTTAAAACAATTCTCACTACTACTCTGTTATCTTATAGATATGTCTTTGTAAGAAAGATATTTCTGGCATTCAGACCATCTCAAGAGGCAAGGGTTTGGGATTGACAAACATAAAAACCATCGGTTGATTTAGGCTCCATCGAGTTATACTATTGTCTGTATTTTAAGAGCACAGCCACAAGTAACTTAGATTTTAGTATATTTATGCATGAAAACAATTAACGCCTAATAATATAATTATTATAGTAGATAGATTTAATATATTGATAATTGAAACATTTACAAATAACTAAGGCATTGTTCAAATATGAAAATCTGATCTGCCGAATCCGAATAGGCGTTCGTGTCATTAAACAAGATAATTCTGGGATTTTTTTTAAATTTCGGTTGTACCCTGTGTTAATCGTTCTAAAAATCAAAATGTTTAATTCAGTTATTCGTTAGATCAGTATATTTATTTATTTATTTAAAAACTTTATTGTTTTATCCATAAATGTAAGGGCGAACTTAATGCCAGTTAGCATTCTCTGTCGGTCAACCCAATAAGTGAAAAATTAGTGGCAGGTGACTTAAATAACTAACCATAAATAGATATAATGTAACACACAATAAAATACGGCCCTAATTTACACAAATATATATCAATACAAACAAATACATAATAATCCATAAATAACAATTATAGTTATATATATATATATATATATATATATATATATATATATATATATATATATATATATATATATATATATATATATATATATATATATATATATATATATATATATATATATATATATATATATATATATATATATATATATATATATATAGTCGGGGTTGGCAAAAACGTTGTTGCCCATAAATCACATTCAATTTGGGATAATTTCAAATAAAAGTAGAAGCCCTATTTAATCGTATTTTCAAAAACTGCAATAACGGTATATCATTATTTATATATTTTAATTTAAGTTTAAAATTTGGCTACTCCTTGAAAAATAACCCTATATGTAGGCGAACAAAATAGTGGTTATATCCCAATGCAACTCTATTACATCGATACGTTGTTATGGACACTGTGTGGCAGTGGTCATTTTGTCCAGCGGGTGTCTTAAGGGGCGTCTATAGGATATGCCAAAAGATGATATAGCTTTCAATAGATTGCGGAATAGCCATCTCATTTACGGCATCAAAGGCACGAGGCATCTGGTACTGCGTTATTCAAACCGCTTGTCAAACGTTACGATTATTTAAAGATTTCAAATGCTCACGATAGCGATCTATGTTCAGCTGTGTATTTTTACGAGCTGATGAAGAGGTAGGAGAGGAATACTCCTTGTATTATGTGTGGAAAATAAAAGAGACCATAAAAACCAACACTTAATGCGGACGGTACGTTTCGTTTTTCGAATCAAGGTGAAAAAAATATCATAAACATAACACATTTCATCGTGGCGATTAGCATTTATTTATATTCTAAAGCCGACAAACCTTTACCACGTCTAATGGATTTACGGTAAAGGATACACTTGTTACGCAGATTGGCGATTGTATTTCCAAAACACTTACCTTAGACAATGATCCTTGCTATTGTGAGGTTAAAATATATAAATTGTTGTGTTTCCCAAATTTGAGGATTCCAACAGACAAGCTATGGTTTCAAGCAATTCAAGCCATTTGCTTGTACATTTTACCTAGTTTCCTTATTTTAATATCTAAAAATAGTAATCCTTATTAATAACGGGCGGCATAAATTCTCAACTTCTATATGGGCAGCCGTGCGTGACATTAAACGGTGCTCATTTTTCTATGGGTCGGGAGAAAATTCAGTCGTAATTCCAACGCACATATTCTTTAGCTGGAGACAACGAGATTACCCACCGAAAAATAAATGGAGACACGAGTATCATCAATCTTTGTCTATACGTAATATCCTTGAGTGAGGCAAATAAAAAGTACATTTCAGACTTATTGCAGAAAAAAGTCAATGTATATTAATGCGCTTTTTCTAAGTTTCGATATATCCTTCCAAAAAAGAAAATGATATAAAAGTCGGAAATTATTGTTACAGAAACTTAATCGACGAAAACTTAAATATATATTGGTTAAAATATTTATAAGCATTCCTCCCTCTTCTAATCTTTTAAGACTATTTACAGTATTAAGATGATGAGTAGCTCGCGTCCGTAGGCTTCGACCACCCAATCCTAGGCCCACCCCTACACGTGTCCCCCGAGTGGTGCTAAACAAGCGACAAAGCCGAAAGAACAGACTTGGCTCCTCGCCGTGTGGTAGTGGCGTGAAAAATACCACCAACTACTTTCGCACCATTAGGCACAGAAAAGTAATGGCCCTGAGTTCCCGGCGCCCTTTAATAGGACAGGGTAAAGAATCTCCGAGAGGAAAACCGAGAGACGAAGTACCCGTCACGTTCTGTCTCCCGGAGGACGAAAAGTTGATTGTAGCCCGTCTGGCTAACTGAATGTATGTGGAGCAATGAATGATAAGACGGATGAAGTATGCGATATGATGTATGATAGAGGAATAGATGTGTTATGTGTAAATGAGACGAAACGGAAGGGAAAGGATGCCACTACACATGGCATGTATGTATACCGCGTACTGGTCTGGTGTAGACGAGACAGAGCGGGCATGCTAGGGAGTCAGCATCATCCTTTCAGAAAGAATGGGTCATTGTGTGAAAGAGTATGAACGTGTAAGCCCGAGACTGCTATGGATACGAATAAAAGTGAGCTTAAAGAAGTTATTTGTTCTAGGAGTCTACGTCCCAGACATGTTTAGACATATAAATACATGTCTAAACATAAACTGCTCTTGGATATAAGTGGGCTTAGGCCCACTTATATCCGAGAGCAGTTTTGGGAGATGGTAAGGATGGTGCTAATGAAATGCAAGGGTAATGAAAATATTGTTATATTAGGAGATGTTAATGGAAGGGTTGGCGTGAAGAGGCTTGGTTATGAAAGGATATTGGGAACGTTTGTTGATGAAAGCATAAATGAGAATGGTGAAAGCCTCCTCACCGTATGTGTGGAAAATAATCTTTTTATGACGAACACTTTCGTTCGTCATAAGAAGCTTCACATGTATACATAGAAAAGATGTGGTGATAGAAGCATGATAGCATGATAGATTTCATAATTGTGGATGAAAGAATGAGAAGCGCAGTGGTCATTACTTGGTCTTATACCGAATTAATGGTCTATTCAGACGTTGGCGGCATCGGACATCTGTGTCTACTACTGCGTTACAGCGTATAAGAACAGAGAGGTTACAAGATGAAGATGTGAAAGAGAAGTTCAAATGCAGACTGAGAGAAAATATAAGTGATATGGATGAATTGTGTATGAATGATTTAGACTTGGAGACTGTGTGATTAAAGTCAAGAAAGGTTTGGTGGATGCAGCTACCGAAGTATTTGGTGTAACTAAGAGAACAAATGAAAGGAAAAATAACACTTTATGGTAGGATGATGAGGTACGGATGGAAGTTGAAGCAAAGAAGAGAGCATGGCTAGATTTACTAGCAACCAAGGCTAGTCATTCTAGCGGTATGAATGATGATATTGAAAGAAAAAAGGCAGTCTTAAGACATCTAAATAAGAGAGTAAAAGAAGTAGTTGAAAGGAAAAAGCAAGAAAGAACGGATAAGAATGATAGAAGAATATTGGATAACTTCCAGGCAAATATTAAAATGTTCTGGAAACTCATAAGAGCTGCCAGGGGACATTCAAAACAGCCTAGAATGAATGTTTTACGAGACCAGAATGGCTGTATTCTGAATGACGTAGTTTAGAGTTTAAGGAGATGGAAGGAATACTTTGGAAGCGTGTTTATGTGTGATGAGGCGATAGGCGATTGAATTAAATGAAATAGAAATTCCAAAAGAAGAGGAAAGAGATAGAGAGATAGGTATAGATGAAATAATGAAAGTAATGAAAAGTATGAAAGCAGGTAATAGAGTATCACACGAAATGCTAAGGGCTGGAGAGGGAGTGGTGGCAGACCTGCTGTACACCTTGTTTAATTTGTGTTGGGAACTAAGGGTACCGAGACTGTGCAAAGCCGTGATAGTCCCAACATATAAGGGAAAAGGATCGCAGCAGGACTGTAAAACTACCGTAGATCAGCCTTCTTAGCATTGGGAAAACTATGCTAAGGTACTAATTGAAAGAGTTAAAAGATACTGATGAAAAAATTTGGGATGTAAGCAGGATTTACAAAGGAATGGGATGTACGGATCAGGTCTTTCCAAAAGGTTTTTTGTGCGTTCGTGGACTTGGAAAAGGCTAGAGTGGATAGGGATGTGTTATGGCAAACACTGAACTCATTTGGGGAGCGCTGGTTGATACAGGCATTGAAGTCTCTGTATAGGACTCAGTGCTTGTGTGTCAGGATCAACGGGCCTGCTCGGACTGGTTTGGCATCATAAAGGTGACAGGCTGTGTGGCTTCCCGTGGCTGTTCAACCTATTTATGGACAGTTGTTTGAAAAATTTGAAAGTTGAAGAATGCGGGTTAAGAATGGGTGAGTTAACCGTCAAATGCCTTTTGTACGTCGATGATCAAGTCATACTTGCGTCGTCGGCGGCCGAGTTGCAAATGATGGTTACATTAATGAACAGGTCTCTAAAAGAAAGGGGAATGAAAGTGAACGCAAGTAAGAAGAAAGTTATGATTTTTGAAAGAGAAGAAAGTAAAACTATATGTCAAAAAAGAATAGAAAGTGAATTGGTCGAGCAAGTGGATGAGTTTGTGTATTTGGGATGTGTATTTAGCAGGGATGGTAGATATGATAAGGATATGGAACGACGAGTGAACGCAGGAAATAGAGTAAATGGGGCTCTACACTCTATTGTAGAAAGTCAGAATGTGTCTAAAAAGGCACGTCTGGCAATTCAAAGCTGTGTTAGTCCCTACTTTGATGTATAGTAGTGAAGTTGTGTGGCAGAAGAAGCACGAGAGTAGAATAAATGCTGTAGAAATGCGGTCATTATGAGTATGTTAGGCTGAATCTAAATGACAGAGTGAGAAATTGTAGGATAAGAGAAGAGTGTGGTTTGCAAGATGATTGTGACCAGGATTAAGAAAGGAATGCTTGGTGGTTTGTTCATGTAGAAAGAATGAATGAGGAAAGAGGACAAAGCAAATTTATGTAACTGAGGTGAACGGCAGAGTCTGGAAGGGACGCCCAGGCGAAAATTTATCGACCAAATTGGCGATATATTGAAAACCAAATTAAAGTACCCTTAACCGACGAGCGTATGCGTAGGTATATGGATGTGGAGGAGGCGAGAGAGGTGTGTCAGGATCGTGCCAAATGGAAGTCCATAGTCTCTGCCTACCCCTCTGGGTGACAGGCGTGAGTGTTTATGCTTATGTTTATGTATGTATTTACAGTATTTAAACGACATTTGAGTTTTAGAGGAGGAGGAGGACAGAGGGTCTCCTCGTTTGCGTTGATATTAATGCAGTTAAGAGTTTTAGAATAAAGTTATAATACGGGGTAGAGTCGTGCTGTAGCTAAATTATGGTTGTAGCACGAATGGGTCGACTCGTCTGGGGAGGGACCACGCTCTTACAGAATAACAGCGTAAAATAGCAGCTTAATACTACTATGTTTCGCATGGTATGTGCAGAGAACCGGAATCCCTTTTTACTGATAATGAGGCATTCCTTTTAAGTTATCATGAGTGACAACGCATCTGCATTTTGATTCTTAATCGATGTATATGGGCCGCAGCGTCCACTTATCATTGGTAGACTGTGTGCTCGTTTTTCACCCTTATTCAATTAAAAATACGACAGTGTGTAGTGACGGCATAAAATAATCCATCACCCTATTTCGTACCATGATTGTCATAAGAGGTGACTATGTGAAATGTCAAAAGTGCACGTATGAACTCTAGTTCGATAGATAGCGGTATTAATTTGTTGTATTCTTTTCATTCACAAAATGGCGGTAGACAAATTAGCCCCATTTTCATTTAACTCTCTAGTATTCCATGGTAAAATATATTTTTAATAATTTAAAATTACTAAATTGATAAATTTATCAAACAAATTTATTTTTTAATTTAAACGTGATCATGTCACAGTCGACCACGATATCCTTATAGCCTTCCTAGCTAATCTTAAATTCTCAATCCTAGCTTTGGAATGGTTTTCATCCTATCTTCGCGGCCGCCAGCAATCAGTGTCTGATTAAGACAAGAGTCCTCAACATGGCTGACATTGAAACAGGCGTGGTAAGCAAGGAATACTTTCTCCTATAATGTTTTCTATTTATAAATTCTATCACTTCAGTTCTCAACTGTTCGTACCATCTGTATGCAGATGATCTTCAGCTCTATGTGCAATCTAGTGTTAATGACCTTAATGATAATATTAACAAAATCAACCACAACCTTGATGCCTATAAGAGATTGGTCGTACAGACATGGTGTTTCGGTTAACCCTTCCAAATGTAAAGTAATGGTTATAGGTAGTAGCAGAATATTAGCCAAGATTAATAACGATGATCTTTCTCCCGTATTTTACAATGGAACATTAAGCCATTTTGTAAATCTTAAAAATTGGCTTACATTTGAACCATACCCAAGCTGGGAGTTCAAATTGCTGAAATAAGCCAAAGTTACTGCCACCTTACGTTCCTTTGCCGTCTCAAAAACTTTCTGTTTAAAATTAAACTTACTTTATCCAGACTTTGATATTACCCATTATTGATTATGCGGATGTGTGTGTTACCAGATCTATCTCAATATCTTCGATAAGTTGAGCGCCTTCAATTCAGTTAGATTAGGTTTACGGCTTACGGGTAAGTCGAAAATGAACCTAATGTTAAATTAGCTATTAGATACTAAATTAAATTTTCACAATCATATGACATCCATTTGCAAGTTAGTAAGTAAGACTTGGGTTTTGTGATGAGGACTGCTGCTGACTTTTGACGATATAAGGTAAAAAACTTTGTATAATGCGTATGTTCGGAGAACTGGAGCATGCAGCTGGCCTGGAATCCTTATGAGAATAAGTATTATCATGTTAGAGAGAATACAACGTAAATTTGCTCGTTGGCTTTATAAGAAGATTCACGGTTACAACCTTATTTGTATCCTTCCTATTTGTTTTGGGTATGGTTGATTTAGAAACCTTAATGTTTAGGAGGGTGATGTCAACTATTAGGTACTATCTTTTATAATTCACCACAAGTTAGACTGCCAGTCGGTTGTGGAGAGATCGGTTTGTTGGTGCCCAGGTACCTGCAGAGTGATAATGGAGTAACGGTGGCCCGCGCCGTAGGCTGCGTCTCCTAGACAGACCAGTTACACGTACCAAACGTGCAGCCTATGCACCAACAAATCGAGCATTGATACTAATAGGGACATACTCACCAACACGATGAAATTGATATATTTGCAGACAGTATGACACGTCTGCTGAATCTTTAGTAAAATTATCGATAATAAGATAATTAATAATTTGACAATTTAATTTGTTTGACAATGTACTATTTATTAATTTGTATTTAAGATGTAATTTTAATTATGGACATATATTGTAATTAGCTTTTATTGACATTGCATTGTAAATATGACAAAATATTTCATAGCCTGACATTGTATGACTGTATCCTTTTTCTTTTTCTTTTATATTCATATTTTATTATGTTATTTTCATATTTTAATTTCTCAACACGCTGCTATAGGCTTGGAGATTTTGAGTACTAATATTGCATAATTGTTTAATTTACTATTATTTTTAATTATAAATTTATAAGTGATAACTATTAACTCGTTTATTATAATTGGATGATTTTTAAAATATTTTGCATGTAAAATTAAACCTGTGTGTGTTGGATTTTCTGTAAGCCACAAGAGTTTTAAAGAAAATAAAAATAAAAAAAATAAAATAAAGTATGACCATGTTTCCAGTACCGTTCTAAGCTTAAATGGCTTTCTATTCGTCAAAGGCGTAGCTCCTGAATTTTAAGTACTATATTCAATTTTAAATGACCAAATTCTCCTTCATATCTTAAGGATAACTTTCAGTACCCATATTCTACTCATGATAAAGTTCCCCGTCCCCAAAATAGTCTTAAATTCGTATTCCACCACATAAGAGTGGTTTCTTTAATTCTCTTTTACTGTGCAGTCCATACTGCTCTGGAATGCCCTGCCTGTTCATATAAAAACCCAGTAACAAACATTATTTTAAAAGACTAGTTCGAGAATTCTTTAACAGGAATTGATTTATCAGACTTTGTTTTCTCTCTCTTTCGCTTTGTTATTGATATTTTGTATAATATGTATTTTAATATGCATCATGTTATTTTATTTTTATATTATATTATTTTATATTTATTTAAAGATTTTGTATATATAAGTATCCGTTTATATATTTACTATTTATTCTTTCTTTGTTACAAGGTAAATATTAAGTTTGTATATTTTAAAAATATTTTATTTATTTGCATTTTGTTGTTAGATATAATCTTTTAACTTATTTATTAATTTATGGAGTGATTGTTACACCTGCCACAGCTTCTCAAATCATCCAGGGTTGACTGGTAGAGAATGCCACAAGGCATTAAGTCCGCCCTTTATATCCCTTAGTATAAGGTAGATGTAAAAAAGATTAAATAAATAAATGTGACATCTTACCCATTAAAACATTTTAAAAAAATGTAACCATGTTGTACATTCAGACATTAATAAAACATCATGTTTATATAAAGTTCTTCTTTAAACAGATAAGGGAGCAATTATTAGCGCGATTGTAATCGAAATGATGAAGAAGCAATAATAATAAAAAAATATTTTGATATATAAAATAACTACACAATTATATTGCTGAAAGAATTTTTATAACAAATAGGTTAGTGGTAATCCACATCTTTCACCCCCCATTTTCGTTGTTTGACAGTCAATATAAATATTGAAATTCCATCAGAAAAGACACAATAAAAATATTGACGCAAAATATTTATGGTGACTGAAAATATTGATCTATTAAATTATTTTATTTTTAAACAATAAGTATTGTGTTTTTCTTTTAGTTTTAGTTTTGAACATTATAATAAAAATATATAAATGGAAAGTTCAGATATTCATCAACCAGTTTCACCGACCACAACGTTAATAGAAAACATTAACTGTAATAGGATGTTGGTAGTCCGTGACCTATAAAAATATTATGTAGAGATGGATTAGTTATACATATATACTTTATCAAATTTATATCATATACCACCTATAAAGAGTATAGTTTTTTGCCCATTATGTTCTTACTATTTATCAAACATGCGGGCTATATACGTTCCTGGGCTCATAGCCTACGCGTCACAGATTCAAAGAGGTTCGTTACACGGGTGAAGATGAAAGCCGTGTGTCCAGGCACCCTTTGCGTCCGGCATGCCTAGCTTGAGGACGAATCGGGGGAGAAGTTATTATCACAAGAGCAGGGGCTATATTATTATGTCATTCTTCCTAACTTACGAATAACCTATGTTCACCTGTGGACTTTTAATGGATGTAAAAAATAAGTAAAGTAACAATCCTCATATGAGACGAGATTACAGGCGGGCGAGGATCGAACTCTGTTTGCTCGCATGCCGTCTAACTATAATCGACTTATTCCCTTAGCTACGTAGACTCATTAATATTGTATATTGTGATAAATTAAATTTTCAAGATCAAGTCAATTTATTATTATATATATTCGTATCTTGAAAGCAAAGCAAATATCAAATATCTTGATAACAAAAGACCATAGTACGAGTAGGTAGGTAGGTAGTTTTGGTACAGCTCTTTAAAAAAATAGTGAAGTAAATGAACACCTAAGACTTTTATTTCACGCATATTAACATTATGAAGCAAATCGGAAAATTTGAATTAACTAAAAATAAATTACTTTCCATTATTTTATAAAAATGGCGAAGCGAGATCGTGATTAAATAGGATTTGAAATTTCATTTATTCATGCTGCAGCCTTAATACATCTGTAGAATAGAATATATTTTGTTATTCAATATAGATTACAAGTAATTCTTATTTAAAGCCATTGTTTACTTTTACCACTGGCTCGGAAAAATCCTTTGTCCTGAAAGAATCAGCAAGAAACCCAGCGCTACTTTGTTTCAAAATAAAATTGTACGTTTGTGGCGGCGCTGTCGTCGCGCCCCAAGCGAAAATACATCGAAACCTAAATCACGCTATCAAAGTTCCGAAGCAAAAACAGTATATGTAGAATAGCTCCGAACTACCACTTGGAGCGTTGGCCGCTCCCCGGGCAGACCACCTTGCCCGGCAGGAGATCTCCCTTTCCTTACACCGCCACAGTGGTGACCCTGACGATATGAACACGCAACCAACAACCTTCGAAAAACTACAACTTCAAGACTTCGTCATTATCCTCAAGAACCATACAATTCACTCCCAAGAATCGCCTTCTGCAGTCTTCAGCTCCTGCAAGCCAGTCCAACTTGTCTTCATCTCGACTCACCGCAGATTTATAGGGCAGACTTCTGGCACTTGCTCCGGCACATCGTTCTCACCGGCATCACTTGCAAGTGCGTAGTACGGCATGCATTACACACCGGCATATCATTCGCACTGGCGTCACTTGCCCTTACGCACACAGCATGCATTCCCCACCGGCATTAAGGACACTGCATTAAGAAAAAGTTCACTGCTAAACATTAGACATATTTTCCACGCTTGGCTGGCATGTTGGTAACCGCAGTTTTTTATGATATTGTATTTTTATACTGCTGCCCATCTCCTGCTTCAGTTTCTCTTTGTCGCCTCTAACGACACCCACGAGACAAAATGGGGTAGTGGGTATACTTACACCGCCACTACATGGTAGGCCGCCGAGCACTTGGAAAATTATTGGTGCCGATAGGGATTGAACTTGGTTTATTGGCTATTTTAGGCGAGCGCTTATCCACTGAGTTACCATTATTTGTGTTTACTTACATAAAATGATTTGAAATATAAATGGTATTCGTGCAAGGAAATATTTTAAATTAACAGTGTCGTCGAAGGAAAACAAATCACCGTTAATACTATAAGACACACAAGAGTCTCAATTCTTAGTATCACATTGAATTTCTGTACTGATCTGTAAAAATATTTTTACTGCAACGAGGTAACCCACTCAGACTGAGCTTTAGTCGGATTGTGAGAGCTACCAAAGCAGCTAGAAACTCTCAAGAAAAGCAATATCCATTATCTTGGCAAAGCGGTGTGTGTCGTCCACAACGTTTTATAAAATCATGCACCATCTAAACCTGAATCTTTTGTATATTTCCTTGCATCTTACAGATTTTTCATTCATTTAGCATTTTATAGTTTATGTTAAAATGTCTTAAATTTAGGCTTTGTGATATATAATTTTTTCCCTGTGTAACTTAAGCATTTCACTGTCCCATGAGTCATATATGAACATTTCAATTGTTTAACTATTGTGTCTATTTCTCGGACAGGGAAGTTGTTAAAGACCATATTCTTTTGAAATGAAATTTTAAATTTTCACAAGTTTCATAATTGATTTAATATGATGGTTTGTTCTACAAAATGCAATGCTGATATTTACCAGAGAAGCGATAGATAGCAAAAGGAATGCTGGAAGCGGGCACGACCCAGTGCAATGCTGCTAATGCCATTGGTACCAGTCGAAGGTTCAAAGTCATATCGAGATTGTGGTTTTACTACCGGGACACCGGCGAGGCGGCTAAGCGTCACACTGGGAATAGTCGGGTTATCACCGATATACAAGATCAATTTTATAAATTACGGCGAGAAGACAACCTTAAGTTACGGCTACGCAATCGATTTTAAGTTGCACTAGTAACATCGGGTCCTGGTTAGCGATCAAACTGTGAGGAGACGGTACGAGGTAGACCACTTTATATTCCGGCACTATGAAGAGGCGGGTAGTGGCGGTGTAAGAATATCCACTACCCCATATCGTCCCATGAGTGTCGTAAGAGGCGATAAAGGGAAACAAATCAGTAGATGGTCAGCAGCGTGTCAACTATGGGAAAATCTCCCCTATGAGGCAATCTATGGGGAAGACCTATGTTCAGCAGTGGACTTTTATAGGCTGTAATGAATGGATGGATTATGGACTCTAATCATGGACGAAGGTTACAATGGGCAAACGCTTGAAACGATCGCCAATGTTCTAGGGTGTATGTTATTCTCAGATAAATTCCGGTTCGGTTTCAATTCAGGCTCACAAGAAATACGTATTTAGCTAATACCTGAACGTGAGAGCCGCCTACGAAATCTCCAGGATGTCCATCCATATCAAGGTGGAACAATCATGGTATGGGCGAGAATACGCCTAGGTTGAGAGAAAACTTATCTCATTCGGCCACACGATAATTTAACTGCTGTAAAATACCGGATGCAACTGTTATTTATTTATGAAATAAAAACTATTTATTTTTTGACTTGAGAATTTAAAATTTCGTCAAACGTCAACATATTGTGTAATCTACTACCATATCATAATAAGGTTCGTTTGTCCAAAGAAGAAACGGCAAAAACTCCCGGGTATCCGATCCAAAGTGTCATACAAACTGTAATATCTTATTTCACCCTCTGAGGGTTTGAATTTTTCAAAATCCTATCTTAGCCTACGTAATAAAAGGAAGCTTTGTCACAATTTCATGCTTCTACGTCCAGCGTTATGAACTGTGCGGCATATCAATATTTTCCATACATATTTGTAATTTTTTTTAAAACCAGTCATATTATTTTTTAAACTTTGTTTTTGAGTGTTTTTACTCTTTGTCATGAATTTTGTTATATAATAATAATGTCCTCCAAACTGAAATTCGGCCACGGCGGCCAGCCTCAACGTAGACTAGCCATCGGAGAAGGACAGGATTATAGTGTCCAAGTGTATGCACAAGCACAGGTGCTCTCTCTATTCCCTCAATCTCATAGACCGATAGGACGGTAAACCGACTCGGTTTACCGTCCCATCGGTCTATCATCGGTTTCTTCGGTCGTCTCAGAGATCTGGCGCAGGAATAACGGCTTTACGTGCTTTCCGAGGCACGGGGGTGAGACAAATCCAACTTCCTGACTTCGGGCAGCTACTGAGAATTTCTTTTTTTTTCGAAGAAAACTTAATAACTGTTTTTTTGACCCGACCCGGGATTTGTACACGGGACCTCATAATCAGCAGCCGCGTTTACAACCACTAGAACAACGAGGCAGTCAGTTATATAATATATACGATAACACGCATCATCAGCCCAAAAAATAATTATTATTTCCTTTTCTTAGTCTAAATTTTGGATTACCTATTTTGTTACCATTTTTTAACTCACTATGATATTTGTCATTTTTCCTTGTTAAACAAGATTCACGTTTACGTAAATATTATATAATGTTTTCATAATTTTTTTAAAGTTTCAATCATGGGATGCGCACATTATAAATAGCGCTGTTCTTTCTTGTAAAATAAAAATATAATTAACATCAACCGCATGCCCCCGCAATAAAATCCCGTAGTACATTATGATGTTGAAGTCATTAAAGTAAGCCAATCTAGCTGTGGCTACATCTGTAATTTGACGAATCCTTCTAACAGCATAAGCAGCTGAGCTGAGCTTACCAGCCAAGGCATTTATAATATATCATAGACCCCGTTGTAATTTATTATCTTACGTGGTTCCTAAAAATGCCGTTTTAGTGCGTAATACATATATTATATCTTTGGCCGTGTAATCCAAAAAAATCATGTTATCCAAATATGCTAAATGTTGTTACTATCCATTTTGCATCTTTTATTATATCACTGTTATAAATCTGCTTAATATTTGGCAACACAGAATTTACATATTTTGTCTTTTAATATTTAGTGCTAAATTTTTTTACCGCTACCGTTACCGTTACAGCATATTAAAGTTCACCGCTGAACATAGGCCTCCCCAATAGATTGACTCATAGGGGGCATATTTGCCATAGTTGTCACGCTTGGCAAGCGGGTTGGCAACCGCAGTTTTTTAGTCGTTATTCGGACGACGCTGCTGCCCATCTCCTGATTTATTTCCCTCTGTCGCCTCTTACGACACCCACGGGATGATATGGAGTAATGAATATTCTTACACCGCCACTACACGGTAAAAATTAGATCTCACTAAGGTTTTCAGTTTTCCTTTTGATCTTAGTAAAGAATTCTAACTTATAAAACTACTAAGTGTATCTATCATCTATATACAATTCAATGTTGGTAAGATTTTGAACGAAGAATGATCAGGGAAAAAACTGGTCCGAATGGTCTACGTATAAAGTACGGCCAACGAGAGGCGATGCCAAATGTAAACAAAACCAATGCAAGGTTATTAGGAATAGCAGGGATGCGTAACTTTTTGATAGTTAGATTATATATTTAAGTTGACAATATAGTTTTAAAAAATGTCTAGCAAACCAAAAAAATTGACTTTTTATAAATTTTGTAATAATTTGAATTATTGTATAATGCAGATTTACATTAAATAACGAGAATAAAAATAATGTTTCTGAATATCGCTTGCCTAACAACTGTGTGCCCGGTGTATGGTAACAGGGCCCTCCACATGTAGGGACTTAAATATATCAGGAATAATGTGGGTGTTAATATCTCTGCCTACCCCTTAGGGGATACAGGACTGATGATGTATATAACATACTAGCTGCTTTCTGCGCCATCTCTTTCCTGTATGAGTATTTATCATTAGGCCAAGTTTCTTTAACATATTTGTAGGTATTAATAACCATATTCTTTTCATTCACAGTAAAACTAGTCACCTAAAATTAAAAATTAAATTAAAATGATATACATACTTTAATTACATGCGTCTTTAATAAATTAAGAAAAGTTTTATTATTACAGTTGCTGTTTTTTAAATAACTTTAAGATAACTTTGAAGTACACTCCGAACGAAGAAGTTTTAGTTAAAACTACTAAACAACAACAACTCCCGAATGTTGGCGAATCCGTCTTGACCCTGACATGTTTTTGCCGGGAAAACGAGACATTACGAAAGAGATAGATAATAGATTGTCAACTCCACAGTCGTTTTTAAGGTAAATGACCTTTCGTATCGCTGCTAGTTGGCTGTACTTTACTACACCTGTGGTACGCCAATTTTTAACAGAATCTATAGAATTTACAATATTTTTATCTGAACTTTTTAAATGCTATTTCTAAGACAAGACTCCAACATAATATGAAAACATTGTTCATACCGTAATATATTAATTTACAAAGCAATGGTTTGTGATTTACACAATTAAATGCTTTAGATAAATCACAGAATACCCCAATTGCATTCTGTGAGTCTTTTCGAACACTATAAACGTGTGGCATTAAGCATGCTCCTGGATTATTATGGAACGCCCTTTAATAAAACCAAACTGATGATCATGGTGTAACTTATTTGTGTTAAAGAAGGAAATCATCTGGTTTAGAATCAACTTATCTATGCATTAGAATGCCCGCCCATATCAAGGGATAATTTAGTAGCTGCAGCAATAAAATTGGCGACTGGCTCGCTCAGTTCCCGGATTAAAATCTAATTGAGCACGCGTGGGATATGATTCAACAAAAGGCTCTAAGAGATTTCCTGAAAATCTGGTGAAGCAAATTTAGCTTTCATGGATCTACGTCGAACATGGAAACTTATCCCAAAAGGAGATATTGCTAACCTCATTTTGAATATGAATAATTCTTGCATTTTGTGCTAGTTATCCGAGGTAGTTATTTTAAGGAGTATTAATTTTTATTTTTAATCATTTTAATATTTCATTTAACTACGTTTTTTTCCTTGGAAACGCATGCTGTGGCCCTTGGACTGAAATATAGTGCAATTAAGTGTAAGATTATGGTTTTAATTTTTAATAAAAAACCTCAAGTAACATTATGTGAAACACCGTTAAAGCTCGTTAATGGGTTCAAATATTTGGATCATTGGGCCACTGATACGTTAAATGATGATATTGATGTAGAAAGGGAACGTAGGGCACTGATGACGCATTTCATGGCGTATTGTCAGTAGTTTAGTTTGTCAACTACACGCAGCAAGCCTACTTAAATCTACTTATACGTAATTATTCCGGAAAAACAAAATAATTTAACAAACATTGAACATATGGACAAAAGTTGTGTGAAGACAGAAACGCGATTTATAATATTTCTTTCGATAAATAACATCATAAAATGACACTAAAATGCTATTTACACGTGTACCTTGCAGCGGTTCTACAATGAAACCATGTAAAGTTTAAATAAAACCAATGAAAATGCTTGTTATTTTTGGAATTCTGAGAACTTATTTCACAAATTCGTTTATATTTTCATCTTATGAAAAAAAAATTAACAACATCCCAGCTTTTATACAAATTCGCTCGAAAACTTCAGTAGCGAGCTAGCGAAGTAACGTTTTCATAGCTACGGTCAGCTACAAGCCACAAGGTCAAGTTTTAATTCTTATCATAGTTTTGATATGTCTTTTTCAAGAAACTCTTTATAGTTTCATTTAATACATGAATAACTAAAATATTCCCAGATTGTTCTAATATGTTTACAAGATTAATATGGCTGACATTGCTAGAGGAATGAAGGAAAAAAGTAGATAGTGAAAACTTAACCCCATTTTAATATTTTAGGAGCCAGAGTTATTTTGTCACTACTGAAATGATTGATTTTCAAAACTACAAAAACCTTTCATACAAACACAATGGAATTCCCGGTCTGTCTGAACTTAAAATGAACAGGATTTATAAACATTACAAAGGCCACGTGAGTCCGTCACGTTTATTTGTATGAAGCCTGATATCTAAAAATATTTTTTCAGCATTATAATAAAATAAATAAACATATATTCGCTTTTAAGCTATAGCTTTTTGTTAAATAGCTCGTACTTGGCGAACACCGAGGTAGCCTTACAATGATCCCTCATTCGCTCCGAACGTGACGTGACTGCACATAAATCTAGTGCAGCACAATCACAATCAGTAACAAAAATTTTATCGATCTTTATATGTACGTATGATAATTCATTCAGCATTATATTTTTCATTAATCACGCCTATCAAAAGTCCACTGCTGAACACAGACCTTTCCCATAGGTTGCCTCATAGGGTTGTGCTTCATTTGCCATAGTTGCCAAGCTTGACAGGTGGTGGGCAGCCGCAGTTTTTTATTATTTTAAGATGTAATTAGGAAGATGCTAATCGACGAATCCGTGTAGGTAAAAAGTCGCTTAGTCTAGTACGATATGAGATAACGAGAGGTCGTATTCGTGTGCAATAACTTTGGAGAGAAAAAAACTTACGGCTTTCATTAGAAAATATCTTAACTGTAGATATGAATCAGCGTAAAAAGTGCGAAACCTCGACAAAAAACAGACAAAATCTACAGTGTGAAAATTAGGATAGCTTTGCAAATTTAATTAATTTACAAACCGCATAAAAAGTTTTTTTTTCAAAATATCTAAATATTATACTTTAATTTTTAATAAAATGAACAAAACGTGAAAGTGAACAACCCTACAGTTTTTTTTTCTTCAAATAAACGAAGCTTTAAATGGCTTTTACTCAGTTGAAGTTTCGCCGGTCAATTTGTTTTGCGAAAATGCAACTTGAATACTCAGTTTCATTGCTTTCCTTTGAATTGAATTTTGAATTAATTCTAGCAGTATATATGCTGTTTGTTTATAAATACCCGAAGAATATTTGTAAATCTATACTATTCTTTTCAATTAATGCCCTAGTATTTTATCAATCTTATGAACGTGTAAGTATTATAAGACTTGTACGGTTTTTTAACAATATGGAATATTTTTCTATTCCTAGCCAATATCGAACACAGTTGTTACTTAAATGGTTATAGTAATACCGTTGCGGACAAAATAATTTAGCCAACCATGATAAACGAGTAAAAATACTACTCCTTTCCATCTTTGTTGTATAGAAATTTGTAGGTGGTAGGATACTTTTTCGGCCTCTCTGAGTGTAACAGTAGCTGTGCTTGCACTGCTGTGTTCCACTCGGAAAGGTATAGAGAGAAAATATATTTACAGGCTGTGAGGCATTCCATCTTATTCCTCAGGGGTGGCGACGAATCTGCAGCCTTGTGTGCTTGAAGTTGTTTGCAGCTGTCCATGATCTGTAGTAGCCTTTTACCATCAGGTGGACCGTAAGTTAGTTTGCTACTAAAGTTTTATAAAAAGCAGCTATTCAGTTATTACCCTTGTAGTCTATGTCTTATGAGCACATCAGGCTTGTACGGTTTTTTAACAATAAGTTTTTCTTTCTATTCCTGGCCAGTATCGAACACACCTGGAACTTTAGTTATCCTGTAGCGGACAACATAATTTAAGGGAAGCAACTTATTTACTGCTGAGCATAGAACCAGATAGAACTGTATATAGTAATACAGTATGGTATACTGAATAGAACTATATGGTGCAGTACTACCAACAACTATTCTTCTTACCTTTTACATTGTGATGTGCGTTAGATTTCGACTTACTTAGTATGTGTTAACGCCGTTTTCGCACATATTTAAAAAAAGAATGAATACACCAATCACATCAGGGTATCATAATATAATTATTTTCATTACTTATCATCCCTTTCCCACTCCTTATCCTAAAGAGTCGGTGAAAAGAGATAGCAAGCGCTGCAACTAGAAGATTCGATGTAAAAGACAACGACCGTTTTTTCAATTCGTCTTCGGATCACTTACGAGTAACATCGGACACCGCCTGTCATAACCTGTTGTGAAATATATCCAGCCCCGTGTAAATGTGAACTATTCGTATGAATTATTTTTAGAAAAGTAGTTTCGAGTGAGTGGTGCAAGGAAGAGAAAAGACCAGGCAGCCGCACAGAAGAGAACTGAGCTATCGGGTAAGGTAATACCATAATAGCGCCTTTGCACCACAAGTATGTTTTGGTATTCTTTCTCACAATGTATTGTAAACAATTTATACTTCATTGTGACATATTTAGGTTAAAATCTATACAAATAAATAAAATTGAAGTGTCTGTTTGTAATGACAAAATAACAGCTTTTTACTAAATGCATAATTATGAAAATATATACGGTACTTATAACAAAAACACAATTTTAAAAATTTTTGTCTGTCTGTCTATTTGTTCCGGCTAATCCCCGAAACGACTGGACCGATTTTGACGGGACTTTCACTGGCAGATAGCTAATATTATAAGGACTTAGGCTACTTTTATTTTAGAAAAGGAATTAGGATTCCACGCAAAAAAACTAAAACCCATAAAATCCAATCAGAGGCTATAATATCTTTCTGGCATTCTAATAACACTCACGGAAAATTATGGGGTAATTATCTTATTCCGCCGCCACACGATTTATATTCTTATACGATTACCGTTACAGCCTATGATAAGTCCACTGCTGAACATAGACCTCCCCCATATATTGCCCCATTTGGGGGCTGTTTACCATAGTTGCCACGCTTGCCAACCGCAGTTTTTTATTTTTTAGTTGTTATTAGGAAGACGCTGATGCCCATATTCTGGTTAGATTCTGTCTGTCGCCTCTTACGACAGCCACGGGATGATATAGGGTAGTAGGTATTCTTACACCTAAACTATAATTCGTCTTTAAAAATTTATTTTATTCTTTAAAGACAGATCCTTTTAGAATCCAATACATCATGTACTGGATTAAATTTTATCAAAGCATTGGCAAGCAGGTTTCTGTAAGCAATATTCTCGAGGTTTTTTTACGTGGTAGAGCCATGCTGCAGCTATATTACTGGTATAGTTGTAGCACGAATGGTCGGCTCGACCGGGGAAGGACCACGCTCTCACAGAACACCAGCGTAAAATAGTAGCTTAACGCTGCTGTGTTTCGTATGGTGAGTGTAGAGAACCGGAGACCCTATTTACTGGAAACGAGGCATTCCATCTTAGTCCTCACGGTTGACAACGCATCTGCATTTTGATTCGTAATCGAGGATAGATGTAGATGTCTATGGGCTACAGCAACTACTTACCATTAGGTGGACTGTGTGCTCGTTTGTCACCCTTATACTATAAAAAAAGGTAATATCACGGACTAATTGGCTGGAGCAAGTTAAATTAAATAGGAACTTTTTATTTATTTTTTATAATAAATTAAAAATGCCCATAGAATATAATATTATTGCTCTTAATATAATATGTTAGTCTTAAATAACGAATACGCTCATGCTTATGTATATTTGTGTTTCCTCTTAATGTGCCTTCATGTGTCTTCTTCCTCTTCTTGTGCTTTTTGTTAATGCGGTATAAAAAAAACAGATTTTATGTGAGCAAATTCTGTAACCTTGACAGGTCGACAGTAAAGCCCAACCACTCCGCTTCGCATTCGAGGTGTGAATAACTGTTTTATCTTGATGTTTTGACTGCTTCGTTGGTTTAGTGACCGTAAGCTTGACTGCTTCTTATGAGGTCTCGGGTTCGAATCCCGGGTCGGGCTAAAATTAGTTATTGGATTTTTCTGTCAAGAAATTCTCATTATCAGCCCGTCGCCTGGAAGTTGGTGGTGTTTCATCCACGTGCCCTGGAAAGAATGTAAAACTGTTGGTCCTGGGCATGATCTCTTTCCGGCAGTGTCGTAGTGCAGTCCAATTAGAATATGAGAGTGAGGGATTGATTGATTGATTGAGTGAGTGATTGGCCAGTGATTGCGCATACTATAATTAAAAATAATGATACGTCTGGATTTATTTTTATTGGCGCCGTGTCTCTAGTACCGCATTCTTACTCTGTTAGTTCTTCCCATATTTAAAATAAATATAAACTTGTTTTAAGTAAACTTCGAAGAAAGTCTTTAATATGTATAAATTTTGTCTCCAGGGCTTGTTCGTTTGTGAATACTCATGTGACCTATGAAAGCGAGTTGATAATAAAAACCAAAAATATGAATACTATTTAGCTTAGATTTGCAACAGCACATGCCTTCTCACATATCGGATAGTCGTTCTAGTGTCATTACTAAAAGGGTTATGGGGCAATTAGTCAACAGGATAAAGTCTACCGCACTGCCCTGGCGCGTGTTGGCGGTTTTACATATTTTTTTTAATTCTTAGATATTCTTAAGACTTAAGTGTCTTTAATTCAATTAACAATTTCATTGGTCCAGGCGGGAATCAAACACGGTTTGCTCGAAATGTTAAATTTTAAGGCGGGCTCTTATCCCTTGAGCTACACGGCTCTCATTTAAAGTTTTTAAAATGAAATTCATAAACATTTACATTACAAAACAATAAAAATAAAAATTTCAAAGCAATTTATGAATTATTTAATGCATAATATAAACAATTTTAAAAATAGGTATTTAAAGGTATTAGGAAGGAACTGTAGAAGGCGCTGTTACAAAAAGGTACAACTTGAGTTGTGGGAGCGGCTCCCAAGTCACAACATTTAGCATATTGTAAAACTTAGTACAGATTAATCATTTAAAGAACTCTCTTATGACAAATTGAATCATCAGCAGCCATTATAAAAATAAGCTTCTAAGGAAAGGAAAAACATAACCCTCCTACTTTGGTATTTGGATAAAAGTAGTCTATATGTTACTTGGGGTCAGTTTTTGCGAATACATCACAGATCGACAAAAATTTTAAAAATTACTCATTTGGCTAGACCTAGACTATGTTACTTGTTTATTTATTTTAGGATTTAAGATGACTAACAAGACATACATTACATTAGGTACCTATATTATTTTCAATATGAAATTAATTATTAACATTACTTCAATTAAAAACAAACCCCAATGTATTTTCAGAAGTATATAAAAAGTTGAAAAGGATTATAGCTATATAACAAAATATATGATTATAGCTATATAAAACACAAAGCGTGTATATATATAAGGATAAACGCTTTCTTTTGATATAAAGCTCGTGTGCCAAATCGTCTAACGTCAACTTTTTGTTACAAATTGATATTAGATACGTTTACTAAGACGTATCAAAGGTCCCACAAAGGTTGCAAAAGTAATTCTTTTACTGTAATGTTTTATCTATCTTCTACAGAAGAAATCTAAAGACAAATAAATAATCTTTGTTATTGTACAGTTGGCTGATGTTTAAATTTATGGTATTTCCACTAACTTTTTTAACGTTTACAGAAATAACTTGACTTCGGTTTCCTCACTAACTCCGTGTCTTCAAGGGAAGAGTGAAAAAGCTTTTATTATGCTTTTATTACGTCAGTGCGCTTTACCACCTTCGACTGCATCCCCACTTAAGGCGCTGGACTTGTAATAGTTAAAAAATAAAGTTAAACTGTTTTGTATATATAATGCTAAATACATTTCACCTGAGTGTAAGTAGGCATTGCGACCTATAGACTCCTACCCTTGATGAAAATGTTGTAGACTGTTGTTATGTACTATGTGAAGTGAAATTATTTTTTGTTTACTTATATATTATACTAGCTGGTACCCCGCGCGTTGCAACCGCAGAAGAAATAATTGTGTAAATATCGTTTTAAATTTGGAACAGTTATATTGTTTAATTAGGAATGTTAATACATTCATTGGAGTTGAATGATACATAACTTTTAAAGTCGGTACGATACGCACGCCACCTACTGTAACTTATTTGTACTATGCGTGGTAGAGCCATGCTGCAGCTATATTAGTAGTATAGTTGTAGCACGAATGGGTCGGCTCGACCGGGGAAGGACCACGCTCTCACAGAATACCAGCGTAAAATAGCAGCTTAACACTGCTGTGTTTCGTATGGTGAGTAGAGAACCGGAGACCCTATTTACTGGAAACGAGGCATTCCATCTTAGTCCTACAGGTGACAACGCATCTGCATTTTGATTCTTAATTGAGGATAGATGTAGATGTCTATGGGTCACAGCAACCACTTACCATCAGGTGGACTGTGTGCTCGTTTGTCACCCTATCCTATAAAAAAAATGCCTATAACCATCGCGGAAGTGCATGCAATATGTAGACAAAGCAATCTGATGAACGGTATTAAATTTTATTGTATTTATGGTTCACTATTTTGGTAATAATGGCACATAAAAAAGATAAACACATAAAGGAAAACAATTCCACCATACATTATATTTGTGTAAATCATACAGTTTTTGCACCGCACGCCAAAACAGCTTGCAGATGACAGACTTTTTTCGACTTACTTAACACTTATCGTTATATTTTGACCAATTTACACAAAATCTTTATTAATTATAGCCTATCTGTTGTTCTGATGTATAAACCACATTATTGTAAAGTTTCATTAAAATACATTCAGTATTTTTTGCGTGGAAGAGTAACAAACATCCATACATCCTCACAAACTTTCCCGTTTATAATATTATAATATATAGTAGGACTAGCTATTCCCCGCGACTTCGCCCGCGTGCATTTTAGGGTTTTAATTATGTTGCGCAGAACCCTAATTACTTTTCTAAAATATAAGTAGCTTAAGTTACTCCTAATAACATCAGGTATCTACCAGTGAAATTCCCGTCGAAATCGGTCCAGCCGTTTCGGAGGTTAGCCGGAACAAACAGACAGACATACAGACAAAAATTTTAAAAATTGTGTTTTTGTTATAAGTATGGTATATACTTTCATATGCATTTAGTAAAAAGCTATTATTTTGACATTACAAACAGACACTTCAATTTTATTTATTTGTATAGAATAAGTGAATTGTTTACACCTGCCACAGTTTGTCAAATCATCCAGAGTTGACTGGTAGGGAAAATGATCTTATTTAAAAGTTAATGGACTGTATTTGCGGAATTAGGTTGGATATAAATTTGAATTGGCAACCGGCATATGTCGAATGGAGCACGCACTAACCTGGCGACGTCCAGCGACGAGTCTCGTACTTCTCAAGTTTGGTTCCAGCGATGCACTCAGAGTTGTATTGCACAGTTACACACATTTAATACAATTCACGGCCGTGATTCAAAGTTTTTGATAATTTAAACAGATGACGCGATGCGTTGTGAAAAGCGAGCGGAGAGAGAAGCTGACGGCGTGCGTGCGAGTTTGTAGAGAACCGGAGACCCTTTTTACTGGAAAAGAGGCATTCCATCTTAGTCCTAAAGGCTGTCAACGCATCTGCATTTTGATTCGCAAACGAGGATAGATGTAGATGTCTATGGGCCACAGCAACCACTTACCATCAGGTGGACTGTGTGCTCGCTTGTCACGCTTATCCTATAAAAAAAAAAAAAAGCACGGAGAGTGCCGGTTGCGAACGAATGAATGAAGGGTTTAGAGGAAATCTGATTCGTCAATATGATTGACTTTAAAAATGCGGGAATATTTCATTTGAGAATAAAATAGATATGGCGGTTACACTTTATATTCCTTATTATAATGTGTATAAAAAAGATTAAATAAATAAATCTTCCAATAGATCCCTAAAGGCGAATTAATTTAAAATTCAATCTAAGTACGTACATTGCTGACAAATAAGGAGTGTATATTCGGCATTATTACGAAGTTTATAATTTTAGTTTTGCTTTTAGACTGAGCAGCCACCAAAAATGTCCCGCAGAAATATGCGAACTAAAATGTAAAGAATGGAGCACTTAGACAGTGGCGCCTCGGCTATGTGGCTTCCTTAGTTAAAAGGACTCTTTCTAAACCATAGTTTAAACCCGAGACTATCAATAAACACCACATTGTCTATTAAGACAAACAATGGGCTTGAACTTACAACAAATTACTGATTTCTCATGTAGCTGAACTTGTTGAATCCACTGTTTTTCACGGAATTACAGTTGACACGAAGCTTCAATGGGGCCCTCATATATCTAAACTAGCTAGCAAAATTAGTTCTGCAGCACGTACTGTAAAAAAGAGTAGAGGCCTTAAATGTGTTGAAACAGCTAGATTAGTTTATTTTAGTTATTTTCATAGCATAATATCATAGGGAATCTTGTTATGGGGTAATGCGACTGACATTGAAATTATCTTTGTTTTGC
This sequence comes from Parnassius orleans, assembly GCA_029286625.1. Classification (NCBI taxonomy): domain Eukaryota; kingdom Metazoa; phylum Arthropoda; class Insecta; order Lepidoptera; family Papilionidae; genus Parnassius; species Parnassius orleans. Next base: position 336,622 of record JAGSMP010000305.1, on the reverse strand, counting down.
AGAAGAGAGCCATAATAAGAGCAACTTATAACCTAGTTCCGAAGTAATCCTTCAGAGAAAAATTTAAGGAAATAAAAATATAAACTTTGGACCTCTCAATATATATACGAAAATTTAATGTAAGAACACAAAAACAAAAATAGTTTTATTAAAAATAGTGATGTACATTCTGTAAATACTAGGAACAAACACAAGTTAGTTATACCTGTTACTCAACTCCAAAGAGTCAGTAATTCCTTCATGGGGCAACGCAAAAAATTGTTTAGTAAGGGTTATTATACTACTCAAGAGTATGTACATGATTGATAATAACCCCTGGGAATGAAGTAAGTGCTACCATGCTGTTTCTGAATGTTTTCATCCTAATTGTATCAAATATTATATTATAATTTTTTTAAAGTCTCGCTGGGTTTCTTGCTGGTTCTTACTGGTTCTTATCAAGACAGAGGCTTTTTCCGAACCATTGGTAAAGCTTAAATAACTTTCAGTAAGTAGTTTCGTAATCTATATTGAATAAATAAAGCGCTAAGCGCTCGCTGTTTTCGCAGTACGCGAGCAACCCGGTTCCGTGCCCGCCGGTACCAATGAAATTGAAAATTATTATTTTAAGTCCTGACTTACCACGTGCTCGGCAGTGAATCGTAACATCGTAAGGAAACTTGCATGTCTGAGAAATAAGGACAAAACTTTTTGAAGACACGTGAAGTTCGTCAACACGCATTGGGGCAGCGCGGCGGACATTTCCTTGCGCTAAAACCCTCTTAAAAATGAGAGGAGGCCTCTGCCCAGCAGTAGGACGTATATAGGCTGTAACTTTAACTTTTTATATAAAATAAAAATTATTCTATTCTATTCATTCTTCTTTTTATTAATGGCAATCGCGTTGTAAAAATTACTGTAATTTAATGCTACGAGAAAACTTAAAAAAAATATTTGTTTGTTTTCCCAACATTTTCACACTTGTTCCTTAATTAATTTTAGAGTAAGAAGAAAAATTGCCATGGACAAAATTATGATTGAATACCGAAGTATATATTAATTTTACAAGTACCTGCTACCACAATTGTAGCACAAATGTTCACTATACAAAGATAATATAATTACAATATCTTATTATACAATAAGTTTCTAGGCAGACAATTGAAGCATTGATCCACCGTTTAGTATTCTACACAAATGTTGTTTGTTCCAGCAGTGTGCTGAGAAAACCTCCAGCGAGGATTTCCTTAACAAGTTACCGAAACAGGTCTATATTTGTATACGTGTTACGAATTTAAGTTATAGAAATTATAATTGCTCTTAAAACATATTTCAGAAACGCAGTAATTAGATTCAGCATCATATTGTGCTAAAAAATGCTTTTTATTGACATAAAATTATCGTGATATTCTAAATAAAATTCTTTAAAGTTTTTGTTGCTATTTTCCCCTATAAAATTTATTACTTATCACTAATAATAAAATTATACTTGGATTTCTTTTGAACTGAAAATGTTTTGTAAATCAAAGGAATCATATTCTCACTATCTTCCATTACCCCAATAGATTCCCTAAAAGTTTTTAAATATTAATGCCCCAATGAGAATCAGTATTTGGAAATAACGTATCATGAATGACAGTTCAAACCTTAAATGGAAATGCCTTTATTGACGTCATATATTTAGAATAATCACATCCATACAATGATGTGAATAACCATTTTTTGCAGACTAGTTACTAATGGGAAAAGGTATTATAAATAAGATATCAGCAATTATCTAAAAAATGCATGTATGCTACATATTTGATAAGGCTAAAAGTGGTAAAATTAAAAGTTTTGTACAACCGACTTCAATATAAATTATTAAGGATAATTCAAAAATTACTGGTCAGACCTTGATGAAATTTATATGGGCCAACATGAAAAGCACCAGCTTTTAAATAAGAAAATAATTATCGAAATGGGTTCAAGCGTCTTCGAGTAATCGGTGAACATACATAAAAAAAAGATTCCGACGAATTGAGAAACCTCCTTTTGAAGTCGGTTGAAAACAGTGGACAGACCTAAAGATGTGTCGTTAGCAGTCAACTGTCATGGGCTAATGGAAACAGCGTTTTTTATATAAATATATCATATAGCCAAATGGACAGAATTTATGAGAACGTTTTTCAATATATATAGAAATTCGAAAAATATAGTAATTTATGGCGTTCATAAATTTAATCCGTAAATGTTCTCACATAATGGCGAACCTGCTTTTACCCTAAATATTTTACTCACTCTGGCATTCCATTATTTCTTCAATTGAAATGTCCTTTTGTTACAAATATAATAAATAAAACCGAAACAGACGTGTTTGAATAGACGCAATATTTTTTGTTGTTTATGGAAAAGCGCCCGTAACGGCACTGTCGATAGATAGCTGGTCTGAAGAGACAATTGAAGACAACTGAATAGAGAGAATCTGAGTGTGGTTCTTTGGCTGTATGGTTCGCCAATTCAAAGCATGATCATTTCATGCATATATTGATAAGACGAATATTCTTGGACTTTAAATACTTGGGGATACCGTCTGGACCCGATGGTACAGTGGAAGACAATTTTATAAGCGGTAAAGCCAAGCTGCACCTATATTATGGTTGTAGTAGAAATGAGGTGGCTTGACTGGGGAAAAACCACGTTCTTACAGAATACCAGCGTGAAATAGCAGAGGAATGCTGCTGTGTTTCGTATAGTGAGTGTAGATAGCACGAGACCATTTTTAGGGGAAACCAGGAATTCCGTTTTAGTCCTCAGGGGTGACTTCGCATCTGCGTTTAGATTCTTAAGATATGGAAAATTTTTGATATTCTTTCTACTAGACACGTTGATCAAATTATATAATATAGAAATGAAAATGTAGTTATTCCTTCGCCACAGCTTATGCCACCAGAAGTTAATGCACAACAAGATGTACCAAGGTGAACAGGCAGCGAATATCCAGACTAGTGAGGCACAATCATTATTAAATGTCTAAAGTAATGGGAATAAGGGTGATGAAGAGGAATGGCACGATTAACGTGTGTGATGTAAGCAAGAGAGCAAGAGACTTAGGGCTGCCGCGCTGGTTGAGAACGAGTTGCACAGAAACAGTCCGACACCGACACTTCTCGCATTGCTACTCATAAACGCACATTTAATAGGTACCAGAGGAAGGGTTGATTATAAAAAAATATTTTTATGGAAAATGTTAAATTATATTAATTTTATTAAGAAATTTTTATAATACCTGCCGTGTAGGTACATTACCATCAACCAATAATTTGTAAAAAGGTTTACTCGCTCATCTTATAAAAATGTATGTTAACAATTTCAAAAATTAAGTGTGAAGGAATGAAATGTTTTCACCTAATTGTCCAATCCATTCAGTAATAAACGAGTGTTACACGGCAGACATATCAATTGCATCTCATCTTTCTGTGATCGTGTCGGATTGCCCTCCTATCGGATTATGAGAGCGAGGAAGTAGAGAGTGCAACTGTGCCTGTGTACATATTCAAGCACTATAGTCCTGTCCTGTGGAGATGGCTAGTGTCCGTAGAGACCGACCGCCGTGACCGAAATTAAGTGTAAAAGACATTGTTTGAAACCTTTGCATAAAGTGTGGATAAAAGGTGTTTAAAACGCCTTTTAAAAGTCGTGTTATTTTAATGTTTATTGCAACTATAAATCAATAATATCCAAAGACAAGGCAATTATAACAACTACAGTTATACATTTAAAACTGATGAAAGGTTATACAAGCAAATTACAAGTTATCTTCGCTACTAGATATCGTGACTTTTACACGTTTTCATCTTAAAAATTAAGTTGTCACCGCACCGGTTTAATTTCAATATTAGGTAGCGACGCCCATAATTATTATGAAAGTTGAACTTTTATCCTTCATATAAGTATTCAAGACAAGTTTCATCCGTAAATTCTGTGGCGTTATTTTTTCTATCCTGAACAATAAATGTGACACATAAATGTTGTCATATATGAGCCAAGTTAATCAATAATATTGAAATAATATTAAATATTAGGGATAGCTTCGGTTGGAGTTAAATTAGCGTTATTAGAAAGATGAGTTGTTGAGTGCAAGTGTACTGAATAGCTAACTTTTTTTTTCTTTTTTTTTTATAGAATAAGGGTGACAAACGAGCACACAGTCCACCTGATGGTAAGTGGTTGCTATGGCACATAGACATCTACATCTATCTTCGTTTGCGAATTTAAATGCAGATGCGTTGTCAGCCGTGAGGACTAAGATAGAATGCCTCTTTTCCAGTAAAAAGGGTCTCCGGTTCTCTACACTCACCATACGAAACACAGCAGCATTAAGCTGCTATTTTACGCTGGTATTCTGTGAGAGCGTGGTCCTTCCCCGGTCGAGCCGACCCATTCGTGCTACAACTATACTATTAATATAGCTGCAGCATGGCTTATTTTACTTACTTTGATAACTTTTTACTTTACTAAATTTACTTGACTGAGTACTAAGTGGACTGTATAAAGAAAGGTGGGACAATTTAACAACTATTTATTAAACTATTTACAATAACTGTGCGGCAGTAATTAATTGTAACTAATTATTTATGGGAGAACACTAGAGGGTGATTTCTTCTTCTCTTGAGTCTTCTTTCTTCTCTTGGGAATCGAATGCCTCGAAGCGGCCGGATGCCCTTCTTTTATTTGCGCGGCGGGAGTTTCACCGGTGTTGTGTTCCAACGCGGCGTCGCAGGCATCACGTGACGTCCGGCGGTGTGCGGTGTGCGGGGCGTAACAGGGTATGAGAGGGCGACGGGGTGGCATCTCCCATCGTCGTCCGTAACATCCTCCCTCCGGCGTATTCCACGAGCCTATTCTTCCTTTGGGAGGACGGCGATCTTCCTCACCGGTCTTCTCAGGATTCCGCCTCTTGTTCTGATCTCGACATTGCGCACCACACCTTCAGGTCCGGGAAATGTACTGGTGACGACTCCTCTCAGCCATACGTTCCTGGGAAGGTTGGCGTCCACGATCATGACGAGATCGTCTTCCTGGACTTCTTGCTGCTGGGCGTTCCGTGATTCTCCTCGCGGGACCAATGTCGGTAGGTACTCCCGCACCCAGCGCCTCCAATACTCATTGGCCAGTCCCTGTGCCGCCCTCCATGCTCGAGGATCCGCTGATGAGCACGTCGTGGTGATAGGTACACTTGATGGTACCAACATGAGGAAGTGGTTGGGAGTTAGGCTTCCTGGTCGTCGATGCTGACTGGCACGTGAGTTAAAGGACGAGAGTTGACAATATGTTCGGCTTCTGTCAACAAAGTCATCAATGTCTCTTCTTTGGGGCTCTTTTGATGGAGAATTGCTTCTAATGCTGCTTTGATGGATCGCACGAGACGTTCCCATGCGCCTCTCTGGTTGTGCGCACCCGGTGCGATGAACTTCCACTTGGTGCGTTGTGTTAACGCGAAGTCCTTGAGTAGCGGTCTCCATTCCTCCATGGCCCGTCGTAGTTCGTTGTTCGCTCCGTGAAAGTAGGATCCGTTGTCGGAATATATCACCCGAGGCCACCCGCGCCTAGCCGCCATGCGCCTTAACGCCATTATCGCCGCTGATGTAGTGATCAGATTGTGAACGAGTTCTACGTGAACCGCGCGCATCGTTAAGCACGTAAATAACGCTACCCATCTTTTTTCGTGCCGTCGCCCTACTGTTACCGACAAAGGTCCGAAATAATCAAGTCCGGTATACGTAAATTGTCGCACGAACGCTCCTAACCGTTCGGGTCGTAGGTCTCCGATGACCGCTGGCCGTGGTGCTGCTTTACGTACTCAACAGCATAGACATCTTCTTTCTACTTCTCGCACGGTCGGTCGTAGTCGGATTATGTGGTACTTCATGCGCAGATCGTTGACCACCCTCTCCCTGTTGGCGTTGTTTGCGTCCTGGTGTGCCTTCTCTATTAGCAGCTTTACAAATCGATATCAACCATCCAAGATGACTGGTCGCTTCATTTGGTCGTCCACGTTGGCAGCGCTGATTCTACCTCTCGCTCCTAATATTCCATCTTCAATTATAGGGTCGAGCTTTCTCAAGGCGCTGCCTTTGACCAAATTTTTCTTTTGCTGGAGTCGGCTGATGTGTTCAGCGAAACTGTCAAGCTGGCTGCGTTCTATCCATACTGCTCTCTGGATGTGCTGTAGTGTTAGTTCTCGAGCCCGTCCTCGGATGGTGTCGACGAACTGTATGACCCTCGCTGTGGCTCTGATTAGCTTTTCATACGAAGAGAATCGTTCTATCTCTGGCAGGTGTGGGGCGTCCTTGATCTCGATGTGATGCGCCACAATTTCTTCTATATTCTCTCCTGCCCTCTCTTCTGGTTGTTGTGGCCATTCGCTTTCTTCCTTGTAGAGAAATGACGGTCCGGTGAACCATTGGTCGCTTTCTCTCTTGCTTGCAAAGTTCATGCGCGTCGCCTGGTCTGCTATATTATGTGCAGTCGGAATCCATCTCCATTGATCGGGTGAGGTTTTCTCGACTATCTCCCCGAGTCGGTGAGCTACATATGTAACGCGCGTAGAGTGTAACGCGCTGTGTCGTTCCTTATCCAGTGGAGCGCCGTAGTAGAGTCCGTCCAATATACGACCTTATCTGCTCTCACTCTGTGTTCGTCCTGTACGAATTCCGCGAGTCGCGCGCCTATCAAGTTCGCCTGCAACTCTAATCGCGGTATACTCTGGGTCTTAATCAGGGCGACTTTTGCCTTGGCCGCTACCATCGTAACCCTAACCGTCGCGATAACGGATACGCCAATATGCCGCGGATGATTACGCGCGTTCACTTGCATCGTTGAATACGTGAAGTTGACGCTTTACTACTCCCCCCGTAGGAGCATAGCATCTCGGAAGTCGCAGTTGGGATACTTCCTCGACGACTCGCAGCCATCTCTGAAACTCGTCTGCTGCCTCCTCGGGTAGTTCGTCGTCCCATCCGACCTTCTTCATACGCCACAAGTCCTGCAGCAGGATCTTTGCTGTGATGGTGAGGGAGCTGAGCAGTCCAAGCGGCTCGAAAACCTACACAACGCCTCCTTCTTGGTCGGTGGTCGATGGAGCATCTTCACTTCGTACGGCACCCTGTTCATGACGTATTGAATGTCAGTGCGTCATCTTCGGCCATCCATAACAATCCTAGGGTCCTTCCTGGGCCATCTTGTGTCACTCCTACCTCCTTGGGCTTTCGTGCCAGCAGATCCTCTGATTTGTCCTCTAATAAGGCTGCATGGTTCGAGTTCCACCCCGCCAAGGTAAAGCGTGCCTTCTGGTGTACCTCGATGACCTGCTTTGCTGTGTCTATCGCTTCTTCTAACGTAGAGTAACTGTCTAGGTAATCATCCATATAATGGTTGTTTACGATAGTGTTAAGCGCTTGCGGATGTGATTCGACGTGTGCGCGCGCGTTATAGTCCCTAATAAAACTCCGGCGACTGATCCATCCTCCGTTCGATGGTTCGGAGCCTTCATGCTGCCAGCTCGTAACTCGGTGGCATCCTGACGTCGCCGTACTTCCATGGCAGTCTGACTTGGTGTTGCTCGCCGACCTTCTGAATATGCCCTGGAATATGTCAACAGCGCGCTCATCTTCCCGACTTGGTCTGCTCTTGAGCGAGATACCTATGGAGTCGACCTCGTACTGCTTTTTGAGAAGATCTTTAAGCTCCTCATCTGGACTGGCGAACGTCTTAACATCTTTTTCTATCCTCCCGTTAACGTTCGATATATGTAGCACTGTTTTACTGTCTTGTTTACATATTACGCGCGGCGCAGTTCCTTGTAAGACCCATCCTAAAAATGTTCTAGCGGCAATGGGTTGCTTACGACGTCCTATTCGTAAATTACGCGTTATGATTAAATGCCAATTATCTGAACCTATTAACACTTTCGGTTTCGCGTCGTTATAACATACCTCACTCGGTAAGCCACGTAAATGTTTCAAACGTAGACACTCCTTATCGACGGACTGCGAAACTACTGTCAGATTGCTTATCGTTCGAGCACTCACTGTGTACGTATCGTTTCGCGTTTTTCCGCGTATTCCTATTCTAACTAAACGGCTATTAGCTTTGCGTTGGCTATTCGATACGATTCGGATATTCAGTGGCTTCGTCGGTCCCTCCGCACCTAATTCGCAGGCTAAATCGTCATCTATCAGCGAGATTGTGTACCACTCATCGAGGAGCGCGTAGGTCTCGAGCTCTTTACCACGCGGTCCGCGCACTATAATAGGACGCACTTTTAATAACACTGACGCACTGTTCGGTGTATTGGACGCGACGAGCACTGTTTCACCTGGATTTGCAGATATTTCCGGTGTCTGAATCTTGCGGGCGTGAAGTAACGCGTGATGAGGGGCGTTGCAGCCTTCGACGCCGCATTTCTTGGCCTTGCACCTCAGGCGCCGATGCTTGCTTCATAGACACTTGAAGCACACTCCCTCTTCCTTCACCCACTTCCACCGGTTATCCACGTCCATCTGCACCAGTTTTCTACACTTGTTTATCACATGTTCACCACCACAACACAAACACTTAATACTTTCACTGTCTTCTTGGGTGAATGTTCTTACGTCGCGGGGCCTATCCTCTACAGGGCGTGTGACTACAACTCGTTTCGACGACGGCGCTTCTCTCCTCACGGGCGCTTCCCTAGTTGGCGCAGTGGACGTATAGGCGTGAATTAGCGCATGGTCAGCCTCTCTTATCATAAACCGTGACAGCGTGACGATATTCCGTACGTCAGCACTTCCGTAGTGCTCCGCATAATCGCACCAACGCGACCGTAAATGAGGACTCAGCTTACTAGTGACTTCTCTCGTAAGCATAAGATTTTGTAAATATCCTTTACCGTAGACGATTTTCATAATACAGACGATATTCTGTAACCTAATTGCAAACGCGTTTAACTCCTGAGCGGTTTGACCCGGGCGCGGAAGGCGTCTTAAATCTTCTAACGCACGATCTATAATAACTTCCGGGAGGCCGAAACACTGCTCCAGTGTCCGCATAATATCTTCGAATTCGGTTGCTTATAATAGCAACCGGGACGACCCTTTCATTCTCCTTAAGGGAGGATTTTATGACGGTGGTGAGAGAATCGACCGCGGTGTCGATTTTTCGGTGCTGTCGAAGATGTCGGAAGAGAGGGTGATGGGGGAGTCCGGAGAGTCCATAGCTGAGGCTAAGGACTCCCTGAAGCCCTTCCAGTTGGTGAAGGTATTGGTGAAGGAAGTTGAAGGAGGTGGCTGATGGCCAAAGATGAGGGAGACGGGACGGTGGTCGGATCCTAGATCGTCGAGAATCTTGATTACTCTGAGGTTGAGGGAAACTCCTTTTACAAATGCAAAGTCTAGCACGTCAGGAGCATGGTCGGTACTGTCGGGATAGTGAGTGACAGCGAGAGGACTGTAGACAGTAAAGTCAAGAGACTGAGTGATATCAAGCAGTTCCTTGCCACTACTACACACCTTGTGAACGGGGTTCACGAGAACGGGAACCCATCATCACGTATAATCGCGGGGGTGATATAACTCTGCTAGATGGCTATTATCTCGAAAAAGTCTTACACAAAAAATTCTGACAAGCGATGGAGAGCAGCATCAAAACTGCTAGAACTCTGGCACTGTGATCGTCAATTTGCCTATAAGTGTGACGAAAATAGCAACACAGCTTACTTAAAATATAAAGGATTATGTTACTACAATGGGAAAGGCTCCTGAGACTATTATTATCAAACTAATTAAAAGTAAAACCCAAATACAAAACACTTAGAAGTATAAAAGAATTTCTACATAATTTAATAGCTACTGAAATCGGAGCTTCAATTCTTCAATACATTATGCTGTATTAACGACTTCAGAAGCTATTAAATTATGTGGAAATTATTTTATTGCTGTTCTTGTTTGAGTGGATTAAGCAATATCTCAGGCTTAAGGTAACATCTCGAATGTCTTCCAAATAGTTACAATAAAAACTCTATATTTTTTTCCACCCTTAGAAGTGGAATTTATTTATTCAAATTTAAATGGGACTACCCCTGAGTTATGGTCTTGGTAATGCGTGGTTTAAGATTGGTATAAAGTAGACTGTAATAGGTAGTTGGAATTGGATTTCGTTGAAATTTGCAACCGACACATAAAACTGAAGGTACGCACCTGGAGAACGCCAGCAGCTTCTCTTCGTACTTGAGGTTGACACTCGCGTGGTACACTCCTAGTTTTCTTGCGCGATTTACTTAATTGACACAATTCACGGCTGTGATTTTAAGTGTATGATAATTAAATAGATATAGCGAGCGCGACACAATATGCTTCCTCCTCTTCTAGACTCCTCTTCTACCCGGTTGTCGGTCGCAAGAAGGAACGAATGGAATGAATGAAAGGTATTATAGAGGAAATCTGATTCGTCAATAAGATGGACCAAAAAAACGTGGAATATTTCGATTTAAGAAATGGCTGATAAATACAATTAATACTAACTAAAGCTAAGCGAATATAAATATATATTATAATACATAGATGTAAAGAAGATGTGAGCGATGTAGAGTTATTATTGCGTAGGCAACGGACACAAGCGCACCACTGGTCGCACGAGTGTACCCCTAGCCGTTTTTACTATAGCGACACGAACTATACCGTCCTTAGACGGGTGAACCTTTACGATCACTCCCAAAGGCCATGAGAGGGTCGGTGAGTTATCATTTATAATTATGACAACTGTGCCCACCTTTACGGGGACGGAGGATTGAGTCCATTTCTGCCGCGCCTGTAGTTGATGCAGATGTTCAGTTCTCCAAAGACGCCAAAAGGATTGGACCAATTTATCTAAGAGTGCGTGTCGTTGAAGCAAATAATTGGAAGATTCCACATCAGGTGCAGGTAGAGAGTGTACTGGTAACGTATTCAAAAAATGTGCGAGTGTTAAAGCCGTCGGTTCAGCTGGATGGGAGCTAAGCACAATGAGAGGACGAGAGTTTAGTAAACATTCTATTTGAGCAAGGACTGTGATTAACTCCTCATAAGCAAGGATCTGCTGTCCAATTACCTTAAAAGATGGTTATTTACATATTTTACCATACTCTCCCAACCACCGAAATGTGGGGCGGCAGGCGCTATGAACTTGAATTCAATGCGACGTTCGGCTAATTCTTCTTCTAAACGCGGGCGGTATTCCTTTGTGATAAAATTATATAAGTCTTGTAGATAAGATTGCGTGCCTACAAAATTTGTTCCACGATCAGAGTAGAGGCATATCACGGGACTCCGTCGCGATAGGAAGCGCTTGAAAGCTGCAATAAAACTCACAGTGGAAAGATCCGTGGCTACTTCAATGTGGAGTGCGCGCGTAGTAAGGCAAGTAAATATACTTAACTAAGCCTTACTAGTTTTAACACCGCGAGCTTGTATGGGCGTATACGATATAGGGCCGCAATAATCACAGTCAGTATGAGCGAATGATTTCTCTGCTTGCGTGACTCTATGTCCCAGTAGAGCAGCCATTAAAGGAAATTAGAGAAGCAAACGTTACACTTATTAATTCTATACCGAATAATTCGTCTAGCAGACAAGATCCAAAATCGTTGCTTAACAAATACATGAGCAGCTCTGGGCCGGCATGTAAATATTTTTTATGATAGTAGTCGATCAACGACTCTACAAGAGCGTCGTGACGCGGTAAAATAATCGGATATTTGTATTCTGAACTTTCAGCGGAGTTGGTAAGGCGGCCACCAACGTGGATAAGGCTATCACATAAAAATGGTTTAAGCTTCATTAGCGCAGGAGAGCAATTATTACCGGCTCCTAGCCGTCGAATGTCTAATGCAAAATGTCTTTTGAATATCGCCTATTATCATATGCTCGGCGGCGTAACGAACGAGGAAGTTTATTTATAAATCTTCAGACATAAACAAGGATACGCGTGAGCTTACTCCATGAGGATATGCGTTTATTAAGATCCTGAACTCGAGACATTTCTGGATCTGACGTAGTAATGGGGTGTGCGGTTATTTTCTCTTCCGGTACGTTGTCTAGCGCTATACTATTATGGTCTGTATTGATGATAGGCCACAGCGAAAGGTCTTGCGCGAGCCAGGGCGGACTTTGTGACCATAATGGATGAGATATTAGCTTTTCGGGTGTAAGACCTCTCGATAAACAATCAGCTGGGTTATCTATTCCCGCGACGTGATGAAAATTAGCGGCTGGTAAATTGTCAATGATCTTGACGACGCGGTTGGCGACAAAAGTTTGCCAGCGGTGCGGAGAAGAGTTTATCCAACAAAGTGTGACCATTGAGTCTGTAAACGCGTACATCTCACTAATATGATAGCGTAAATCATAGGTGTCGTCCACGCGTCTAATTAGTCTTGCCAGTAATTCGGCAGCACAGAGCTCGAGACGTGCGATAGACTTCATTGGTGAGACATTTAAGTTGGTGCAGACGAGTCGCGTCGTAACTCGGCTTGCGTGAGTAATATGGCCATATACCACTGCTCCATAAGCACGCTCACAAGCATCGGAAAAGCCAACTAGTCGTACAACGCAATGTTCGAAGACACCCAAATGTCGCGGTATTTTGACGTCATTGAGTAGCGCTAACTCTATACAAAACCTTTTCCAGGTTTCGACTATATGCTGGGTCGGATAATCGTCCCAATCAAGTTTCAACTGCCACAAATCTTTTATGGGAAGTTTAGCGAAGAGAACAACAGGCGCTACGAAGCCCATTATATCCCAAATTCTAGCTACAGTGGCTAAATGATTCGTTTTGAACACTTTTCGTCAGGCGTGGTTACTTTAAATTCAAAACAATCGCGAGATTTATCCCAAATCAAGCTCAAAATTTTTAACTGAGTGGTTTTATCAAATTCAAGAGGCCCAGACATCTTATATGAAGAAGGCAAAGTGCTTAAGACCGAGTCGGAATTACATGTCCATTTTACTAAATCGAATTGCGCACGTTTAATAACTCAATCAGCTCATTAGCAGCTGATGTAGCTTCTTCCTCCGACATAACGCTAAAAACGTTAAACGTCGTCTATATAGATATAGCGAGAAGCAATTATCTTTGCTAGCCGAAATGAATCTCAATCATCCGCAATGATTTGTGAGTGACACGGAGCGCGTGGTACGGGCTGGACCTTAGTCCGAAACAAACCCTATTAAATTCATATGCGGTAAGTTCTCCTTGCGGGTGAAAACGATATAACATGCGTTGAAAGCGACGATCGCGAATATTCATTATAATTTGAAGGAACATCTGTTTACAATCAGCGGAAAGCGCGGTAGCGAAAAGACGAAAATTTAAAATAATTGCAAACAGATCACCTTGTAAATTAGGACCACTATGGAGAATATCATTCAGTGAGTGGCCTGAACTCGATTTATGACTCGCGTCGAGAACCATGCAAAGTTAAGTAGTGGTCTTATCTGCACGCAAAACTCCGTGGTGTGGTATGACGTACACGAGATAGCAATTATTACTGTCAACAAGCGGCGCGGGTGACAGATAGCCTTTCTCTAAATATTCGTGGATAACTGAGTCATACGCGGCCTTTAACTCAGGATTGGCTTCAAACTTCCTCTCCAACACCAAAAAACGTTTCCGAGCGGTTTCGTAAGTATCACCAAGCGAAAATATATCGTCCCGAAAAGGCAACGAGACTATGTATCTGCCTTTTTCTTTGTCACGTTCAGTGGTTTCGCGAAAGAAATGCTCACACTCTACCTCAGCCGGGGACTGAGTGGGAGGAGTTCTCAAAGGAGATTCATCTATTCGACAAAACCCTTTTACTAGCGTATCTAGCGGGTCTTCATCTGCGTGTGCGGGTAATGTACTACAATACGTCAAGGTTACGTTTTCGCGAGCGGGAAGAGCGGGCATGGTGCCCATAATGACGTAACCGAGCGTGGTTTGTATAGCGGGCGGTACAGAGGAATTATCCCTTATTATACCGGGTGATAAAAGTTGCGAAAATAAAGATGCACCGATCAAAACATCGATCTGTGTTAGCTCAAAGAATTTATCATCGGCCAACGGCAAACCTTGTAAGAACGGTCTAGCGGATGCGTCGACAGGCGTAGACGGTAAGTCATCTGTTATTCTATTGATGACGAGCGACGAAATATTGTATCTTATATTAAGGTTAAAATGAGAAGTGAACTGGAATGATACAACTCCCTTTGCGTATTTTTCTGAACCCCCGATACCCTTTACCTTTATATTGTCATCATTTACTGATAAACCTAATCTATCACAACATTCCGACGTTATAAAATTGCTCTGCGATGCACTATCTAATAAGCAACGCACACTACGACTCGTACCATATGCGTCGGGTACCATAACCGCCGCAGTGGATAGCGGAACTGCAGTGTAAACATTGCGTGTAAATTAATCTTCGAATACGCAAGATTGCGTTGATAGCGGCTCGGCAGTGGACGTTGTACACAACGAAACGCTCTTGCTATGCACATCGGGCGACGACGCGGGAGCAGCTGTTGTCGGTACGGTCGTGCGCGTTGTCCCCGATGACTTGGCGGCGGTGGTCACAACGCGAGCGTAAGCAGCTTTGAAAACGGCAAAGTGAAGTAAAGTATGATGTTTACCTTTGCAAATTTTACATTTAGAATTAGAGTTGCCTTTCCCTGCCTTATGTATAAAACTCAAACAATTTACACAAGCGTGTCGTTATTTAACATATTTATAACGGTCATTTGCTGTCATCTTACAAAATGCCGGACAGTTGTATAAATGATCATGCACAATATCCTTGCACAAACATTTGTATATATCGGCCATAGCGACATAAAATTAGCTATTATTATTTGTTACCTATTAGATATTATTATTAGTTACCTTGTTTAAATAGCACCTCCCGTACTCCCTCAATTGCGGGCATTATCCCCGTCACCAGTAATCCCAACACCACTACCCCCAACACCACTACACTAGGAAAGATCCGCCACCGTCGATAATGCAACACGTGTTTCGCCTCAAAACGAGGCATCATCAGTTGAAATAGTCTCTGCGGTAACTGTAGTGACAAATTATAAGAGTTAAAAATGGACTATACCATTATTGATTAACAGAAACAAGGCGTGATAATGGACTTTTCTTACGATGTTTGTACTCACCGTTAAGCACGTGGTAAATCTGCACTATTGTAATAAATAATTCACGAAATAATAACGTAAACGAGGTTAGGGTGGCCCCCTTTTAGATAAAGAGACGATCATGTAAGATATGCGGGAAAGACCTTGTGACCTTCGTCCCGTGTGTATCTTAATAGGCGACTATGGCGAATTCCGGAAAGATTTCATGATTCCAATAGATGGTGTTAGACAAATACATAGACATGCGTTTTATTGACTTAATAAACTCACGTGGTATACATTTAGAAGTAAACAGAAAACAAACAAGATAAGGGAAACAAATTAAAATAAAAAATGCCTCAAGAAAATTACTTTCCGTGAGTGATGTGATGACAAAAAAGACTACGACTCAGCGTATGCTACCGCAGCAGCGCTGATTTTCAGAGAAGCTCTGCCCTTGTATTAGTATTGCACCTTATTTGCGCGTTACAGCCATCGCTTTTACTCCAGACGTTAAATACCCCCAGACCAGCGATCAGTTAGCGGCGACTGGTAGTGTCTGGGATGAGATCGGTGGTATCTGAGACCAGACCGGTAGTGTCAGGGGCCAGATTGAAAGTGTCGGAGACCAATCGTAGGTCGCGCTGACCGATGAAACTGTGAATGAAACAAAAATGGGCATCAGCAACTTCCTGATAACTCAAAAAAATAGGTTGATAACCCACGAGCCAAGTGTAGCAACTATGGCAAATATCACCCTCCAAGGCAATCTATGGGGGAGGCCTATATTAACCAGTGAACATTTGATAGGCTGCAATGAATGAATGTTTAAAATCCTTAAGAATAGAAATAGTTACAGTCCTTAAGAATAGGAATTTACAATGTACGCAACATGCTTTGTATTAATTAAATTGAACATGATATTATATATTTCCTTAAGTAGATTACGGACCAGCTAACGTGTAAAATTAATAAACTTAAACGTGCTCCTACAATAATTATTCATTATTGCGCATACTAGACAATATACATGTATCAAATCGTCTTTACATTTCGCACAGATGACATCCGTCGTGTCCGATCTGATAGACTACCGACATCGATGGTCTGACGTCAACAGTATATAAAGGGTTGCCCAAGTTTTTCAAACCAAATATTGTATTTTCGGGCCTGAAATATTTAAGCAGACGTGGCGTTCTACGCGGTCCCAAGATTCCTACTGGCTCCGTGGCCACTAGATTGGCGATCTATACATGTACGGACTCGGTCCGGACTGATTTTTATCAACATGTGGAGGAGGCCTATATTCTGTAAACTTGTGTAGGACTACAATGATGAACTTGTTAGTGGTTGAGATTTCTCCAAACCTAACTTTGAGTGGTTCTTTGAGTCCAGGGCCAAAGAAGCCGCAAGGATATATTATACAAGGGTACGGCGGTACTTCACGCCTGGATAGTTTATTACCCTATATAAAGCGCAAGTCCGGTCGTGCATGGAGTGTTGCTGTCACATATAGGGTTGGTTTGCATGATGCGTTACATAGGAATATATAATTATAATGTAATATTACATAGGACTAAGGTGCGCCTCGTATACGCCGAAGAACCACATACCTCATGAGACGGTAAATTTTTTCTTGCAGATTTTCTAAAATTCGTTGCGGGCGAGTTTTTTTTATCTGCGTTAAATGATTACACAGCGATCAGGGTATTTTTCAACTTCAAAGCGATAAAATTAATTAAATTGATTGATTGGCGACAGAGGCATGCCAATTACGTCGCATATCTTTACATATTTTTGCTTACTGAATGCGTGGCGTTGGCGTTGATTCTCTTCGTTAGAATCAACACTGCCAACACTGCATTACGTTCCTTTTTTTCAAAAGGATTCTTGAAAGGGAATTAATAATAAGGAATAATGTATATGGGTTAGGATATAGAAATTAAGGGATTGCGTACCATTTGAAAACTAAAGGTTTATAATATATCGTTTTCGCGTCAACAGGGCTGGTGCTCAAAATGCCTCTTAACAGCGTAGGACTCAGTATAAAGACGTGCTAAGAGGCAATTATTGGTAACCCTAATTTTACTGAAACCAATCTAATCTTGCCTTGAGCACAGGCGCAGAGTAGGCAGCCTCACAACCCAAGCAGCATGCAAGCTGTATACGAGCTGTATTGAAGTTCGTTTTTATACTAGAGGCTGTATTTTCTGGCTGTATAAAAGCTGTATAAGCGCTTATACAGTTCTTAAAAGTAAAAAGTTGGCACAAATTATGCAGCTTTATGCGTTAGTAGCGCTGTACAGTAGCTGTACAAGCATTAAAGAGGCTGTATAACTGCTGTATTACTGCTGTATTACAGCTGTTATATGGTGTGCAAGGAAACTATTACACTACAGATATTGTCTTATTAGTAACTTATAAAGACAAACGTTCTAAATTGGTTTTTGAATGGGATTACAAATGAATATAAAGCAAAAACAAATTGAATGATGGCGACATTTAATGTACATAAATTTAACATATTAATATTATATTCGGATTCAAGTTGAGTTTTGACGATGATAATTGGTGAATTGGACGTGCAAAATTAGATTTACTGTAAACTTGTATATTATGTTTTCTAACGAAAAATTGTCGCGCCAGCAAAATAACAAAATAATACAAGGACAAAATACTAAATACGGTAACTAAATATCGATTGTATAGGTTAGAATAAAAAAATATATTAAATTAATGGATATGATGGCACATTGGGGGCACAGTGATCATAAGTCAAACTGAAATAATGGTATAGGCTAAGACTAATGTCTAATATTCCCAAATTTATATTTTTAATTTTGTTTTTATGGGTCTTAAAATGGCGACAATTTGCTAAACAGCCTAAACGCTATTTCAAGGGTCTTATAGTCTTAGTAGCTATACTATGTATGTTATGGATCATTAACTCTCTTTAGATATACGTATAAAAGATGAAAAAATCTTATCTTAGGAACAGTGGTGGATACATTTAATTTAGATTTAACATGGTCTTTTTACTGCACCAAATCTTTTTCTTTTTTTCCACATATTGATAACCAAATTAATTTTGTTCACTAACACAATATAAACACGCAGCGCATGCAAAATGGCGATATTCTGTCACTTATACGGATTTAAGTTGTACTATGGCTGTTATTTATTTTTTTAGTTTTATATCACTCTCATAGACAAAAAAAGTGTACAATGACACCATAAGAATAAGTTTTAGAAGAGAGTTTGCATACACCATTGTCCAGAAATAAGATTTTAGTTATACTATAATAACACTTAGAGTTGTATAAGCAAGGGACAGCATGCAGAAAAACAGGTTCTATACAACTTTGATGATAAAATCAGATTGAAGTGTTACAAAATACTTAAAGTTGTATACTAGAGATTTCATATTCTGATTAAGAACCCTAAGCTTACTTAGATCCCATAATACAGACTTTTTACAGCTTGAGCTGTATAATAACTCATAAACCACTCTTGTAAGGATATAACCCCCTTTCAACACACTTATACGCTTTTAAAAGAACTCTAAGTTCTATGTGAGCTGGTATATTGATGTTCGTAACGCTAGTGTGCTGCTTGGAAATAGTCTATAGGATGCATTTCGGAGAGTGTGCACAGGAATCACATACCTTGTTACACTAAGACAGTGCGATTTACCATCTAGGGCTTCATCAACACTTATTAACAGGTGGGGTTGTAGTCAAACACTGGCTTATAATAGGTAAAAAAGAAATCAATTTAAAACACATTTAGTATTGTAAATACAAAACTAAACTGAACATTGGAAAAATATTGCACTATCTCGTGAGCGAAGAGTTTTATATAAGAGCTCGTAACGTGAACAGCAACGTTTAAGTAAACGCGGCAAAGATTAACCTTGACTTTATTTTTCAATTCAAGGTATTCTATCTCTACGTAAGATGGATTTTCCTTTGAAATTAATAACAGAACACTGTCTTTCAACTAATTTTAAGATTTTATCGCGTTTAATGAAACTTTTTTAAATTCCCGATGTTTCGGGCACTTTACAGCACACATGGTCACAGTGTCTGACAACTGTCCGCCGCAACCATGAACATAAACGACTTATCTTCTTCGTCTTCTTCATTAGCCCTTAAAAGTGCATGGTTTTGCCTTAACTTTTAAGTATGTTGGTGTTTTATTTTTGTCAAATAATTCACTGTGACCGCGCATTTTTATATGCAATTATTCTAAAAAAATAAGAAAAACATATTTTCCTATTTTTAACAAATATTTGGCCTAACTGACATAATAAAATTTACGGGTTATTCCGTTTATCCACTCTAAGAAATCCACCCTAGGGTGGCTACTCGGAAAAGCGTGTTCGTTTATACACCCTAGACGGGGTGGATAGTCGGAATTCACTTTTTGATTGTTTTTCCGCCTTTCCACCCTAAGTACAGTTCACTTAGAGAAAATTTAAAGAAATAAATATATTAACTTTGGCCTCTCAGTATATTTACGAAAATTTAATGTATATTCACAAAAGCAAAGATAGTTTTAGTAAAAAAAGTGATATACTGTAAACACTAGGAACAAACACAAGCTAGTGATACCAGTCTCTCGACTCAGTAATTCATTCTTGGGGCAATGTATACGCTATTAGAACAGAGTCCCAGAAAATATACAAGGTCTCTCTATTACCAAGTTTAAATATTTAAGTAAACAAAAACTGTATAAAAAGGATTATTATAATATAAATGAATACATGGTTGATAATAACCCCTGGGAATGAGGTGGTCGCTTCCAAGCTGTTTCTAAAATAAATTTTGTAAATAGTTTGTAACCATTTATATTGTAAAGTTTATTTAAAAAAAAGTCCCGCTGGGTTTCTTGCTGGTTCTTCCCAGGACAGAGGTTTTTTTCCGAACCAGTGGTAAATAAAAAAAATGACTTTCAATAAGAATTACTTGTAATCAATATTGAATAAAAATTATTCTATTCTATTCTATTCTAAAAACAGAAAATATATTCATACTTTAATATATTATTGATTAATTTTTAAAAACCACAAACTTAAACAAAAATCATATTATGTATTGTATTTAAACCAAAGTAAACTTCGTCGTTTTAAATAAAAATAAGAAATTTATAAATTCTGCAATATGTGCAGGAAATTACCAACATTAATTCCATTATTGAGGAGAGGTAATTGTATATCATGTATAAATTCGTCTCTTTTAATGTACATTTGCAATCGTTTTCTAAATTTATTTGTTACAACAGATGTGTTAGCAAAAAACTGAGCGTTTATTTTGCAAGCAATCCAAAAACTTTACAAAATTTGGACGTCTGTCTTTAACTTTATTTGATATTGTTTATGCCAAAATTCCAATGAATTTGTAATTCTGTGAGACACTCCGAATGAATTCTAAACAGTCACATAATTTTCGTCCTTGAGCCATGTCTTTTCATAGTAATTCACAAACGCCATCATATTATCATTATTATTCAATGACGTAAATTATGTAATTGAACAATTAAAAGTATTTCAGTTTTGACCTATAAACAAGAAGTATGTATGTATTTTTATAAGTATGCTAATGTCTACTAAGTAATCTTAGGCCAGTTTCTATCATGTTTTTATAAACGACTGTACACAGCCGAGGGAGAAAATCGGAAGAAAAATAATATACGAATTCCGATTATCCACCACGTCTGGGGTGGATAAACGAACACGCGTTTCCGACTATCCACCCTAGGGTGGACCTAGGGATTTTTTAGGGTGGATAAACGGAATAACTCAAATTTACTATAATTAAAATTACGGAACACTATTGCAGCTATTTCTCTCTACCGAGAGATTGAAATGCATATTTTGATCAAACTAATTTTACAACTAATTACTGTAGCCCTTGTAAACAAACAAAAGTAATATTATTAATTTTAATGAGTGTGAACTATTTTCTGTAATTATACTGACTCTCTATATCCTTCAGACCGGAACAAAGAAGTGCAAATACTGCTATTTGACGGCAGATAGACGTAAGAGGGTCGAACCTACCCAGACAAACTCCTAGGCATAAAAAGAGCTACGTCCTATAATTTGTAAGGAAAACGTCTGAGACTTAATAACAAGTAGAGACATACAGACACCTAAGTTTCACTTAACATAAGTGTTCAGTTTTGCTAATTTTGCCACTTTCTTGTATTTCCCATAAATGGATTTCGCTACACTCACGGGATATAGGGTTTTCTTATGCCGCTTTCATGCGGCAAAAATCGCTCCTCAGTCTCTTAGCTACGGTCAAAGAGAACTAAAATTATAAAGAATCAAAAATGGCAGCAATGAGATAGAAATAATAATATAAATGTTCTACATAATGCACTAATCAAACTGTTAATGTCACTAAATGTATAGATAATACCTACTTTACCGATTTTTCATTTATGAATCTGCAAACGTCATCATCAAACACCCTTTCTGGGGAAGAATAGTTATCTTTCAAAGAAAAAGATGTGTTACGCGTTGTTTTTTTCTTCAAATAAAGTATAATTACCCTGTAAAATATTATTAATTTGTTAGAAACTAAGATTTGATGAAATATTTTAAATCTGGCCAGTATTAAATACTTTGTATATTAAATTTTGACTGTATATTAAATGATTTAGAAACAATTATTTTGAAAATATTTCATGATAATATGCAAGTCTCATGCGAAAAATCCGATATGGAGTATTTTAGAAGAACTGGTAAAAAAATCGAATTGTTAAAACACCGTCGAACTCTTGAAAAAACCTTATAATATATTAAAGAAGATTTTACTCCAAAAATATTAAAAATTAGAAAACTACTGATTCCAGAATTCAAACAAAGGATTGAATAAGGAGAAAGAGCTATATTAAAATACGACAAAATTGTCATTTTAAAAAAGAAACGAGAACAGACAAACAGCACATATCAACCTAGTAACAAAAGAAATCTGTCCACATCCCCAGAATAGCATACTTCATTAGAAGATCAAAATAAATTCACTAAACAAATACCAAAGCGAAACAAGGTAAATTTGAATCAATATATTACGAAATCATCAAGAGATAACGCTTCCATGCCACACAATAAAAATAACTGTGAATAGCAATTCGTGACTACCTCTCTACAAAATCCAATACGGCTTGTCACCGCGGAAAAATACGACTACAACCCTCCAGAGCAAAAAATATGTATGTACCTATAACGAAAGGTCATTATTATCAGATGAAAGAATGATAGAATTTAAAGAGGCAATCAATCACCTTAAATACGATATCATCGGGTTAGCAGAGATTAGAAGATCGGGAACAATAATAACAGAAGACCCTGAACATATCTTCTGCTACAGAGTTGGCTTTCTAGTAAAAAAGAAGTTCAAAACAAATATAGGAGTTTTATTGGTATTTCGGATAGAGTATGCTTGCTCAACATGAAATTTGGTTATTTGAAAATTTCTCTTATTCAATTATATGCTCCAACTGGAGAAGCAAAACAGTAAATAGTCAAAACATTCTATAGACAAGTAAATGATGCATGTCAGCTAACAAATAAGTTTGTTATTGTGATGGGCGATTTTGATTCAAAAATAGGATCTACTTATGAGATAGAGAAACTTATCACAGGTAAATTCGGTTATGGAAAAAGAAATAGTAGAGGCCAATAATTAATCGAATTCGCGTACCAAAATAAACTCACAATAATTAACACATTATTTAAGAAAAAATTGAAAACAAAGTGGACCTGGATATCTCCTGACAAGAAGACAAAAAACGAGATCGATTATATTCTCTCAAATGCCCCCAAACAATTTACAAATATAAAAGTCATTAATAACCTCAACTATCCCAGTGACCACAGGATGGTAAGAAGCACAATAAAAATAGCAAAATTAAAATCGAGTAGCAGGGCAAAATACTGCAATACACTTAGCATATTAACATCACAAAAAGAAATAGACATATATGTAAAGAATCTGAAAAAATGTAATTTGCTCTACCAAGAAAATGAAAGTGTAGATAATTACTACAATAAAATAGAGAACAACATAAAAAGCTGTCTGGCAAAAAAAATTAAATGAATACACGACAAAAAGATGTGTTGAGAGAAGAAACAAAGTTGCTTATGAAAAGACGTCATCATTTGCAAAATAAAAGACCATTGACACATGAAGATAAAGAGGAGCTAAAAATGTTATATAAAAAAACACATAAAGAAATTAAGAAAGACTACAAAGAACACAGGTTGGAGTTAATAAACAAACATATAATTACAACAGGAAGCACAAAAAGAGCATACAGACAATTAAATACCAGCAAACCTTGGATTATGTGCCTTAAGCAAACTCCAACATCAAAGACTCAGTCAAGGACCGATATAGTGAACATCGCCACGACCTTCTATCAAAAACTATATAGCGATACATCATCAACTGCTGTGGAATCTTATAAAAAAATGGAACTAAACCCAAAGGAGGCGGTGACCCCATTTAATGAAATTCAAATCATAAAGAAAATTGAAAAACTTAAAAACCATAAAAGTCCCGGACCAGACAATATCTCAAACGAGGCAATTAAAACAGCTAAACAGGTATTAGCAACCCCATTTACATATCTGTTCAACAAAATTCTTGAAACGCAAAAGCTACCGAAAAGCTGGTTGGCAACTGATATTATACTACTATACAAGAAAGGAGATCCCACAGATGTTGGAAATTATAGGCCTATTAGCTTACTACCAACCGTTTATAAGCTTTTTGCTTCTTGCCTAGAAGAAAGATTGAGTCCAGCTATCGAAAAATATCAACCTTTTGAACATTAACATAAAATTGAAAGACAGAGTAAGGAACTCTGAATTAAGAACAAAACAAGTGGTAGACGTTCTCCATCACGGTCAAAGGTTGAAAAGGCGATGGGCAGGACATTTAGCACGCATTCCAGACCAAAGATGGACAAAATCGGTCACAGAGTGACAAGGACCAGCTGGAACACGTGCAAAAAGCAAAATAAATAAATATATTATATACATATATACTTATAATAATAAATAAGTACTAAAAAAATGATTATAAATTTATGATAAATTAATTATATCTAAATTGATTATAAAAATTTAAACTTATTTAAAAAAAATTGTTAAAGAAAATACTAACAATATAAATTTGTGAAATTAAAATGTCAAAATTGTTTTATATAAAAATTAAATTATCTAAATAAAAGCAAATTAAATGTAAAATGAAATTTCCAATTGAATGTACTTCTAACATTATAATAATGCATGTACTTAAAATTATTAAACTGATTTTGTAACAAATTTATTAAGTGTAATTAATGAGGAATAAAAAGGCTATTTTATTTTTATTTTATTTATTATATTAAATTTTCATAAACAATGTAGTTAATTCGGTAATGGTGCGTTTTCTGGATCACACAATTTAGTCAGCCAAGTTATATTTTTTTCGTGAATTTTGTCCAATAAATCGAAGCAAGCTTAGCAAAAGTGACAGTTAAATTTCTAGGTGTCTAAAGTTTTAAATAACATATTTACGATTATTTTAAGTCGCCTGGAGCGATGTGTCTTACTTAGTTTGAAGAGCACCTCCCACCCTTCCTCAATTGCGTGCACTATCCGCGTCATCACTAATCCCAGCACCACTACTCCTAACACTACTACACTAGGAAAGACACACTATCGTCGATAATACGACGTATATTATTGACGTTGGTGCGTCTTAGATATAAAAAACTATAGATATAACAGTAATATATATACTAAAAAATTTCCGGTGTACCATTTCGGAATTCGATTCTACGCATTTTAATAAAACAGGTACATGCCTTCCGTCTGAGGAGCGTTAAACGTAGTCTTTTTTAATTGTACTAGACATCGAATGTCCGTCGACTGATAAGAGTCCGCAATCCGAAACAGTCAAAGCGTCATATTTTCTGAATAATTTCTCCTATTAGTATAACTATTATAAGTTGTAAGAAGATGAGCACAATCACCCATAAGATTTAATTTGTAGAGAAACAAAGCCAAATTATTTTAATTAATGTTTCCAGTCCACAATTTCGTTTATGAATAAATGAGCAAAGGTCATGCTATCTAGTGGCTTTACAATTACAATTAGTAAAAACCCCCTTTAAAAAATCTTTCGCTTCAAAAAAATTATCAAACATCAATTTATTTTCTGAATTTATTAACCCAGTTTATGAAATTGCGTTCTAGTGCTTAACTTGTACGTAAAATTAGATGTTTAATAATTGTTTAGGCAACAAAATATTTTTTTCTTAATTTTTTCTCATTGTTAGGTATGTCTTATATACTGGTGAATATCTGTATATTTATGAGAAATAGGAATCATGTGGAAATTTTCTGTATGCTTCTAAATGATCTCATTTTGAGACTGTTCAATGTGCTTTATATTGTCTCTAAAGGAGTTCATGTAAAAACACAGCATATTTTATCTGTATAATTAGCTTAGACATTTAGACCTAGAGATTATCAAAATTAGATAGTATAACAATTAGATTATAAAAATCTTATGGGCCTACGAGCAATTGCAAGCCAGTGCAAAGACATTTCTAGTCTTTTAAAAAGGAGTAAGCTCGTTTCTTGGAGGTCCGCCATAATCACCGGTGGTAAATGATTCAACAAAGAAGTCGTGCGAGGAAGAAAACTTCTAGTAAATCGTGAGTATGTATAGTCGCGATGTGCATTGATGGAATTTGGCGGCTGGAATTAATTTGCAACTTTAACTAAAGTGACAAACGAAATTACAGTCCACCTGATGGTTAGTGGCTACTGCACTACATGGACACCTATAAGTAATTTCAAACAAAGAAAGCTACATAATGTGCATTGTTACATGTAATATCTAAGATGAAATACCTCACAGTCTGTAATTCTTTGGCTGTCTATACCATTCAGACCGGAACACAGCAGTGCAAAAACTACTATTTAGCGACGGAAATAGGAATAAATAATACAACAAATGTATTTGAATCAGATTTAGAAAAAAAATTTTTAACTAAACATTTTTTCATTTTCGTGTTGTAAACAATTTTAAGGTTCGTAATTACTTATTCTTCACGTTATATTCCGTCTTATCTCCCGAACGCTGCCTAGCCGGGTTGAATCCGTTGATTGACCGCTCGATCAAAGTTGGACTTACCTAGTCGGACTATTTGTCTGGTATACCTCAGAACCTGAAAACAAGACTGTACAACCAGTGCATGTTTCCAGGGATGACTTATGGATCTGAGACGTGGTCCTTCACTGCTGGTCGTATGAGGATTGAGGAAGCTCAAGGTCGCTCAGCGAGCTATGGAGAAGAGAGCTATGCTCGGGCTTTCTATGCGTAATAGACTTAAGAATAAGGATATCAGCAGTATCACCAGAGTAACGGAAATAGCCCAACGGATTAGTAAGCTGAAGCGGCAATGGGCCGGTCATGTAACTCGAAGAACCGACAACCGATGGGAAAGAAAGGTTCTCCAGTGGAAGCCTGATACCGGTAGGCGAAGTGTAGGACGACTCTCCACTTTATGGAGTGACGACCTGATCAGGCATGCAGGAAGTCGATGGATGCAGGTGGCTCAGGACCGTGCTTTGTGGTATTCCTTGGGGGAAGTCTATCTTCAGCAGTGGACTTGTGAAGGACTGTAATGAATGAATGAATGAAAAAATTCCGTCTTATTACAAAAACTAAATTATAATTAGTTTCAGGTTTAAATTAGAATCCCTTTCATGAAAGAAGTCCCACAGAAATATGCGAACTAAAATTTAAAGAATAGAACTTAACAGCAAATGTAAAATTTCGCGAAGACTGTGGCGCTGCGGCTAAGGGACTCCTTTCGTTAGAAAGACTTTATAAGCCATAGTTAAAACTCGAGACTTTCAATAAACCACGTTTTGTAATAAGATGTTTTTTTTGTATAGAATAAAGGTGACAAACTAGTACACAGTCCATCTGATAAGTGGTTTCTGTGGCCCATAGACATCCACAGCTATCCTCAGTTAAGATTAAAAATGGAGATGCGTTGTCACCCTTGAGGACTAAGATGGAATGCTTCGTTTCCAGTAAAAAGGGCCTCTGGTTCTTTACACTCACCATACGAAACACAGTAGCATTAAGCTGCTATTTTATATTATTCTGTGAGAGCGTGGTCCTTCCCTGGACGAGCCGATCAATTCATGCTACAACATTAATAATTGTATACGCTTCATTTTCAGTTTACGTAAATACGACCACATTTCCTCTTATCATTCTAAACTTAAATACTCTTCGTTGTCACAAGTACGAGTATTTCAGAATACTGTGCACATTATTTTCAGTTTTACAAGATCCGTTTTTCTCTGAATATCTGAAATGCAAATTTTAGTATCAGGGTGACTCCCATAAACGCCGTCTCCATTCTGCGGAAAATCCTAATCTCCATGTCCCCTTCTGTCACACTAGCTTTTTTTACAAATCTTTTACTCCCCATACGGTAAGATTATGGAACGAGTTACTAAGCAGTGTACGTTCAGCCACGAGCAAGGCATCGTTCAAACGCTTGCTCTGGAAACATTTTGTGACGTTGCAGGAGTAGTTTTTTTTAAATATAGAATAAGGGTGACAAACGAGTACATAGTCCACCTGATGGTAAGTGGATGCTGTGACCCATAGACATCTATATTTATCCTCAAGTAAGAATTAAAATGCAGATGCGTTGTCACCCCTGAGGACTGAGATGGAATATCTCGTTTCCAGTAAAAAGGATCTCCGGTTCTCTACACGTCACCATATGAAACACAGCAGCATTAAGTTGCTATTTTACGTTGGTATTCTGTGAGAGCGTGGTCCTACCCCGGTCGAGCCGATCCATTCGTGCTACAACCATAATATAGCTGTAGTGTGGCTCTACCACGTTTATAATATAATACTATAAACGTGGTAGAGTAGATAGTATTTTCATATCCTAAAATTCCAACTTGTCCCTTTTCCTGTTTTTATATTATTTACTTTACGTTTGATTAAGAAACTGCTATATTTAATTGTACTCGTACATGTATGTATACATATAGGTAGTATTAAGTAAATATATATGTATATTTATATATATTGTATGTATATCTATATAATATCTTAATATTATTATGTTTATAGTATGTATCTTAGTATGTAGTTATGGTTTATCCAATTTTTTAACAACTTTTAAAAACAACAACAAACTATACAAAAAGTCCGCCTTTTTATATAAACATTTAAAATAATAAACATTTTTGCGACTTAAATAATATAAGACCAATTATTAATGATGATATTTTTCAATGAAAGTTACATTAAAGTTTTACTCATTTTTATAATAAGCTTTTTTGATAAAGATATGCTTCCAATTTTCCTAGCATTTCTTCCGCTTAGTTTCATCTTTTAGAATTTTTTAAATTACTGAACATTGGCCGACAGAAAATTTTCTAATATTCTCACGAAAATCCTACTGTGTTCCACCTTCGCCACAAACATAAGCGCCGGCCGCCTACCAAAACGGTAAAACGCTATTAAGCGTTTTACCATTTTGTATATAGACCGTTTAATTTTGGTGCTTTGTTTATGTAGGAAATATGGACTCCATTGAGTCAAGTAACTGCTGTTATTAACTTGTATTTTTGTTGTTCAGAAGGTGTGACAATTTATTATTAAATCTCATTGTATATTTAGCTCATACAGTATTTTTTAATATATGAACTGTAAAGCCGATTTTAGAAATAGATTTTTTTTTATTGATTATAAATAATACTTATTGAAAATCATTCTTATGTTTAATTTACGACTGATTAGAAACATATATCTATCTTCGTAAAATCCAAGAAAAAACTCAGCGGGACATTTAAAAAAATAGAACAGTACAATCATGTATTATGTTACACAAATAATATAGTAGAGATCGTCCAATCTAAAAATGTACGCCTGTAGGTATTACAGTATATCAAAAGTCAGTCAATAAACGATGATGATGATTATTATGATTTCATAAATTGAGAAGCCAAAGTTAATATACTTTTTTTTTTCAATATGTCTCCTTAAGATTTAGGTTTTAAAGATCTCTCATGTCCCTTTTCTCCAATTCAAATATTATTTTGTGTTAATCGTGTCCCACTGCGGAAAAATTCTATACGGTGCGATATTAATATTATGCTCTAGAACTAACTTAAATAAATTGACCTAAATGTTTATAACTACTGAAACTTCTAATCAATAGGGTATTTTACACCATGTAAAAAATTCAAAAAATATATATTTATGATTGATTTGTAAAAATTAAACGAGAAATATTGATTTATATTTATAAAAATGCATTATAAATTTTATATTTCAATTTTAAGAATATTTTTTTTATATGTGCCTCAAATCTGCAAAACGCTGTCCGCCATATTAGATAACGTCGTGACGTCACTGGTGAAGAGAACTAGCTAATGTGCTTTGTTATTTCTAAATTTTTCAAGTTATCATTACGATTGTAGAGTTTTATTCCGAATTTTATTGAAAAGGCATCATGGAAGACGGATTCGTAAAAGCAGAAAGTACTTATCTTTATTTTATTAATTCGATTTCGTTTAACAGAACACATAATCTTATATTGTGTGTAATTTTCCAGCAAAACATGCAATAATTTTTATGAAATTTGAAATCAAAGCGAGTTTATTACTTTGCTTTTAGCACTAATTTTATAGATATTATAATACAAGCTTAGATGAGAAAAACTTTTTGTTATATTTTTTTGTACAAACCATGTCATTATTCCCATATGTTAAAACACGAATTAAGTAAAACAGTGCACTGCACTTGCAAGGGCTGTCAAAATGGCCCACAAAGAGGGGACAGACGAGCGATTAACCTAATCTATTACAAAATTTGACTTGCTATAGGTCATGCACCTATCATGTCATGATGTTTTGTTTTGTATAAACGATAGTTAAATATAAGTCATACTTACATCAAAGTGATCTTCACAGAAGTATATTTTAGATTTTGTAGACAATGCCTTCGGGTCTCTTCTTGCCAGTTTTAACCAAGTATTTCTCATATTAAAATCAGTTGGCACTTGAATCCATAACTTCCCCGGCGTTCATATGCTCGTATTTTTGCATTCAGGCACAACACAACAATGATATAGATGATAACTCATTACTAAACATCCAAACGTATCTTATTCCTTTGCAATATAGGCAGAATTTTAGGACAGTGACGTCACGAGTTGAACAACATGGCGGCTATCGTTTTCACGCGAAAATTTAAAACGATAGATTAAAAGTAATTTTAAGGCACTAATGGTTTAAAAAAAATTATATAAAAATTATAGTGGTTCATTATCACTCTAGGATTTATTTAAACACTTTTTGAAAATGGGTGTAATACCCTATTGTACAGACTTTGCTTCAGAACTAAGTCTGTTTGCTAGTTTAGGTTTGTGGGAGTCCAATTCACGCTTCACATTATGAACAATTCTATGATGACTTTGGAATCAACAATACTGAACTTATGTCTATTTAAAAGCACAATTATATTAAGATGTTACATTAAGTATTGTGATAAATTTGAAGTTAGCTATCGATCGATTTTATTTTGTTGCTTGCTCTTTATGACTTCCTGGTTCCATTACTGACCAGCAACAAAATATCTGCTGTCTTTTTTTAATCTCCTGTAAAAATAGCATGTACACATATAATTAGTAACTTATTACTTGGTGCAGCTTATCGATCGATTTTATTTTTTTTGTAGGCTTTCTAGGAGTTTTTGATCTATTTATTGACCAGCAGCAAAGTACTTGTGAATTTGGAACTTAAGAATCAGTGTTAGATCATAGCTTGACTTCTAGTAATGTTTTATTTATAAAAAAGTTGTATTTGAATTTTTTCCTATTTATTTTGCCTATATTCCAGCAACAAATTAGTAACAAATTTTCCGTTTTATCCGCTACGGCCGAGTTGATTTGAAGTTTTTACTGCTTTCTTAACGTTAAGATAGCAGTAATTCGATTATCTCGAAACTGGTTGGTGCAAAAATCGCGATTTTGGCAACTAATTAGCAACAAATTAGCTACAAATTCCTGTGTACAATTTTAAGGTTTCGGCTGACTTTTCACTGCTAGCTTTATAGGGCTCTTAGTAATGAGAAAAGCCTTGTGTTTCAGCAGCGCCAGATTTAAGAAGTAAATTTTTACCATAATTTACACTGAATGTGTACTCTAAAATATACAGTGAAGTATAAGAGCAAAGATAAATAAAAATAAACTGTTTTGTTTGAAATATGAAATCACAATTTGTACATTTTGTGACTGCTGTGCGAAATTAATCGTATGAAAATTAAGAACAAAACGAAAACGTGAAAGCCAAAAGAGGGGTCGTTAATTTTTCCCCGTCGGGAAATGAAAAAGTCGTATAGAATTTCATTTACTAACGTATAAATGGCGATAATGTTTTAGATTTAAATTTTCTGTTAAACTGTTAAACGTAAACAGTTTTCGTATAGATAATATGTTTACATGTCCTGTTGATCACATTCAATGTAGCATTTTTGTATTTCACCAACATTGAGTCGCAAAATGTATACGATCTAAACTAGATATGTAGTATCACAATATACGTTGTTGTAAGAGGATAAAGGCGTCTCACGCGAATAATTTATAAAGTATAATTTTGAAATCATATAATGCAGTATTTTCCCTATTCGTTTTAAAGTCTGCATTATTTGAGCTCATATTCCAAAATTTACAATAACATTTGCTTTTTAATCTTTTTATCTATAATTACTTCAAAAGAAAATGTCACAATATATTTTGTTGATTTCAGTTTCTTTTGTGAACTATAAATTTCTCTAAATATTATTAACATATTATATTGTAAAAGGAGCACGCACATAATATATAAATAGTTCAAAATCATATCTTTTTTTAAGATCCTTAAACTAAAAATAATAAAAATAATCATTCATTAAAACAGTTATTAATCATGTTTATGCAGTGGTTACAGTTCAACTTGTCACTTTTGAAAAAAAAAATTTATCGTAATCTTAAAATTTGTAATCCCTTTTTACCGGAAACGACGTATTCCATTTTAGTATTTAGGGGTGGCAACGCATCAGCCTTTTGATTCTAATCGAGAATAGAACAGATGTAGATATCTATGGGCCACAGCATTTACTTAAAATCAGGTGGAATGTGTGCTCGTTTGTCACCCTTATTCTATAAAAAAAATCTCTAAAGTGGCTTACTTTTGCATGAAGCGTTACTAGGTTTTGTAGAAAACTAAATTTACGACTCATTACGTCCCACTCCTGAGCACAGGCCTCCTCTCATTTCTGAGAAGGTTTTAGGGCAGAGAAGTCCACCTTGCTGCCGCGACTATCAAAAGCTTGACATTTTTTAAATAATCTATGTTTAAAAATTATTAATATATTTAGTGTGTCGGCGCGTCTATAAAAACCGGCTGGATCGAGAGTGAGCGAGAGGTTGCGTCACTCTAACGGTACGTCATATTGATGGTGGCGAGGTGGAATTGAGGGTATATCGAGAACCCCCCCACCCCCACTCGTAAGCAGAAGAGCAAGTTGAACATCCGCTCTCACACTTTTATAATTTTTAACAATTAACCTTTCCTGATGTATTTCCGAGAAGTGAATTTTAACAATGTTTGTCACTTAGAAGTGCTTATTAATATTTATGAATACAAATTGTAACGGGACGCTATCTTACGAGTGTAGGTAATCATATTTTCAAGAAAGATAGAACTTTTGCTATGGGCTTAATTATATAAATTATGAAGAGCTTTCTACGTCCTTAACTGTGGACGTATTTTCTATTTTAAATTTTTCTTTGTAAAAAATTAATAAATTAATGTTGTAAGGAATCCATTTTATATTTAGATAATTAATTATATTTTGATTAGCCCAAAATCTAATTGCGATCAAATTATTAATTAATTATTAAATCATTAAAATGTTACACATCAAATAATCATAATAATCCTATCCACACGCAAAATACGTGCTTAGACGTGGAGTTAAAATAGCCCGTCGTAAACTAATCTAATATTACACATCATTTTTATTGTTTATCTAAGTGTTGTATCATTTAAAATTTTGTTAGAGAATTCAATAAGCTGCACTTGATGTCTAAGTAAAGTTCTAACCGGATTTAAACAAAACGTAATTAAATGCAAAATAATCTACAAATATTTTTTCCGTTAATCAATCTCAAAAAAATCTTCATAAAAAATTATTATATAGAGAATACGCTTTACGAAAAAATTAATCAAAACGCCTAAGTCATTATTTTTCAGCTAGAGTGAAATTTAACGCGTGATAAATTGAAAGCAATGGCAAATGAAAAAGTTAAAAAGAGGATATTCAATGTTGTTCCGAAAGGAAACGAAACCGTGAAAAATCATACTCTCTCCTCGGTATTCCTAACGGTGCTAATTATTATTTTATAACAACTTTGGAAAAAAATCATATATTTGTTTATCCAAAAGAACAGTAACAAATAATATAATATAAGAAGATTACAACGTTAGAATTATGTCATTAAAGATTTATTGAACGCATGTAATGATTTCAAAAGTTTGTTTAACAAGCAAATGAAAAAAACTTATCGCTCATTAAACTAAACTGAAAAAAAGTTACACTAGAACTTTCTTCTATATCGTGGAGGCTTTGTTCTTACATAATTTACACATGGACAAACATCCAAACCTGGGACAAATATTTTAATAATAAAAAAATGCAGTGCGCCACCGGACCGTTAATAAAACTTATAAATACACCATTAATAAAATATATTTTTAAAGTGGATGGATTTATTGTAAGTTGACAGGATACAAGAGCGTCTATTTATCATGTACGCCGAACGCCCCGCCCCACTGAACGCTAGCAACTGAGATTCTAGACTTATGCTAATACATATATATTTCATATGATGTCATTATTAAATTAAACAATATACAGATCAGTGGACTGAAGTGGCAATGGGCCATGTGGGCAATGGCCATATTTCTCGTAAAACCAACAATCGATGGGGATTGAACGTCATTTTATGAGCGCACCAGCAGCTGCATCTTTCACTTAAGCACTATGGATTTACATATATTTATTTATGTATGTTGTTTCGAACTTCTTAAGAAAAAAAAGAAATCCTATTCAGGCGTTTATGAAAGAATCAGAACATAAATTTCGGCGTATGGTAAATCTGTCATATAATTATAACTGTTATATTTTTATTGAAGAGGCAGACTCCTTCACAGAATTTTTTTTTTTAAGAAATGTTATTTGTCACGAACTTATATAATTCTGAAAGACATTCCTATCGATAGAGCAGTGACTAAGCGTGGAACCAGAATTTGTATTACCTATTAATAATTCTGGGTCTGTGTGTTTGTCTATATATTTTTATCAAAAATAACTTTATGATTCAAGAGAAATTCTTCGTGAGGATAGTTTAAATGACACCTAAATACGAGTATGAGCCAAAACCTACGATACGAATTCAGGATTATTATTTCACGATTTTGAATACTTTTAATTCTTTAGCAATATTCAACAGTAACAGAATACGTCTTTTATAATTTACCGATACATATGCTTGGGTATCTTAAAAATACCGTACGCCCGGTTTAATATTGCGAGTGATGGAGTGTCTTAAAAAAGTCGTAAATGTTACGCTCGGCAAATGAGTACAATTTTCTGCTTGAGCGGTCTTTCAAACATCGGAACATGCAAAATTTTACTATACCCTGTTTATATATACGGCATATTATCTTTTCTTGTAAGTATATTTTTTATTTATTTTATGTTATTAATAAACAAAAAAGTAATCATAGAAAATGTATCTTTATCGGCTTGTATTTAGGATTTACTTCAATAATTATGGTTGGCAGGCGGATTGACCATTGCAATGCCAAACGTCTCCTGCCCGTCGCCGGTCTGGTTATTTTATGTCTGAATTAAACGTCAAGGTTATGCTATCTCTTACGACACTTACGGGATGAAATGGGGTGATAGGTTCCCTGGTGTTTCGTGGTCGGTAGTGGTTCAATAGTGGATAGATGTAAGAACATTACAACCGCACGAAAATTACATAAAAACTTTATTATTTAATGAATTTTACTGAACTGCATCGAACTGTTATTTCTCCGTTGCTTAGTTATTTAAAATGAAAATATTATCAAAAGTACGATGACGTACAATCCATGTTACATAGAGTAAATACTCGTAATATGACGGGAAGCTGCTACATAGATGCGAAGCGTGACGATTAAGGCCAATCTGTACTACAACGCCAACCTTGACAACCCGCGTGCCAAGCGTGGCAACTATAGCAAATATTTCATTATGAAGCAGTTTATGGGCGAGGCCTTTGTTCAGCTCTGTTCAGCTGGTTAATACAACGAGAGAGGCCCATTTCCAGCAATCTATAAAATGTGTTTAAATACAAGATACTTAAAAAGTATTGAGCACGGGGAAAATTTAAAAGCTATTTTGTTTTTTCAAATACGAATCGTTATCAGATTAAACTAACAAAAAAACGTACGTCAATTTCGCTCATAAAGAATTATATTAAAAAGTATAATTTTCCCCTAGCACTGATGAAGAAACGGCGCGCGTGTCAAAGTGATGTAGCGTAGCAGCGGTGTCGCCTTTAGATAATGACATTATCTTTATTTACACTGATATTATAAAACTGAAACTTACACTTAGACCTTCATATTTATATTTATAACCGGTGAAGCTTGTGAGATTGTAACAGATGATGTCTGGAAATACTAGATCAATTTTGATTCTTTCATTATTAGAAAAGAGACTCGTCTCGGACATGACTTTTTTTTTTGATAAATCATTAGGTTCTATAAAAAGCATAAAAGGACTATGAATTACTTAGCTAATTCACAGAGCTTTACAAACTATCATATAGACTTTCACTGATTTTGATCAGGCTGGTCTTTTAATAAAGGACACAATCGTTTTTGGGCCCACTAGAAATTGTAACGTAACTTAATTTCATTACACATAAAAAAGGTACCAATTTATTTTAGTAAACGGCCTAAAGATTTTATAAAAATCTAACCGAAATCATGACATCTGAAAAAAAAAGAGTTGTTTTGATATTCGTCTTCTGGCTAATGTAAAGAAAAAACGCGTGTAACGAACAGGGGTATGAAAGTCCTCAATAGCTTACTTTTATGTTGATACTAGCGCCATCTCATAAGCAACAAGAGCACTACACAATATTTACACATTTTTTTCAAGGGATGGCGCCACTACCGGCATTAATATCATTTGTTTATTTCAATAATAAAAAAAATCTGTTGTTATTTTAATGCAAATATTATAATATTTTGGATATTAGGTATAGCCAGGGTTATAAAAGTCCTCAGTAGCTTGCTTTTACGTTGATACTAGCCATCTCACAGTCACTAAAAGCTCTATTTTCCCCAATATTTTTACATATTTTATTGAAAAGATGGCGTCTTTGCTGGCTGTTATTATTTATACCTAAGCTTATTTACATTAATTGTTAATTTCTCAGTATTCCCGTAAGATACGATAAAACTAATATTACTTTTGTAATCTATAGGTTATATGGAATAAATCGACATGTATTTCATTAAGTTACGCCACAATCTGTGGTGGGTCCATTCTCCATACAAAAAGAAATTGTCACCTTTAAGCAATGCTTTTTTGTCATCTCCTAGGTTGGAAGTTAAGGTTTTGAATCGCAGTTTAGTCAAATTAATCACTATATTTTTAATTTTTACCTATTTGTTTACCATGTGGTGGCAGCATTGTAGATGTCTATGGGCCTTTCTTCCACTTACCATCAGGTGGACTGTGTGCTCGTTTGTCACCCTTATTCTATAAAAA
Source organism: Parnassius orleans (assembly GCA_029286625.1). Lineage (NCBI taxonomy): Eukaryota > Metazoa > Arthropoda > Insecta > Lepidoptera > Papilionidae > Parnassius > Parnassius orleans. The sequence goes on along the minus strand of JAGSMP010000305.1, from coordinate 299,556 downwards.
AGCGTTAAACCTCCGTAAAACTTCGAAATTACTTGACTCTGGTTGGTTTACCTTGATGTCCACACAATTATACACTCTAGGTAGCACCACACCCACTCTAAATAACGACAAAAAATTGTCATTAAGCAATAAACAGTACTTTCTAAGTTGCCGACATTAATAGAAACTGCAGCTGTGTACGTTCTTATGTTTGTTATTTTGTTGCTTTATAGTCTAGACCGTATTTACCTCGACTGTCGGCATCATAAGTAGGCAACTAAGATTCTAAATAATTCGTTCTTTTGTTTGTTGTGATTACCTTACACGTGTTTACCTTGGCTTCTAGACTGTCGTTAGATTTTTATGCATTATCTATACCTTGTTATATTCTTAGTTTCCCACAAACATTCAAACTTATGAACATGGCGAGTAACGGAAAATAAAGAGGATAAAAGGTAAGTGATGTTGGAAGACGCCTTGGATTCAGTTGCTCTACCATATCTAAAATATTGAAAAACAAAGAAAATATTCTACAAGCAAAGGAGGATGGAAAATCTTCTAAGAAATTAAAGAAACCTAAATACGAAGATTTAGATCAAGCTATGCTATCATGGTTTCACAGACAGCCAACAATAATATGTCTGTATCGGGGCCGATCGTAAAAGCTAAGTCATATAAGTTTTCTGAAGAACTTGGCTTAACTGCTTTCAAAGCATCAGAAGGATGGCGCGAAAAGTTCAAGCAACGTCACCATATCAACTATGGTAAAATTAATGTAGAAGCAAAAAGTGTTGATACGAATGTTATTGATAACTGGATTAATAGACTGTGGTCAAAATTGAAAGAAAATAACACTCCAAGTGAAATTTTAATGCTGGTGAAGCCGGAATTTTCTTTAAGTTGACCTCCGATAACACTTTGAAATTTAAAGGAAAAAAGTGTGTGGGAGAAAAACTCCCCAAAGAGCGTATTACAGAGCTTGTAAGTGCTAATTTGAATGGGAAAGAAAAAAGGAAGCAGGCGGTAATTAAATCTATTCTTAGAGAACCACCAAAACATAGAATTGCCATTTTTTCAACCAAAGACGACTAGTGTCTTACAACCAATGGATCAAAGTGTGATTAAAAGTCTCAATAGTCACTACTGTAGAAAACTATTGATTGAACTGGTCGAATTTGATGGTAAAACTTCTATTAATATGCTTCATGCAGTAAATTTTTATCCAAAAACTGGGAAGAAGTGACAGCAACAACTATAAGTGACGGCACAGTGATAAAGTAAAAACGGGACCAGAGTTTGAAAGTGAACATGAATTTCTAGTAATTGAGTGGGTTCAACAGTTTAACATACCACAAAATTTCACTGAAAATCTAAAACCTAAATAGAAGTAGACGACAGTCTAGCTACAATAGCTTTACTTACAGATGAAGAAATTCTAGATTCGGTGAGAAAACTGAGGAACAATAACAAGGGGATAAAGAAGATGAGACGGATGATCCCGACCCATCACCAAGGAAGCACCCGATGCAGCGAAATTATTAGAAAAATACTTTTTGTATTACCAAGTTGATTCCAGATACGGATAAAATGCATAAGCAAATTTAAATACTGGTGGAGCAAAAAACGTCAGAAGAAGATAACAGACCATAAACAATAAGTGTTGTTATGTATATCAATATTAATGTGTTGTTTGTAAATTTATTATTTATTTAACAATTTACACACAAAGTAATGTTACAATGAAAAATAAAAAAGATATTTTGTACAAAGGCACTCTATTTCATATTTAAATTTCTTCTAGCAGGCCCGATACTGGACAGATTCAAAGTGAAGCAAATTTAGTATGCACCCTCATAATAATTATTATAATATTAATATACATAATATAAAATAAAGATAATAAATACATGTACATACATCCATAAATACACACATATACTTAAATAAATAAAGATACACATATATATACAAGTCATGCATTAGATCATTGGGACGACAAAGAAAGATTGTGCTCTTTAAATCGCCTTTTAAACACTGAAAATTTTTGAGTCTCTCGAATGGCAGCAGGAAGAGAATTCCACAACCTTACTGCATGTACTGTAAAAGAGTGAGAATAGAACTTAGTTCTAGAGGAAGGGAAATTTAGCAGGGTTTTAAATGTGATCTACATACTGCATCGCGGGAATGGAAAAAGCGGAATCGATCACTTAGATACAGCGGTGATGTTAGATTTTATAGTATGTTAAGGATTTGGGTTTTCCTGCGAAGTCCAATTGGCGGCCACTTGAGCTGTTTGCAATAGCAGGAGACGTGGTCATACTATTTAAGCCCAAAAATATAACGAATACGTAAGTTTTGCAAGTGATCAAGTTTGTTTAATTGCTCCTCGCAGTCGCATCCAAATAATAGACATCAGCATAATCAAGAATCGGGAAAAAGTGTTTGGACAAGAGAAATATTCGTTGATAAAGGAAGACAATTTTGAAGGTATTTTAAGGGATGAAGAGTATAATAGACTTTCCTGCTAATTACTGTGATATGAGCATTCCACGTCAACTTGCAATCCATGATGATGCCCAGATTCTTAATAGTTTCTGAAATGCTTAGTGAAGTGCCACTAATTTGCAGTGTTGGGAGTGAAGTAAGATCAAGTAAGCTACGAGTAGACCTTATACTTATAATCATTGCTTGTGAATTTTTAGGATTTATAGCAAGTCCATATGATCTAGACCACTCATAGATTTCATTTAGATCTTTATTCATTTCAAACATTGCTGAATTTGCTTCAGTCGCTAGATAATGACGATACAGCTGCAAATCGTCTGCATAGTGGTGAAAAGTTGAAGATATCACCTTAGTGATACAGTTAATAAAGACGGAAAATAGTAAAAGATAAAAGACACCACCTTGAGGTACATTCGTCACTAGGTTACACCACTTAGATAGAGTTTCATTTGAACGAATACACTGAGAACGGCCACGGAGGTAGGAAGCGAACCATTGAATAGTTGAAAGAGGCACATTAATAGAATGAAGAATGCTAAGAAGTATATCGAAATCAATAGAATTGAAGGCACTACTAAAGTCTATCAGCACCCGTAATCTTGAGGCTTGAGACTTTCATGACGACGACGATTGAAAATAACAACAAGATAAGGAGAAATTAAAAATATGAATAAGAATAGGGACGAGAAAGGGAAGAATCAACGTAATAATTTTAGAGCAGATGTTATCATTTCCAATGGCAGTCGATGAAATTGCAAGGTTGGATTGCTTAGTATCATCTTCAGTAAGAGAAGTGATATTAAACGAGGAGTAATAAGGGATTGGGAATTTGGATAAGTCAAGTAGGGTTCTGGCTTTAGTGAATGATGACAAAACGTTCGTTTAGACTATCTAAGTTAATTTCACTTCCCACACTAGCAAAATATTTTCCGACACCAACAGATCTCAGAAAACGCCAGGCTTTTTCAGTAACGCAGTTTGTGAGAGTATCATGTAAATAGCGCCTTTTAGCATCTCTACACAAACGATTGCAGCAGTTTCGTGGTATTTTAAAGCTCATTAAATTGCGTTCAAGGGGATATCGCTTATACTTTCTTTTAGCTTTATCCCTACGCGCCATCAGGTCTTTTATATCAGCTGTGATCCATGGCGCATGGTTATGTCTTATTTTTACACGTTTTACTGGTGCATGGTGATTATATAGATTTAAAATTAGAGAATTAAAGTTAATCACCTTGTCCTCAATATGAGAACAATCAATAACCGGTGTCCAGTCGATTAAACTAGCATCGCCTCTCAACGTCTCCAAGTTAATGCCCTTATAACTTCTAAGATATCGAAAATGTGTTTGCGCTTAGGGGGACGTATACACCGTAAGATGGGTAAATGACATCGTGATATTATGAGAATGAGGCGCATATTTTTCCGTGGTTAGCAACACTATTTAAAGACGATACGATAATCAGATCTAGAAGAGATGCAGTACAATTGGGAAAGTGGTGGGTGGCGGATAGAGGTGTGATTTCTACGCTATAAGAAGACATGAGAGATTGCAATTTATAAGTACGTAACTCATTTTAATTTTTTAAAATTTTATACTGTATTAGTAAATAAAATTATAATAATAAAATAATATTGATATTTCTTCTCTCCATTTAACGACAAATCTCAATAACGCCATAAAATGCGCAGTCCCTTCAGTGTCGCTATATAGAGCTTACACTGTATTTTTATTTATTTATTTAACTTCATACAACATGATGTATAGGCGGACTGTATGCCTGAGGCATTCTCTACCAGTTAACCTTTGGGCGATGCAGAGATAAAAATATGAAGTAGGTGTGTAAAATGTTAAAAGAGAAATATGAATTAAAGTAAATGAATATAAAACAAAATAATACATTTTATACCCATACATAAACTTGCATTTAAAAAAATTATTTAATATAATATGCATAATATTATATATAAATTATATACACATAAAAATTGATAAATTACATAATTTACATCAATTATATAATTATATATTTATATAAATACAAATGAACTACTAATGAGATATTAATTCTGCCAGTTTATTCAAATAAAATTCGCGAACTTTCTTCAATTGAATGCCTAACGATTTTTAGCCGTTCTAGTTTCAAGCTCCCTCTTGCGTTTCAGAGGTGGACAGACTGCACAGTGAAGGATGAAAGCAGAAAGCCAGATCTATGAAAGGGACACTTGACAATGATCATACTTCCGAAGATTGAAAATGATTCGAATGCAGTTATTAAGAAGATGATCTTATTTGTCAAGAAGATCTGCATTCAGGTCAAAATAACATACATCACCGTAATCAATTTTTAATTTTACTTAAATGTTTTTAACTAAATATATAATTTTTACACTGGATTCCTTTAACGTTTTGCCTTAAATGCAAATTGCTCAAAATTTTCAACTAATCATCCTTATTTATATCTTCACTTGCTCTTGTCTCCGAAATAATGTTTAACAGAAACATCAAAGGTATCCTATACCAAAAATGTATATGTATTTTTCAAAAAAAGATGACTTCAAATCTTTGGTTTCAAACTCAATCACGCAATGACAGGAATTAAAAAATGAAACATACATTATTACTATACGATAAATTTCATACTGTTAGAATTTTTCGCTAGAAAAAAAGGAATTGCCTGAATTGAGTTTTTAAGTTTCACATGTTTTTTCTTAATTTAACTAATATAAGTTTTTTGTTTTATATTTTTGTTATCCTTTTGTGAACATTGCCTTGTTTAGTAAAGTCATTAAATTTTAATATAAAAGTAGCAAATAAACAACAATACATTGCGACTTATAGCGTACATAATTATTTTAAATATACTCTCTATAAGGTGTAATTTAGTGCTGATAGTCTGCCGAGAAGTGATTCCATCCGTCATAAATTATGGTAACCGGGGGTGCATGATAAATGATACATGTTGTATCAAAACTTGTAAGTGAAATTTATTCTGAACAACATTTATAATATTTGAAACTCCCTTAGCTTATGTCGATGACATGAATTATTCAGATGACTTTTCTAGTTTTGCATGAAATATTGTTTGTGGAAATTAAATTCTTGACACCATTTTTAGATTTTGTTACACAATATTATTGCAAAAGGCGACTTCTGAACCAGCAGTTCAAACGTGACAGTTTTTTGCAGCACTACGCCTACGAATTATTTCAAATAAGAAATACCAAAGCCAGCATCATTCTTAACACGCTTTTATTCGCTTGATATGTATCTATGTAACGGAATTTTCGAATTTGATTTTCATCAGCTTCAAAACGTCACATTGATTTGAAACTTCGCACACTTATCAAGGACCGATGACAATGCAATAAGTTAAATAGTTTGTCCCATTATCCTTGCCAGGATCCTCAGGATTTGCGATTAACTCATAAAACAACTATGATTTCTGCCATTTCAATCTACTTTAAGCCGCGTAAAAAACTTCGGTCCAAAAAAAAACACGCTTTTGTAGTTTGTCGCACTAAAAAAAATAGAAAATAAATAATGGTTTAAAAAAAAACTAAATAAACACGCTTTTGTAGATAACTGAACTAAAAAGTAGAAAATAATTTTCAATAAGCTTAAAATAAGAAAATAGTGATTAACATAAAAAATCATTTTATTGTAAAAAGCGTGGGGTGCTTGATGTCATTTGTTGTAAATATTTTTGTGGTTATTTATAAAATTAGCGTCATCATAAATCGTAATCTGTTCTTTTAGTTTTTTTAAACTATTATTTTCTGTACAGAACCCGGTAAAGTGTTCCTCAAGGCACTATGAATAAAGCAGCTGATAAAAATGTTACCCTCATAACTGTTAACAAAAATTGTTTTTGTAAATGGTCTTATAGAAAAAATTATTCCGCCTTGTGAGGTGCAGGGGCTATTATTAAAAGGAGAAGAGGTAAAATTTGGTCTAGAGATTGTTTTGTCTGCATTTGTGCATAAAATAAAAAATAACTTCAGCCAAAGAGCACAACTGGCACTATACTCAGGCCCATCAAATGGTATGAAAAAAAAATGTAATTTTACCACGTTTCAAAAAATCAATCAAAATTCAAAAAATCAAAAATAATAAAATCAAAAAATGTAGATATGTATATCTATACATACATATATTGATTTATAGCCGCTTAGTAACTGACGGTTACTCAATACCTATATAACATACTGCAGTCACGCCAAAACTAAGAGGAGAGAATCACTGTACAAAAAGTAATAATTTATTGCAAAAATTTTGTGATAAAATAAAATAAAATACAAACATATCCAAGATACCTAATACGTTACAAAAAAATATAACAATAAACTACTGAGTTTGTGTCAGTTTTTAAAAAGGTTACAAGATATAACAAAAAGACACAAAAATAAATGTCAAAAAAGTTCAGGATCTGATTGACGATATAGAGCTGACACTTAATCATGCTTTTGGGAACCACGCCAGTTGTAAACAATACTGTGAAAAGTGGTACACAAGAGAATTAAGAACAGGCAAAATCCTTCTTTCAAATTTCCGCCGAGTTTTAAGTAGAAGGCCAAATACGCCATGTGCCATTTTAATTAAATATATTTTATATAAAGTGATCTTGACTAGGTTTCATCAATTCACCATTGATAAAATGAGAACAGCAATTTTACAATTGTGTTTACAAGAAACATTATCAGTTGAACCTTGCAGCTTGTTCATTATTTTTATTATAAATACCTATAAATGTATATATTATTAATAAATCATTCCTATAATATTTTTATTATTTTTATCTTGCCCTATCTGAAACGTTCTAAACTCTATAGAAAATGTGGCGTATGACATGACTGACAATCACTAGAACATTTTATCTAGGTACAAAGATGTTTAACGTTTTCGTGGCCCCCACGTGATATTTTTGCCAGCATTGGGCGCCCTACTGTATCTGAAACGAATATGAATATTGCATATGTATACGATACAAAAGTAAAGTAACAGGCTATGTGAGTCGCTATGCTAGTCACAGGCCTCTTACTTCTGCGAGGGTTTTAGGGCAAGGAAATGTCCGCCGCGCTGCCCCAATGCGTGTTGGCGAACTTCACATGTCTTTGAATTGTTTTTTCTTATTCCTCAGAGATATGCAGGTTTTCTCACGATGTTTTCCTTCGGCGCCGAGCACGTGCTAAATCAGCACTTAAAATTTCAATTAAAAATTTAATTGGTACTGCCGCGGAATTTACCAAACCCGGGCGAAATTTACATCGAGCGCTTAGAACCAGGGCTACTAATACAACACAAATAAGTACGATTCAACGAATATAATAAAAACTCTTACGTGCTTAAAACTTAAACACTTGATAGCTCGTGATGCCTACTGGACGAAGCTACAGCACCACATCGTGCAATGTAATTGAAGATGCTTAACCACGACATAACTCTCAGTGACACGCAAGCATAATAGGCAGTATATCATTTATATACTTGACACCTCTGCAGTCTATTACTATTAGTCTTTGCACTTTTCTAAGTAATACAGAAAGTAATCACTAGACGGTGTTGACGTCGGCTAAAATCTCTGCGGTCACCGTTTCATCAAGGTCATTCAGGATTTTTAAAGCCTTAAAAAGCCGCGCCCACCATTGTTTATTATTATTATTATTATTATATGACAAACTGTTTTACAAGTCTCATTGAAAGTAAAAAGTAAAAAAACAACTTACATACGTCTTACAACTGTGCACAGGGTTTCTAATTACCCATAGTGCGAAATAGCGGTTTTCACATGTCCACGAATTTTTTAAAACTACACAGATATCAAGGTTTCCTCGCGAAGTTATTCTTCACCACTTTACTGAGCACGTGAAAATAAGCAAATAAAATTTACTTAACAGTTTCATTGGTTCTCGCAGGAATCGTACACTTTTTGTCCCTGTGTTATGAAATCTTACGGTGAGCTACATGGTTCTCGTATTTGTTTAAATAAAACTAATATAAACTGAAAAGAAGCTTTTGCACGATTGTGGACCACGTCTAGCTAGTAATTTGTCACTCAACGATATCACGAACTTGATACAAAAAGAAGTTGGTGAAATATTTCTATGTCAATAGACACCCAAAATATTCAACTAAAGACAAGTTTTGTATACACAGTTTTAGTCATTTTGCTAAAAGTGACAACTACGATAAATCATCCCAACAGTGGCCACCAGCCTGGATATTTTAAGTCTGACAATTTTTTAAGCTGCAAGAATAAGTGAAAATTTATATTATAATACATAAATTAGGCATAAGGTGATGATGATGATCAAAAATGTACTGTTAGCGCTGCTGGTGTGTAATAAAAATATTTTACGATATAACAATATCAAGAAATAGCAATGTTGTGTTAAGTTGTTAATATCGCCAAACGATATATATTCATTGATTTGGACAAGCTATATCATGATATAGTCAACAAACAGTGTTAAATTTTACGAAATGCCACCAACTCACGCAATGACCGACTACTATATGATATTATTAATTCTAAGATCTAGATAAAAAGCTAATACGTACTAAAACTTTTTATAAATTAGAAATTGAACTTAGAAACATCTCAGATTTTATGATTTTCGATAAATGTCACAATTATCTATTTAAGTAGTAATTACTTAGTTACTATAAAATTTATTTTTTCTACTAAAGTTAGAATTTTTAAATCAATGAATTTAATTATTTAAAAATATAAATTCACCGAGTTCTATGGTAACTCCTTCACAGTTCAGGCTACACGCCTTTGAAACTCCTTGCCCGATGACATCAGAAAAGCACCCAATAAGTACACTTTTAAAAAATTGGTACGTAATCATCATTGAAGACAACGCATTTTACATGATTCATCCATTTAATATGTATTGCTAAACAGATGCATATATTCATAGTTATTTGTATGAACTAATTATATATGTATTTAAACATGTATATTTGTATGTATATATTTGTATATATATGTCATATATTTATATATGTATCTATAGGTCATATATGTATAGTTTATTTATTAGTAAAATGTATATATTATGAAATTAATTATCATTTTGTGTAGTGTTCTTTTATTCTATATTGCTACACCTACGTCAAATTCTCACCACTCCATGGGTTGACTGGTAGAGAATGCCTCAAGGTATTAAGTCCGCCCTTTGTGTTCTTTTGTTTTAAGGAATGCAATAAAGAAGAAATAAATCAATAAATGTAAGTTATTTATATTATTAAATTTATTAGTAACTGGAGGCAAAATGTAACTACTTTATGTATTTTACGTTAGATTATACTGTTTTGAAAAAGTGAAACGTAGATTGTCGGCGTAATTCAAATTATTAACGTGGTAGAGCCATTCTACAGCTATATTAATAGTATGGTTGTAGCACGAATGGGTCGGCTCAACCGGGGAAGGACCACGCTCTCACAGAATACCAGCGTAAAATAGCAAATTAATATAGATAGCTGTGTTTCGTTTGGTGTGTGTAGAGAACCGGAGACCCTTTTTACTGGCAAAGAGGCATTCCATCTTAGTCCTCACGGCTGACAACGCATCTGCATTTTATTCGCAAATGAGGATAGATGTAGATGTCTATGGGCCACAGCAACCACTTACCACCAGCTGGACTGTGTGCTCGCTTGTCATCCATATCCTATTAAAAAAATTACGCAACTATTAAAACTAATTTAAGACTTTATTTATAATTATGTTATTTATTTAAAATCAAAACACATCAATCATATAAAATAGAAATTTACATCTTGAGGAAGGAAAATTTATTTACTACTAATTACCCACCTTTTTTGAAGTTCCGTAATTAGATAAAAAGTAGCCGATAAGCTGCCCCGGGTCCCTGGCTACCTATATACAAACTTTCATGAAAATCTGTCAAATATTTTTTGCGTGAATCGCGAATACACAGACATACAGACAGACAAAATTCTAAAAACCACTAATTTGGCTTCAGTTACCTTTATTTAGTCCCCAGGACTTGATTTTTCAGAAAATATTGAAATATATATTGGAATACACGCACAATTTTTCTACAGATTTATTATATGTATATGTTACCGGGAAAACACAATTTCAGGCCAAACTAGTTTGTCCTAGGCCAAATCGGTTTATCCTACGGGTGTCAGGATATACTAGATTAGCCCAGGACAATCTAGTTTGGCCTAAACACTTTAAGCTTAACTAGTTTGGCCTAGGCAGAACTGATTAAATCATCATATCCGGTTACGTAAGTAATACGAGTAAATACTTACATAACTGGAACACTGGTTTATCTGGTAAACTAAATCAATATTGGCACACATTAAACTCTATTTGCATTATATAGAAGCAATAAATTTGTTGTATAGAGCGTCCTGCGGCTTACTGTTTACGTCATCGATCGTAAATAGCTGAATGTCATCTGATTCACAGGAGAAGAACCCGTATTATTTAGTTTGGTGACCATTTTCTGACATAAATTTGGATCAAGTACTTCGATATAATAATATATTACTCATTAAAAGGTGTTAAAATAAAGAGATTTCTTTTCTGAATAATAATACAAACGCAGATGCGTTGTCACCTCTGAGGACTAAGATGAAATACCTTGCTACTAGGATCTTCGATTCTCGTTCACTCCCAATATGAAACACAGCAGCGTAATGCTGCTATTGTACGTAGATATTCATTTTGTACGAGAGGTGTTCAAACCCGGTGGAGCTGCCCCATTTACGCTGCAACACTAATACGCTGTAACACGGCTCTACCGCATACATAATAAATAATAAAAGTATTATTCCTTCTTCTCCCTCTTCTTGTTTTCCATATATTACACTAATACCTAAAACTTTATTTTGATTTATGTAAAATATAAAAATATATAAAATTTAAAATACTGGTTCTATGCCATTATGTCTACAAGAAATGGTTACTGTCATATTATGTAATAATATGCAACGATGTGATCAAAAATGCCTGTAGGATACTTATTCACCCTTATTTTGAAGGATTCAATATGATTTAGCTTTAAAAGAGGAATCCCATACAAGAGAATATTTTTTCTACCAGCGTAAAATAGCAGCTTAATGCTGCTGTGTTTCGTATGGTGAATGTAGAGAACTGGAGAACCCTTTTACTGGAAAAGAGGCATTCCATCTTAGTTTTCACGGTTGACAATGCATCTACATTCTAATTCGCAAACGAAGATAGATTTAGATGTCTATGGGCTACAGCCACCACTTACCATCAGGTGGACTGTGTGCCCGCTTGTCACGCTTATCCTGTAAAAAAATGTTATGTTATATGCATAGAATAGAATAGAATAATTTTTATTCAATATAGATCACATGTGTAATTCTTATTGAAAGTAATTTTTTTCTTTACCACTGGTTCAAAAAAAAACCTTTGTTTTGGGAAGAACCAGCAAGAAACCCAGCGGGACTTTTATATATATATTTATATATATATATATATATATACATAGTATGTAAAATTGTTTATAATATATGTATTTGTATTTATATAATTCGTATTGATATTTTTTATATTATTTGATATTTTTTAGTGATCATTAAGTATACACCTGCCACAATAGCTCACCACGCTACGGGTTGACAGGGAGAAAACGCCAACAGGCATTATGTCCGCCCATTGTTACATTAGTTGTAAGGTGTTACAATAAAGAATAAATAAATAAAAAATAAATAAATGTCTTTTAATAAATCATTTATAAAACTGGAATAACAAAACACAAAAGAACTTACAGTCCACCTGACGATAAGTGCTTTATGAAGACAATATAGGTAGAAGGTTCATTTCTACCCAGACCACCTAAAAATACCGTCACACTAATACCACATAGAGATTTCATATAATGTCTGGGAAATAGTTTAAATTAAACTATTTCTGTTTAATTTACAACACATGATGTACTCTTTCCAAGACATGATAACATGTATGTACCCATTTGCCGTACTTGCAGAAGAACATAAATTTTTTTGGTGCATCATAACAATGCATTTGTTTAACAAAACGACGAACTTTTCGTATAAGATTATGGTTCTATAATGTCTGCTTTGTACAATTTTGTGTTCTAATGATATTTATCTACTACGAGTATTTATTTCAAGGAAATATTATATTTTGCCGTGTTTGTGCCGTGTAGTGGCGGCATAAGGCAATCCACTACCTCATATCATTCCGTAGGTGTTGTAAGAGGCGCCTGAAGAAAAATGGGAGATGGGCAGCAGCATCATTCTGATAACATTACAATATTAATAAAAAGTGCGGTTGCCAACCCAACCACCAAACGTGGCATCTATGGCAAATATCCCCCTGTGAGCATTATTTGTACGAGGCATATGAGGCATATGACGAGCTGTAATGAAAAAATGAGTGAATATATTTTAACGTTATAAATTATACTTTTTACAAGGAAAGATAACACTGCATAATATGTTATTACCTAAATTTGCTATAATATAATATAGCAATATTTACTAATAATATAACAATAATAAAAAACAAAAGGTAACATAACATAAGTTAAAATAATAATAAGGGAGCCGTGGTAGCTCAGATGGTTAGCGCTCGCTGTAAATTACACAGTACGCGAGCAACCCGGGTTCGATCCCCGCCGGCACCAATGAAATTGTTAATTGCAATTTTAAGTGCTGATTTACCACGTGCTCGGCGATGAAGGAAAACTTCGTGAGGAAACCTGCATCTCTGAGAAATAAGAAAAAAATTATATTTCGAAGACATGGGAAGTTCGCCAACACGCATTGGGGCAGCGCGGCGGACACTTCCTTGTCCTAAAGCCCTCTCATAAATGAGAGGAGGCCTATGCCCAGCAGTGGGACGTATATAGGCTGTAACTTTAATAAAAAACCAAACGCGGTAGAAGTGAAAGCTACAAATGAAATGAAATATAAAACAAAAACATTTCACAGCAAATGATTTATTTAATTTGATAATTTTCAACCACAAGTTTGGCATAAAATATAACATAAAAGTTTGATTTTATAGCAAATAAATGTTACAATCCTTATTTTTAGACATGTAGAGCCTAAATTTTAGTGTATTAAATCAAAAGAATATTTTGTTTCGACGAAAATTGCTTTTTAATAGAGACGTCTATTGCAGTCAATCAATTTTTGATCGATAAAATGATTTTACTTATTTAATTAATTCTAGAGGTAAAATCATTTTATCGAACAAGGAAACAAAAATTGATTGACTCTCAAGGTGGTCCGTAAAACAGACTAATTTGATATTAATCGGTAAGATATGAAATTATGGATTGTTAAGAATGGTTTGGATATCATAATTTTGTTCAACATAACTAATTAATTTTATTTACTTGAAAATAAATTTGTAATTTTTTAATTCCTTATTTTAACATTTAAACGTTATATTAGCCATTTTGAAAGCACCGCACACAGAGGAGGCCGAGATAATAGGAAACAATTTATACTGAACTAGCTATTCCCCGCGGTATCACCCGCGTATATCACGCTCTCAGCCGCGCGACATGACACCTCGCTTATTTTCTTACGGTTCTCATCGGGTGGCTAGGCGAAGTTCGCGCGCCGAGCCGAGTGTTGAATTATTTTAATTTTTCATTATCTCTTAAACTATGCGTCCAAATAACATGCTATAAAGAGCAAAGTTAAAGCTCATAAAATTGTCTTGATTATGAAGTAACTTTCATTCGTAAGGATTATTATGCTATGCCTAATAATAACGCTCAAAAATCACTTAAAATTTTTATGTTATACATTTTTATGTATGACATTTTTATGTCACAAAATAACTTATCGCGGTATATATATATATAAGGAATAGGACTATGGTATTGCGGATTTTTTTTTGATGAAGGAAAAGTCTATATTTTTGTAGAACATAGTATTATCGTATCACTAACCATTACGCCAGCACATATGGATTAAGCAGTTCGGGAGCACGTTTTCTTCCGACTTGCTTAACAAATTAAATATTTGAGGCTAGCTGAGAGATGAAGCCTAATGCTAGATAGCCTATACTATTCCTCCTGAATCTGGCTATCATATACAGAATTAATTAATTAATTAATTACGGACTGGTAATTCCAGAGATTAGCGTGTTTTAAACAAACAAAAAACCTCTTTCACTTTTATTATATTAGTATAGATTCTGTCTCATTCTCTCCTATAGATTTATACTAGCGATACGCCCCGGCTTCGCACGGGTAATTTCTGGATCTCAACAACAAGCCGACAACAACGACAATAGCGCCATCTACTGGGTCCAATTTTGAATCTAAGCCATAATAGAATCAATTTGATCACACACACAAAATTTCATCAAAATCGGTCCAGCCGTTTTGGGGGAGTTCATTCCACATTAACACGGACAGAAGAATTATATAATATATTATTTTTAACGCCCCCGCACTGCACTTTGTGAGTGGAATTTCATAAAATCTGTTCTTGTTAATTTTTGACAAGACAAAAATAATATTCTGGCTAAGTTTTATACCTATAAGAGCTATAGTTTGAAAACGTGTTTTTTTTTTAACGCCCCCGCGTGACCTCTATTCGGCGAAAGGAATATTCGTACCAAATTTAATAAGTAAGTTATTTTGCAATGTTTCTTTGATATATACTTTTAGTTTTGTTTGTGATTATTATTTTGATGTAGTGAAGCAGTGTTTTTGTTTTTTAAGTTTTTTAAATTTTATCGAATACTAGCAGTTGCCCGCGAATTATTTCGCATACAAGTTCTGATTTTCTATGAGATTATGAAATTTTTCCCCTGGAAGAGACCTATCGTCAAAAATTCTACCGCTCGCGCTAGTAAAATCCGCGACTTTGTAACCATGGAGGTCGCAATTTACATAATTATTATTATAATTTTTTACTTTCCAAACAATTTTTTGGGGAAAAAAGAGTTGACGGTTCTATTTTTTCAAAACTTGCCTGTAAACAACATTTCTGGTTTTAAGTATAAAGGTATCTAAATAAAAAATACCACTGCGGCCGAACTTCATAAGAATTTCATCCAACATTTCAACCCCCCTTAGGAGTGGATTTTCGCAAAATAGTTTCTTAGCTGATACTCACGCCCTAAAAAGAACCTACCTTCTCAAGTTAACAATGACAATAAGTAAAACTTTCCCATAAAAACTTTCATTCCCTATTTTACCACCCATAAGGGGGGATTTTTCAAAATAACTTACACAGATTTTTATTATTTAAAGTTAGTAATCTAAATGCCAATTTTCATATGTCTAACTTCAAAAACATAGGACTTTCATATAACCTTACAAACCCAATTTCACCCCTTTAGGGGGGGATTGTCTCAAATCCGTTTCTTAACTGACACCTTCCTCCTAGAAGGAACCTACCTTCCAACTTTCAACTTTGTAGGTTTTATAGTTCCTGAGATCTCGTGATGAATCAGTCAGTGAGTGACCTTTCATCTTATATATATATATATATATATATATATATATATATATATATATTATCTGTTGATCTGACGCGATTTTACGCGAGCACTTTGTTGATCCGAAAATGCATTTGATTCGGCGCCTTTTGTTGATCCAATATGCATCTCTGGTAACTAATGTGGCTCCGACCGGATCAACATCTATACTCATGGGACTTCTCTTACTAGCGTTCGCCGAAGTTGATCCGATATACAAATCCACCTTGCGATAGTTACGGAAAATGTTGATCCGATTTAAATGAGCCAATCAAAACACAGCAAACGATCGGATTGGCTGAAAGCCGCCGCGACGTTGCCGTTTCGTATCTTTGGCGGTACAAGCTACAGATTAAATGGATAACTCAACAACTCGACAACGCCACGACTTGTAGCGGAAGTGGTGGCAGCGACGACATTGTCTAAGGTGGTCGAGCCGGAGAAAGCGGAGGCGGAGAACGGAGACAGTGGTGGAGGCAGAGAAAGCGGAGGCGGAGAACGGAGACAGTGGTGGAGGCGGAGTCAGCGTAGTTTGTGGTGAAGGCATAGGCAGCGAAGGTGGTAGCGTAGGCGGAGGCGGAGGGAGCGGAATTTGTGGTGAAGTCGGAGATTGTGGTGAAGTCGGAGTCGGAGGTAGCGGAGGTGAAGAGCGAAGGCTTAGAGCGGGGGCGGTGGTGGAGGTGGAGATGGAGGCAGCGGAGGTGGTGGTGGATGCACTGGAGTGCAGTGCAGTGGTGACCGCGTGAGGACAAGTGGAGCTCACGTTAAGGACAGGTGGTTAGAGTGGAGGATAGTGTGGCTAGTAAGTGAGTATCGATACTGACCATAAAGATGTTACTACGAGGTTATTCATTCTACCCAATATCAGCTTGGCTACTTATTGGTACTAGGGACAAACTGAACAGAACTTATAAAACTATAATTAATTGTTTCAAATCACAACGATGCTAAAGAAGTTTTCACTTCAATAACATTTTCTTTTAATAAATATATTTTGTTTTAATAACTTTCCGCAGTTCAAAACAAACCGCTTTTAACCAAACGTATTATCAAATGATATAATAAGTCATATTGAAAACAAATGAATTATACATAATTGAACTGAGCATCACAATTGCTCGTTATCTACCAAGACCCAAGAAAATTATTACAAGTCAGTTAAAACTTGAATTCATCTGTTACCGCAATGATGCCTACAATATTGATTCTGTACTTAATATTATCAACTCCTTTAACGTCATATATACACGTTTAATCACTATCTGTATTTAAGTTATTTCACGAACAATAAACGTACGTTGTGTTAAAAACTTATACCGACTTCAAAAATCTAAAAATTATATAATAATTACAAGGTTGACTGTCAGAGAATGCCATAAGGCGATAAGTCCGCGTTTTATGTCTCTTATTATAAGGTGTAATAAAAAGATTAAATAAATTAATAAATTTCCACCTTATTTAATAGCCTATGAAGACAGCGCTATTTAATAGCTTTATCCTCATTCTTCAGTTAATTTATGTTCAAGCATATATGTAGATATTTCTTTATATTATATTAACCCATTTTATAGTAAGTATTTGTTTAATGAAAATTTTAAACTTGCAAATAGACAGTTATTGTACATTTTCGGGGATTTTGTCGTAAAAGCGTGTGCAATTCCCCTATGAATAAATTACCGACTTTGTAGAATTGTATAACCAGCATTACAAGTTTATATCGATATATTTTATTTATGGAGTATTTATCGCATCATATAAAAAAATGTTATGCATATTCGTATATTATGTATGTAGCCTTGTCGTGACGGCGTAGAAGAACTCATCAACTCATCAACCCATAATTTTAATAAAAAAACTAGCTTTTGCCCGCGACTTCGCCCGCGTGGAGTTCGGTTATATCGCGCCCATGTGTGAAAAAGAGTCTGCTGGTACAAGCCACAATTATAATTGGATGTCACGGGCAAAAGCTAGTAAACTACAAAACTTCTTTATACACCACATTTTTTGCTAATCTATTACTGTGTGCCAAAATTATCAGACTACTGGGCGAGCTTACGCGTGAGCAAGCCACAGAATTGCCGTGTGAAAACAATTTTCTCTCAAGTCTATACCGAAAATTTTAATGTCTGCCCTTGTGATTTGTTTATGGTCATTGCAAAGCAGACTTTGAGGGGAAACTGTATTCTTTTGTATTCAAAGGGAAGATCATTCGGGATCAAGAGAATTCTTGGTACAAATACAGTTTCCCCTTGCGCACATCCAGTTATGATTGTGGCTTCCACTACATTGCGATGTAACGCTTTTAATTTTAGTCTGGTTCCGTTGCATAGTTGCAGAGGTTTTAAATTTCGCAACAACGTAACAGGAGTGCCCACGCGCAGAATAAGCTTATGATGTGGAAGACCCGATGGTTTCAGTGAATTAAGAAATTCGACAGGGTAGTTAATTGCGTCATCTGTGTTGACCACAGGGTCAATTGACGTGTACACCATTTCTTCCCCCTCAAAATACATTAACAGTATATCGTTAATTGCCGCTGCTTTGTTGTTTTTCGGGGTTAGTGTGGCACGTGCGCACAACCATTCCATTGACTTATCGTGGATATGAGCAATATCTGGGTAAATTTTGGATATTGACTCCTGTAACGTAAATACAACTGTGCACAAATTATCAGGGATGGTTATCATTCCGTCATTTATCAGGTAATCACCGTTGCCGATTTCAAGTGGGAGATTCGCAAATCCACCAGCAGACACTTTTTCTCCTAAGTGTACTCTCATATTTTTCGAGAGCTTGAGGATTTTAATTAGAGGCCATAAAGTGGATCTCTTAAGATACGCCTTAACTTCATCTGCTCTAGTTCTTTTTGGCACTGCTGGTAGAGTCTGTCTAAAATCTCCAGCCAGCAAAACCGTTACACCACCCATTAACATCTTATTTCCTCTTATATCTTGTAGAGTTCTGTTTAAAGCCTCTACGCCACCCTTATGAGCCATGGTTATTTCATCCCACACTATCATTTTCGCATTCTGTTTATTTTTTAATGTAAATATTGTAAATGTAAATATTATGTTTCAATGCTTCAACAAAACTACTTTGTTTCGATATATTACAAATGGGAGTGTCAGCTGTTCTTAAATTGAGTGGTAACTTGAAGGTAGCATGAGCAGTTCGTCCACCCTCAAGCAGTGTAGCTGCGATCCCAGAAGAAGCCACAGCCAAAGCAATTTCGCGAGAACTTTTAACTTTTGCTAATAGCAAATTTATGAGGAATGTTTTGCCTGTTCCACCGGGAGCATCTAAAACGAATATTCCACCCTCATTTGATTCAATTTTTGTGTTAATTTGATTGTAAACTGCTTTTTGTTAGTCATTCAGTGATCCTTCATTAATTTTAACTGTGTTTTCTAATGATGCTAAGTCGTAACTTGTCTCTTTAAAAAACTATATATATTAAAATTGTTGTTCTTTGCTTGGCTGAAGTAACCAATACTCTTTTAGTAGCCGACCACCCAATGGTAATACAGCATCTTCTATTACCGAAAGGCATTTGTTAAATACCACATCTGTTATGTGCTCTACATCCACATCTCCCTGTCTTTCAAATTGCCTTTTAAAATCTTCAGATAGGTATTCTTAGAATTTCTCCCAAAGGCTTAAAGGGTCTGATACTTGGCAGAACACCAAAATAACCGTAAAAAGATCCCGAATCATTTGCGGTGATTGGCAAAGTGCTGCTTCTTCCATTGCTGCGAACAAATGCTGATCATCTTCAAGCAAGCCGAGAGCTTTGCACGCTGATTGGAACGTGGAATATACATGACCATCTACAGTTTTTAACGCTTTGAACGAAATTGGGCCCCGGATCTCATGAAGAAGCATGCGAAGGTGATAGCATTCTGTATTGTTCGGATGCACAGTATAAACCCTGCCCAGAACGTGCTCTTTTTTGACCCCTGGCCAGCCTTCAACGTTTGCTCCTCACTTTCTCCTTAGAACTTTTTTCTATCCTAAACGTAGTATGCAGGTACTTCTAGGCAGAGCTAGGTTTCTAGCAGAGTAGGAAAAAGGATAGGAGTGTGGTTGTTGGAGGACTATTCACTCTTTCACTCAGATTTTGCTCATTAAAATAATATTTTTGCCCATTTTCCAAATGAACAGCGAGGTGGACTACGGGAGGGAAACGCTCATGAATGGGAAATTCAAGGATTTGCCATACTGCCTGTGATGAACTTATATATCTTCCACTTGTGTAGGATTTTAACTTCATCCTTCTCATTATCTAAAGCAAACGATGCTCGGTCTGAACCTTTATTTACGTATTTACAGACGTATTTTATTGATTTCAGTGAATGACAATATTCCACATTTAAGTGTGCGTTAAATGTTTTTAATAATACTGGATTATAAGGAACTACCCAACGATTATCTATGGTTGCACCTTTGATATCAACAGAGAATCCACCGTCATCTAGTAAACGCCTCTTGTACCGCGGATAACCGTCTTCACCAGTTTGAGTTTCCCTTATGAGAGCCCTGGGGTATCTTTTACTGCACATGTTATCTTTCATACATGGTGACTTTCGATTTAAAGTTCCACATGGACCATGTATCATATTACATTTAACGATTTCATGAAGCTCTGGGTCACGTTTGGGATCCATTTCAGCCAAATTATATTGTCTATTTGATCCGGGTAATATATTTGTGAAGCCATAAAAGAATATGAATATGTGGAAGACCTCTCTTTTGCCATTCCGTTGAGTACATATAGCATCGCACTTCACCAAATATTTTGCCCTTTGTCAATAAGTTCATGATCTTTTTCACCTTTA
This sequence comes from Parnassius orleans, assembly GCA_029286625.1. NCBI lineage: Eukaryota > Metazoa > Arthropoda > Insecta > Lepidoptera > Papilionidae > Parnassius > Parnassius orleans. Next base: position 278,753 of record JAGSMP010000305.1, on the reverse strand, counting down.
GTCGAAATTAAATCGTGTTGAAATTATATCGTGTCTATTATGAGATCCTGAGTCCTTGAAGCAATTGCTCTTTTATCTCGTCCCAGCGAGGATTACATGTGAAAGTGATAATAAGATCAGGCCAGCCGTAATTCCTAACATAGGTCATAGCGTCCTGTGTTCTTTCGTGCATATACCTAGGTCCCCCCGTAAGAGATGATGGAAGCACAACCATTTTTCCTAGTTGGTTGACTTCTGCGTCTTGTCGTCCAATAGCATCTTTTAAATGGATGTAACTATCAGTACGTAATTTGGCTTGATTATTTTTGATATAATTTAATCTCTCTGTTTCTATATTGGCGTATTAATCCACCAAATATTGACTAAAAAGGGCACGATAGTTGACTAAATAGTTATCTTCTTCTTCTTTAATCATTATTCTATACGAATAGAAACTTGCAGAAGAGATAGTTTTATTAAGCGGCAACTTAGTTGTGGGATCGCATTGTGGGATGTTGATTGAATATCCATCATCCCCTCAGCAAAATATCAATGGATACTGTAGCGCATCATATGCTCGATGTATCTCACTAATACGCTGAAATGAATTACTTCGGATCTCGAGGATGATGTCCCTTCGATCACATTGTTGATCCACTAACACTAAAGTCACTTCATTTGTAGTTGGTGCATTGTACCTACCTCTATGTTTTTCTGGTGATTTTTTATCAGCATGTATGACAACTTTGTATGACTCTGAAGGAGGGGCTTTATCAATGGCACTTTTCAGATCATTTATATACGGGTTCACTTGATGCAGCATATTCTGCAATTGTTTGATTAAATTTGGCTTTAAGTTAGGAAATTCAGAACATCGAATCTTTGCTTCTCGATCATCTTCACCTACAAAATATATTTGAAAGTACTGAGCGTCATGTTCGGCTTCTGGTAATATACTTCCAATTAAATGGTAGACCTGGCCTTGTACTTTAAAAGTCGGTGAAAAACCATCTGCTGTTACCTGTTTACTACCAAAGGAAGTCATCTGGAAACCGGCATTATATTTACGAATATTACCCATAAAATGATCATGATCTGCGTGTAGATCATTAATCAAACTAAAGAGTGGTTCAGGCAGTTGTTTCAACCGATCAAGTTGCACTTTTCCGGCGCTGCAACACATACCAGGTGTCTCATCCTTCCGTTTCAGCGCATTGCACCAATGACACTTGTATGTCATAGAACCCAAGTCTACAATGCTGTCAGTTCTATAAGCAATATCAGGGTTATACTCCATAGCGGAATGAACCTTATTTTTCCATAAACGCAGTGTAATGTTTTTCTCATACCGTGACTGAATTGCTCTATGCACTTGTGGATTCACAGTTTGGTAATTTGCAACAGCTTGCCTGTGTACATCGGGATTTTTTTCTGATAAGCGGACACAGCTTTACGATTTGAATCTGGCTTGTTTTGCCTATATCTTTCTTGTGCACTTTTTAATTGATTTTTCTTGTGTAATTAGTTAATCTCGACCTTCGTTTATTTTTATTTTTTTCATATTTTAATGTCGACGATACAGATTGATCTGTTCCGCTGGTTGCAGATGATATTTCACTGTTTACAAAAGATGTAACAGTTAAATGGTCAAGCTCTGAAAAAGGATCACGCTCTTCGACATGTACCTCCATGCGACGCTGTGTAATTTTCTTAATTAATTAATTAAAATAGGCAGATAGGCGTCAAAATATCCATTAGATAAATCATGGCTAAATCGTAATCGCCTTACTGGACAGATATCTGTTCCGGACTTTGTGTATAGCAGACTGTTTCAATATACTTCAAACCGGAACGGAAATATTAATCCTGCAGCCACCAATTATATAGGCTGAATATTCATTTGCTGTTGAATAATTGTCGCCATTTCTGTCGTGGGTCATAACTGAAAACCTAGGCCAATCATTTACTACAAATCTAACAATTTGTGAACGCACCACCATCGCATTTTCTTGGGTTCTGTACATTAAAAATGAAAGAGCACGAAACAAACAGGCGCCGTCACCTATAATGGGGACGACAGTATGTTCTTCCATTTTTCCTTTAATATTAAGAGTTTCTGTAGTCATTAGACTTGTGTAGTTCGCGAACGATGAACGATTAGGAAACGTATCTTGGCACTGTACTAGAAGAAACGTTTCCGAATGCCGACTGTTAATCGGTCTAACAGTTCTTTTCGTTCACCTACACTCGCAAGACGCCAACGCCAAACCGTGCTTGCGAACGATGCACGCAAACAGAACAGAATCGGTCAGTAGTCATTCGAGGTAGACATGGCGTTAAATAAAATATTAGATATAAGTTTAATTTTATAGCAAATAATTATTACAATGCTTATTTTTAGACATGTGAAGCCTAAATTTTAATGTAATATATCAAAAGAATACATGAATTGATGTTTTTAAGGAATGTTTTCATTCGAATAACGTTGCTTTGTAAACCGCCATCTACTCCATTCTACAGGTATTTAAAGTAATTTTATCGAACGAAAGTTAATTGACTCTCAAGGTGGTACGTAAAGAAGACGCTAGATGGCATAAATACGGCTAATTAATTTTATTAACGGTTAATTTATTAATTATAAATCAGTAAAGTAATAAATCGATCGCAGATTGTTTTGAATGGACTGAAATATGATAATTTTATTCATTATGGTTAATTTTATTTATTTAATAAATTTGTTAATTTTTTAACTGATTATTTTAACAGTTAAAAGATAATATATTAACCATCTTTAATTCAAGGACAAGAGCCGATGAATGCCTTTCTATAGCTAGCTACCCAAATCACCTAATAAGTCGTGTATGTATATACAATATACTCTGTGTTAATAAGCTTACAAGAAATCCTTGCTCTCTGCTTAGCCTTTTACCACAATACGCAGTGGCCAATGAATTTATGTAGTTATAGATAAAAAAATTATTGCAATACATAAAAATGCTATAATATTATCTATATGCTTAATGCTATATAATACCTTTAAACGAGCAAATCTCAGAAACGGCTCCAACGATTTTCATAAAATTTAGTTTGCTGGGGGTTTCGGGGGTGATAAATCGATCCAGCTAGGATTAATTTTTAGAAAATGTCGTTTTATCCGTGTTTTCATGCAATAAAAAAAACTGCTACAATATCATCAGAATACGAAGGTAAATTTCGCCATTTCAGACAAGATTATAAGAGCTTAGTAGTGAAATCGGGCGGTTTCTAAACCAGAGAACCCTGGTTCGAGTCCAGATGTCTCCAGTCCGATTTTTTAGTTCCTTTTGTTTCAAGTTCCTTCTTTTGTGAGAAAAACTATTCTTGAGAGCCCTTGTCAACGCATCTAATTCTTATCTAAGTATATTTAAAAAAAAATGATCGAGCTTTAAAAAAATACGGTAGGTAAGATCGGAAAATATTATTCATATTTCATCAGTATGTAATTCGTATCTAAATATAATTTTCAAAAAACACGATTTAAAAAAAAAGAATACCGAGCCAAGCTCGGTCATCCAGGTACTTGACTAGAATGACAGTCCTTAGCCTGTTCAAGTATGAAGGGAAATCAAATATTATGTCAAATTTTAAGTTATTAATATTTATTAATAAAATATTTTGCAAACAACGTTACGCCTCGAGCAAATATCGACCGACTGAGACTGACTGCATTAGCCTGTTTAAATTGTATCTATCAGTCTGACTGTTGACGGATTCAGTCAGTGACTGACTGAGATAACCATTCCATAAAGATAGATACAATTTAAACAGGTTAGTAGTACTGATGACCGATTAGAACTAATAGAACGAACTAGCTCACTGTCCATAATGAACTAGTACGGAGCGATCTTTAAAATGACCGACCAGGCACAAGACTAGTAGTCATTTTTTCAATGAGAAAAAATACTTATATCAACAATACGTAATCACAAAGCAAATCGAATTCCAAGTTTGAACAGTGGTTGTAAGAAAGACAAAATCAAGCAACTAATCCGAAACGCGAAGCAAATCTTAAACCGTAAGCAAGCAAACAAAGTCGAAGTCTAGTTAAATATCCGTTAACAGTGAATAGGTACCGTATGTGGTACGGGTTGAAGCGCTCATTCACCATTTACTTTATATTAGTTCGGAAGAACACAACGTTACCGCGTTCTAAAACGAAACCAACACCATCTATTGGTAGGGATTGGAACTTGAAAATAGGTAGGTACCTAAGTATGTCTTTTGGTTTTGCCATTTTATTAATTTGTAAAAAAATATATTTGGTTTGATTGTTTATTTTCATTGTTTTTTAATTTTTAAATTAGTATTTTTTTGTTCAGGTGTAATTTTGTGCAAATTTTTTGTACAAATCTTTTTGTCTATATGTTCTTGTGCAATAAAAGTATATTATATTCTATTCTAATAAATTAATTTTTAAATATTTATCAATATCATTTACGATATTTACGACCCAAAAACCTTAAAAATGACACCCAAGTCACCCATGATGATTTTTACATACAAACATACATCCATCCATCCTTCCATCCATGTTGGTATCAAACCATAATCGATGCCATTTTCGTAATTAACGTCCCAAAAAACCATAAAACGACACCAATATTGACATTTCAACCACATCGCACCCCCACAGGTGATGATGGTAGGTATTTCCCGTCTGCTACGTTGGATTTTGAAATAGTTGTTGTTTTGGGTCGGCTTTAATCAGCATGATTTAAGTGTTCATTTTAGCTTTAGTTGACAGCAATGATGCTATTGATTACCATCTAGCTGCTTTTATGCCGGAAATCTTTAGTTTTCGAGATATCGCTAATTATAATTTTGAGGTTATATCCATTTAAAATGATACGAAAACGAAACAACAATATAATTATTAGAAAGAGATAGAAATAGAGCATGGTCTGTATCTGTTTTAAAAAATAACACAACAACAATATAACAATTAGAAAGATCCTTTTATGGAATTAATTAAAGCAATTAAACATGTTTATAAATAAATGTTTTAATAATATTATATTTGGTCGTTTTTTTTGATCAAACCCTAGTACCAGAAGGTATAAATCACAAAACCAGATCTGTCAATGTCTTCCACGTGGTCTTTCCGCTCTTACCCTAGGTGTATGAAACCCGGAATCGCGGAGGAGCCCTCGCCCGCTGTAACTAAGCGCAGGCAGCGTACGAGCCGCAGCGGCTGAGGCTGGTCGCCGAAGCGACCAAACAGCCAGCTGCGCAGGTGGCTAGGTGCTGTGTAATTACCTGAGAACGAACAGGCTACACTTCAAACGCGCTGGGCAAAGCAGAATCAAAATAGTGTTGATTCACACGGTTTTTCCCTCAAAATCAATTTGCCTCACAGGTCACAAAACTTTAAAAATCATTAAAAAGGAGGTTCCGCACTTAACCCTTTTAGGGGAGGTTCCCACCTCCCCTCCCTGCCCACTCAGCGACCATATATTCATGCCGCAGATTACTATGCCTCAATAGGTCACAAAACTTTAAAAATCATTAAAAAGGTTTCCGGCACTTAATTCTTTGGGATGTTCCCACCCTCCCTCCCCGCCCACTCGGCGACCATATATTCATGCCGCAGATTACTATTTGCCTCAATAGGTCACAAAACTTTAAAAATCATTAAAAAAAGGGGTTTGCACTTAATTTTTTAGATGTTCCCACCCTCCTCCTCTCCCTGCCCACTCAGCGACCATATTCATGCCAGATTACTAAAGAAATACCGTTGTTTTCGTATCAGCGACCCGATAAACCATATAAACGATACCCATGTTGATTTTAAGAATATGTCACCTTTTCCAACTTTTAGGGTTGAATTTTGAAAACCTGAAACACATGTTTACTCATTTATTGATAGGAGTACTCCTGTGAAGTTTCGAATAAAATAGTTTAACCAATCTTGTTTCCCCATACAAACTTTCAACCCCTTTTTCACCCCCTTAGGGGTTGAATTTTCAAAAACCCTAGAACGCCTAATTGTTTATTTCTAATCGTTAACCAAAAAACAAAGTTTCAGGCTTCTAGCTCAAAAAATGACGGACTTCCATACAAAATTTTAACCCATTTTTCACCCCCTTAGGGGGCGAATTTTCAAAAATCCTTTCTTAACGGATGCCTACGTAATTACAACTGTCTGTATGAAAATTTCAGCGAAATCCATTCAGTAGTTTCAGCTGTGCGTTGATAAATGTGTCAATCAGCTTTGCCTTTTATATATTATATAGATTTAATAAAAAGAGCGGTCAAGCGAGCATACGGCTCAACTGGTGTTAAGTGACAACTGCTACATCAGAGAAATTGCATGTACCTTGGTGACCTTTTAAAAAAAATAGTTCTTTCTTGAAGGTTTCAAGTCGTATCATTCCGGAAGAAAACACTGGTGGTAGCAGATTCCACAAAGAACTCTTGTGAGGAAGAAAACTTCCGGTAAATCGCACACTGGTGTACCAGATGATGTGGATTTGAGATTGATTTTCGTGGGTGTTGTAGATGCAGCTATTGGCTATGCCAGAAAGTCTTATATCTTCTAATAGTTGGCAGTAAAAATGTTACGTTTACGCCAGGCGTATAATGTTTAAGCCAGCGACGAATAGAGCAGCATCAAAGGTGTGTAACGCCAGGTACTGCATTCGTCGATCTGCCTGACAAACATGACGATTGTGGCAAATCCTGCCTAAAATGGATAAGCCCATGTCCAGCAGTGGTCCAATACGGGACACCAATGACATAAGAACTTAGAGCCTATATACGTCCCACTGCTGGGCACAGGCCTCCCCTCATTTCTGAGATGGTTTTAGGGCAAGGAAGTGTCCGCCGCGCTGCCCCAATGCGTGTTGGCGAACTTCACATGTCTTCAAAACTTTTTTTTTCTTATTTCTCTGACATGCAGGTTTCCTCACGATGTTTTCTTTCACCGCCGAGCACGTGGTAAATCAGCACTCAAAATTTAAATTAACAATTTCATTGGTGCGGGCGGGGATCGAACCCTCGTTTGCTCGCATACTGTAAAATTTACAGCGAGCGCTAACCATCTGAGCTACCACAGCTCTGCTACCAATGACATAACCTTATCGTAAATATATTGACAGGCCAAAGCTATTATATTTTTGTTACTTTCCTTTGCAAAGTCATAACAATTTAAGTTATAAATGACCCCATTTTAAGACCACCATTTAATTCTCAACACAAATGACAGCTGGTAATGAACTTGGTTTAAAGTTTTAAAGTTAGTATAAAGTTACTGTAATTCTTGTTATCTCTTTTTGTATTTACGATATAACATAAAAGTGTTGTTGTTGTTTGCGGATTTCATTTAAAATTGTTTTCTTGGTAATTTGATTTCAGATCTGTTAAAGTCCAACCTACAATTAGACATTTGCTTACTCTGCTTCTTTGAATTTCCATCTTTGTTTTCTTTTATAATACATAGTAAAATGAACACTCGCGAATAAATATAAATCAGCAGAGAATGAGATAAAAGAACACATACTGGCCATGGATAATCTGGTAGTCATGTAAATATAACGAAGAACGTTTTGACTCCTTATTAAAACATTAAAATGAGTATCAGCGCTCAATTCCAGGTTCTTAAGGGACAGTGTGTGTTAATAACACAACAAGCAATATTGACTCATTTTATTCATCTACACTCTATGACAGTACTATAAAAAGTAATTCAGATAACGAAAAAAATAAAGATATTGTGTATAGTGGTATAAAGTTATTGTTATTTACGTGGTAGAGCCATGCTGCAGCTATATTAGTAGTATAGTTGTAACACGAATGGGTCGGCTCGACCGGGGAAGGACCACGCTCTCCCAGAATACCAGCATAAAATAGCAGCTTAATGCTGCTGTGTTTCGTATGGTGAGTGTAGAGAACCGGAGACCCTTTTACTGGAAACTAGGTATTCCATCTCAGTCCTCAGGGGTGACAACGCATCTGTATTTTGATTCTTAATAGAGGATAGATGTAGATGTCTATGGGCCACAGTATCCACTTACCATCGGGTAGATTGTGTGCTCGTTTGTCACCCTTATTCTATAAAAAACGGCCAACAGATGAGTAATTATTGCATGCCTGGAGCATCATTAAGCCAAATAATTAATAAAATTTTTACTAATGAATTTTGCCCTAATAATATATTAATCATTCTTATTGGAAGAAGAGGTAATGTGAACAAAAATCAATTATTAAAATATATTGAATATCTTAATAACTTAAATGTATATAAAGTTATCATGTTAACACTGCCTTGCAAATGTGCTATTTTATAATTTATATTTTAACTCAGCCAAGGATTTGGCTACCCAAATCTGCTTCTATTGAGCAGTTTAATGACTTAACATTTTGAAACAGAAACAGAAACTTTTTTATTCAATATAGATTATAAATAATACTTATTGAAAGTCACTCTTTTGTTTAATTACCACTGGTTCGAAAAAACCTCTGTCCTGGGAAGAACCAGCAAGAAACCCAGCAGGACTTTTTTAAATATTAGCTTACAATCATGTATGTTACACAATTAACCACACAAAACAAATTAGAAATAGCTTGGTAGCGAACACCTCATTCCCAGGGTTACTATCATCCATAAATTCCTTAATATTATAATAACCCTTTTATACAAACTATGTTTAATAAAGTTTTGAATTTTGAGCAGGTCGATTTTGTATATTTTCTGGGATTTTGTTGTAAGCGTATACATCGCCCCAAGAATGAATTATTGACTCGGTGGAGTCGAGTAACTGGTACTACTAGCTTGTGTTTGTTCCTAGTATTTACAGAATGAATATCACTATTTTTGTATAACTACTTTTATTTTTGTGTACGTACATTACATTTTCATAAATGTATTGAGAGTCCAAAGTTAATATATTAATTTCCTTAAATTTTTGTCTGAGCGATTCTTTAGGTTTTAAATCATAGATTGCTCTTATGGCCCTCTTCTGTAAAATTGAATTTGGAATCAGTTCGAAGTAATTTAAATTAGAAAATGAGACAATAGAAGTAATCTCTAGCAATTATAGTAACAATTTAAATTATCCAGAATGTAGCCCACAAATAGTTAATTGTATAATTTCTCATAAAAACCGTCATTAAAATTGTATACACCTGGTGCGTCAAAATATGCAAGGCATATTGGGCAAAGAATTAGAAATTGAATTGTTTTTAAATAGTAACAACATACATATTATTTGTATAACTGAACATTGGTAAAAAGATAATAAATATAATATGTTTAATTTCAGTAAACACCAGGTGGTCAGTTGCTTTAACAGAGAAAAAATTAACGCGGTGGCTCCTTAATATTAGCTAATACATTTTTAATAAGTAAAGAACGTAAGGATATTGTGAGCCTCTCTGTTGAGCGAACTGTAGAAATGGCATGTGTTGAGTTCGAGCACTTCATTGTTGTCAGTGTTTACAGACCCCCACATTCTATGTATGATTGTTTTGAAAAAATAATGGAGGAAGTTTTGCTTAAACTTAATAAACAGAATAAATGTCTCGTCGTATGTGGAGACTTTAATATCAATATCCTTGAAACTTCTTCCACGAGTATTAAGTTTAGATCATTGCTCAAATCATACAACCGTGTTAATTTGTCCTTTGAGCCAACACGTATTGCAGGGACTAGTGCAACTTGTATAGATAATATTTTACTGATGTTGAGCCCTTATATAAATTAATTATTCAAAATTTAAGTTCTGATCACTTTGGACAGTTAGTCTCGCTATCTTACATGCACAAAAAAGAGAAAGTTAAGAAAGTTGTGCTTGTTCCAATAAATGATCATCGCTTAGAGAGATTTAGAAGTAGTATAGTGAAAAAGCTGCCTTTTATTCCATATAAAAACAATACTAACTATTTATATAGATCATTATTTAAATACATAAGTCTTGAATTTAATAAAACATTTACTTCTAAAACACTCTCTTTAAACAGTCGTAAATCGTTTAATGAGTGGGCGACAGTAGGAATCCATAGAAGAAGACAAAAGTTATAATACCTTCACAATGAAAGATTATATAATCATAGTGTTTCATTTAGAGAATATGTAAAAAAATATTCCAAAATATTTAAAAGAGTGTGTTGCGCAGCCAAGTCTTTATATTTAAGAAACAAAATTAAGAATGCCTCTAATAAAATTATAATGACTTGGAGTATAATCAATAGTTAAATTAGCAAGATGAAATTACACAACTCAAACTTTCAATTACATTTTAACAATATGACGAAATCAGATCAAGACGTTGCAACAGATTTTGAACAATATTTTACCGACATTCCGATCTTGACTACAAAGTCACTCAATTCCTTCCCTGCTGTCGCCGAGTCATTACTCTAACAAAATGTAAATGTCTGTAAAAATAATTTGCATTTCATAGAATATTATAAGGTGATATTGTAAAATATTTCGAAACTATTGATATTAAGAAAACAGCAGATCTATGGGGGATTTTTGTTAAAGTTATTGCGTCTATAATAATAGATGCGATCGCAACCCAACTTGCTATTATTTTCAATGCTAGTATCGAATGTAGTGTGTTTCCTGATGTATGAAACATAGTAAAGTTATACCTTTATTTAAATGTGACAATACATTGGACCCCACTAATTTTAGACCTATTTTGGCACTGCCAACGCTGAGTAAAATTTTTAAAGAAATTATTCTAGATCAAATGTTAAGTTTTTTTAATGTAAATAAATTACTCCATAACAATCAGTTTGGATTTACAAGGGGTCGCTCGACAACTGATGCCGGTGTTGAGCTAATCAAACATATTTTCTGTGCATGGGAAAATTCAGAAGATGCTTTGGGTATATTTTGTGATTTTTCCAAGGCTTACGACTGTTTTCACCATGAGACATTAATCAGGAAGCTACAACATTATGGTGCGTGGCTTACACTTATTATGTCATATCTAAATAATAGAACGCAAACAGTTGTTATTAATGGATGCAGTTCTTCCGGATCGGTAGTATTTATGGGTGTTCCTCAGAGCTCAGTTCTTGGTCCTTTTCTGTTCTTAGTTTATATTAATAACTTTCCTTACTTGGTAGGGAATAACCATGATATAGTATTACTTGCTGATGATACTTCGTTGATTTTCCGACTAAAAAGGCAATTATTGAAATATGACGAAGTGAATAATGCTATATCAAAAGTAGTATACTGGTTTAACATCAATAATTTGCTTTTGAACGAAAAGTATTAAATTTACTACACCTAATATCAAGCAAGTGAATAACAGTGTGCTTTTAAATGGGGAGCAACTGGGCCTTAATGAATCCACTGTTTTTCTCGGTATTACAGTTGACACAAAGCTTCAATGGGGCCCTCATATATCTAAACTAGCTAGCAAACTTAGTTCTGCAGCATATGCTGTAAAAAAGATTAGATGCCTCACAAGTGTTAAAACAGCTAGATTAGTTTATTTTAGTTATTTCCATAGCATAATGTCATATGGAATCTTGCTATGGGCTAATGCGACTGACATTGAAACTATCTTTGTTTTGCAAAAGAGAGCCATAAGAGCAATTTATAACCTAGGTCCGAAGGGATCCCTTAGAGAAAAATTTAAAGAAATAAATATACTAACTTTGGTCCCTCAATATATTTACGAGAATTTAATGTATGTACACAAAACTAAAATAGTTTTATTAAAAATAGTGATATACATTCTGTAAATACTAGGAACAAGCACAAGTTAATTATTCCAGTTACTCGACTCCAAAGAGTCAGTAGTTCCTTCATGGGGCACTGTATACGCTTTTACAACAAAGTCGGCAGAGGTTTTTTTTTGCGAACCAGTGGTAAGAGAAAAAATTACTTTCAGTAAGTATTATGTTCTGTAATCTATATTGAATAAAAATGATTCTATTCTATTCTATTCAATATAGTTTTAATATCAGTTGCGTTTTCTCGTAGAAAACCCCCATACAAATACAGGCTATTAAAATAATTTCAACTAATCTAGCTGTTTTAAAATCTTTCGTAGTGAGACTCCTAATCTTTCGTAGAACAGATGCTGGAAAAAAGGCTGCTTACTTACTAGTTTGAACAAAATATAGAGTTTCGCGCAAATATTAGTTCCAACGAAAACATTGGAACCTACATGGCTTTTCTCTTGATGTTGATGTTGATAACTAGAATTAAAAAAAACATTAATGACACAGTGAAATTTTTTATTAAATACTTTGTATTTACGTTATAAAGTATAAAATGTATATTTCATTTAAATATAACGTATTTATTATTTTAATAACAAGTGGTAAAATTAAAAAAAATTGTACAACCGACTTCAATATAAATATAATTAATGTTGATTTTTTAAAAACTGCTCGACCGATTTCGATAAAATTTAAATCGGACCACCTGGGAAGTATACCCTTTGAAACAAAAAAAAAAAGAATTTTCCAAATCGGTGCAGGCGTCTTCGAGTAATCGGTGAACATACATTCATAAAAAAAAAGATTCCGACGAATTGTAAACCTCTCCTCCTTTTTCAAGTCGGTTGAAAAGGGACATTTGATTATGGCAAGGTTTTGATAGTTCATGTGTAAAGTTTACACTGAAACTTCCGGCCGCAGGTGTGAAAAATTGACACCTCCTGCCTACTTGACGTAACTTAATATTTGATCGTAAGTAATCTGAATAAATGACCGACCTTTTTGCAATTGACGGGGTTATCCCTCGCTATCGAAGTTACATTTTTCTATCCTAAATAGTTAAATTCCGAACGACATTGAATTTTTCTACTGCAATTTTACTATCATAACTTACTCGAAATTGGTTTTCACTTTGTGAATTTGTATGGTGTAAGGGAGGCTGTTAACTATTTTACCAAGTGTCAACTTCATTTAGACTGTTGATGGAATACCAAGGCACCTGTCTAGCCTAGTAGCCTGTAAAGCCTTTACAAAAAATGAACTTCTATGTCTATTAATGCATTTAAAATGCTGTTGTTAATATGTTATGTGATTTTAACTCTTAGCAGGCAATATGTTTGTAGCTAGAAGAACCCACAACCGTTAGGGAAGAAATGTGTTGTTTCTTGACGCTTCACAAGGTCACCCCGCAGTAGGGCCTTGTTCAAGCGATGGCGTTGCATGTAACTTCCAAAAAGGGTTTTCAGATACTATTTTGATTATTTTTTTTTGACTTTGACTTAGACTTTGTTAAAGTGGCAGCAATGTACATGTGGGTGAAATGTAGAGCGGCTCCCACGAGACGAAGTGATCACCTTTGGTTCAGGACGTTTATTGTGGCATTCCTTGGGGAAGGCCTAAGTATTGTGACTGTAACTTATAATCATCGAAACTGAATGAAAATTTTTGTGGATTACATAGATATTTTGATAAGAGATTTTGTTTAAGACTTTAATTATTTATATTTAGTCAATATGTTTTGTTTTCTTATAAAGAGAAGAGAGAATTGGATTATTTATTTTACATATTTGTTTAATATTTTTACGCCAACCTAAAGCTTTTTTTTTCCAGTATTAAAGATTACACTTAGTTTTCAATATAGATCCTATGTGTAATTCTTTTTGAAAGTCATTTTTTACTTTACCACTGATTCGAAAAAAACCCTCTGTCCTGGGAAGAACCAGCAAGAAACCCAGCGGGACTTTTTTTTAAATTATAGTTTACATTAATGGTTGTACAAACTATTTACAAAATTTATTTTAGAAACTCCTTGGACGCGACCACCTCATTCCCAGGGGTTATTATCAACCATGTATTCGTTTACATTATAATAACCCTTTTTATACAGTTTCAGCTTAACAAAACATTTAAACTTGGTAGTAGAGAGAGCCTGTACACTTTCCGGGACCTTGTTGTAATAGCGCATACATTGCCCCAAGAATAAATTACTGACTCTGTGGAGTCGAGAAACTGGTATAACTAGCTTGAGTTTGTTCCTAGTGTTTACAGAATGTATATCACTTTACTTTATTTTCATATATTAGTCGTTACTTGTACTATATTTTCTCAATAAAATATTGCGTAGTTTATACAATAAGAGTTCATAAATTTTACCCAAATTCATATATTCTTAGCTTCTCCTCTTAAAACTTAATTTACAATAAAGGTAGATAAGATAAAACCAGACGAAATTTTGTATATCATAAAACTTACTCTAGGGATCTTATAGCGTATATACTTACCTATTTTAACTTATTTTTGATTCCGGACACAGTCAAAGAGGGAATGAGGTGTTTGATATCCTGATGTCAAACCAGCCTACCTTCAGCTTTTTATTATTAATAATCCCACATCGATCTACGCAGAACGACGTGGGCGATGTAAGAGAAAACTGAGGGAAACAAACTAAAAGGTTTTTTTTATAGGATAGGGTGACAAATGAGCACACAGTCCACCTGATGGTATGTGGTTGCTGTGACCCATAGACATCTTACATCTATCCTCAATAATAACTCAAACTGCAGATGCGTTGTCATCCGTGAGGACTAAGATGGAATGCCTCTTTTCCAGTAAAAAGGGTCTCCGGTTCTCTCCATTCGCCACATAAAATACAGCACCATTAAGCTGCTATTTTACGCTGGTATTCTGTGAGAGCGTGGCCCCATGGACCCCGGTCGAGCCGACCCATTAGTGGTATAACCATAATACAGCTGCAGCGTGGTTCTACCACGTATAAAATTTAATATGAAATGCTTCTGATAATTTATATGCTTTGAATTTATTTATCAACTATGGAATCCCAAGCAGCGCAGCCATCTTCTTTATTGATTTATAAAGTAGTTTTTTTTTTATTTCAATAGCCGCACGAATCATTTTTGGTTTGAGACAGTGTTCTTTTGCGACATTTTGTGGTTTATCATAACTGATGTAATATCGGAGACGATCGTGAATATGTTTACAGATTGCAAACTTCGTGAACACGTTATACACAAACGTTCACAAACTATTTTTATTCAATGTGTAGTATTTGCGTAAATATAAAATATCATTATGTGAAGTCTTGTATACTTATTCAACAATACATACAACTTTAAGGACAAGAAATTATCATTCGCAACTGTACTAATGTTAAACACTCGCTACCCTTATTGATAACCGCTTATTGATTCCTAGAAGGTGTGTGCTGGCGCGCGGTAATTTATTAATAAGTGCGGGTAATTTATTAATTATTAATTACGTTTAGAGGGTATAAATGCCTGTTTTGATATGCTTCTATAGTCATTTTTGTAGTCGTTGCTGATTATTGATTTAACTTAAGTTAAAATATACGCTTTTTGAAAAGCAATATTAAACGTGTTGAAACAAATATTCAACCTCAAGCACGCATTGTTATTAACTATGTGCTAACGTTTTTAACGGAAGTTAAAAAAGATACCGAAAAATTTAAGAGCATTAATTTCAACCAACCTCGTGAACTAACTGCCAAGATTTGTGAGGTCAGTTTAAATACTGTTGGGAACGTCAGACGGGAGTGCACTGATGAAGAACCAACTTGCCCATGCGAAAACATTTGCCAACCGCGTTCAGTGAGAGATTTAGATGACTTCGAAAAAGTGTAACCAAGCGAATAGTGTCATCATTTGATTCTAATGGACTCGCCGTTAGAATAAACTCTCACTCTCATCATTAAATAGGTCTTAGAAAAAGCTAAAGAAAACATCGATGAACCAAAATACAGTCACAGTTCTATGCGGAATATATTGATCGATCTGGGATACAAATATAAAACAGCGCCCTATGGAAGGCCGCAGCTGATGGAGAGAAGAGATATTGTTTGTGCCGTTACTGTTACTGTGGTCTATTTTCCATTCTTTACTTTTTCATAATATACACATCGACACGACAGTGGTGCGTCACCATGCCTACCGTAAGGCCCGTAAGTGCGACAGAGAGCACAACAGGCGGCGTTCTGTGTCCCCATTTTTATTAAAACACGGTTGTGTGCTTGACACAGACTAAAAATACTTTTTTGTGCAAACAGTTAACAGACTAATTACTGTTATAGATGGAGTCACTTACACATACTTATTTCGATACTATAAACTAACACTTCCCCTTATCAAAATAAGCTAATAATTAGCATTTACTTACTTTGAAGTTTTGACTTACATGAACCATTTAATGTTTTACAAATAAATAACAATTTTACTAACTACACACATTTAGAAACTCCTAGTTCATCTGGGGACATTGATGTTTTAGTGAAAATAAACTTTTTGTAAGAATATCTGCGGGCATATTAGTGGTTATTAAATAATCAATCTTTACAATGTTATCTGCTACAGCTTTCCTAACAAAATGATACCGTACATCTATATGTTTCCTTCTTTTATGGAACAAACTTTTTCAGTTAGTTTTATAGCACTCTGATTATCATTATATATCAATATAGGTAATTCATCTCTACACTTTAACTCAGACAAAAGATTCTTTAAATAAATTGCTTCTTTAGATGCCTCACATATGGTCATCTATTCAGCTTCAGAGCTGGACAAAGCAATTGTTAATTGTTTTTTGCAATCATACGAAATGACACTCTCACCCATTTTAAATAAATAACTAGTATACGATCTCCTATCTATCGATCTGCATCTACATAACCTACTAAATCAGAGCTATCTTTATGATATTTTTAACCAAAAGACTTAGTTAATTTTAAATATTTTAAAATTCTCTTCACATGTCTCTAATGGACTTCACTGTGGTTATTATTGAATTGACTTAAGTAACATACAGAGAAGAATATATCTGGACGGGTAAGTATTGACAAATATAACAAACTACCAATCAACTGCTGATAGGGATATTCATTAGAACAATTCTTAGCCTTTTCTAATTTCAAATTGACTTCCATTGTTATATTTATACATTTACATGTCTCCATATTATATATGTATATATATAACAAATTCTCTTCAAATCGCTCTTGATAAACAGTAATGACATTATTGCCTTTTTGGATACGCATACCTAGGCACAATTTTATCTCCCCTAAATCTTTTATTTTAAACTTTGACTTTAACTCATTCTTTAAATGTTCTAATTCTTTACTGCAGTTTAAAAATATGAAAAAAGCATCAAAAATAGTGCTAAAATACTTTAACATAAACACTTAGCTTAAAAAAAAACAAACAAGGCTGATACATAGATTTCTGGTAACCTATACTCTGCAAACAGTCATCAACTCGCTTGGTACCAAGCCCTAGCCGAATGTTTCAACCCATAGATTGCCTTTTTTAACTTTAAGACCGTATTATTTTTATTTTCAAATACACAATGCTCAGTTAAGTTCATATTTCATGTATCACAGTAGTCACATTTATCACAGTTTCACTTAAATAACCATTTAAAAAAGCAGTAGTTACATCAAGATGAGTAGTCTCTAAATTATGCTTATTTTTATTAATGCACAATGCAAATAACTGCCTTAAAGTTGAATATCTAAGTACAAGAGAAAAGTTTCTATATAATCTATTCCTGCCTTCTTAGTAAATCCCTTCGCTACTAGTCTAGCTCTGTATCTCACTTTAATTTCACTGTCAAACTTTTTTCTAAGCACCCACTTACACTGAACTACTGTACCTAGGTTTTCTCTGGTGACTATCTCCCAAGCGTCATTTTCCTCAAATGATTTCAGTTCTTCCTTTATTGCACTTAACCACTCTTTGGATTCTGGTCCATTTATAGCTTCTTCTAGAGATATATGATCCCCACATAAGTTAACATCAGGTTCTAAAATCAGATTGCTATAACCATATCTGCCAGGTTTATGTCTTAAGCTTTTTTTACTTCTAGGTTTTCCCAACTGGGTAAGACTTTCAATTTCACATTTAGGTATTGTGTTGAAGAACTCATCTGATGAGCTATTAGGACTAATCTCTTCTTCTACGTAGGTACTATCATCATATATTGCTGTGAATGGTAATCTAGATCTTGTATCCGATAAATCTAGATCAACCAGCGACCTTACAGATTCATTTTTTCTTCTATGATAACTTGAATCATGTTATTACTCTTAAGGTAAATGATGGTCACATCTCTACTAGTGGTTACTTTATTAGTTATAGGATTATATAGTCTATAACCTTTGACATGATCTGCATAACCCACTAGGTAATGACTCACTGCCTTTCTATCCCATTTTGACCTTTATTTCTTTGGGATATGAGCCATGACTATGCTGCCAAACATGCGAATATGGCTCACATCTGGCCTTTTTCCATGCCATAGTTCATATGGTGTTTTTTGGGCCAGGCCTGAAGCTAATGACCTATTTTTCAAGTAGACTGCTGTATGCACTGCTTCAGCCCAAAATTTCTTCTCCAACTTCGAATCAAACAAAAAACATTTTGCCGTTTCAACTGTAGTGAACCTTTCTGACATTCCATTATGCTCAGGTGTATTAGCATTTGTCTGTTGATGAATTATTCCCGATTGTTTTAGGTAGTTTGTCATTTCATTCGAATAAAACTCTGTGCCGTTGTTTGTTCTTAGTTCTTTGATACTAGCATTTTTCTGCTTTTCAACCATGAGCTTGAACTCTTTGAAACACTGAAACACTTCACTTTTATGTTTCAAGAAATGCACAAAGGACATTCGGCTGTAGTCATCCACAAATAATAAAAAGAATCTTGACAAGCCAATTGATCTGGTTTCCATCGACCCATACACATCAGCGTACACAACCTCCAAGACTTTCTTATGTCTAATATTTCCATGAGGAAAGGGTAATCTCGTCTGCTTTCCTTTGTTAACATCTGATTTATCCTTGTATATAAACTCTTCAACAGCGCCATTTCTCATCATATTAAGACCTCTGCTATTTATGTGACCTAGCCTTCTATGCCAAACCATCGAAGTCGTTGTTGCTGATGCTAACAAACTATCTGACTTGATTCTTAGTTTGGTTACTCTACTCACTAACTCAGCTATGCAATTAGCTCATTCTGTCGATTTCTAATGTAGCACATTCCATTTTAGAATGCCAACAACTAATGAGGCTCAAGCAAGAAACTGAAGAAAAACAGCCGGAATTGATCAATAGAAAAGGAGTGGTCTTTCATCATGATAACGGCAAACCACACACATCTTTAACGACTCAGCAAAAATTGAGAGAGCTTGGTTGGGAATTCACCATTCAAATAACATTCAAACATTCACCATGTAGTCCTGACCTTGCACTCTCAGATTTTCATTTGTTTCGGTCTCTTCAGAATTCTTTGGGTAGTGTTAGGTTAACATCAAGAGAAGACTGTTAAAATTACTTGTCGCATTTTTTTTTGATCAAAAATCCCAAGATTTCTACAGCAACGGTATTATGTCACTACCTACAAGACGGAAACAAGTTATCGAACAAAATGGCACATATATATTATAATTAAATGTAATTAAATTAAAAAAAATATGTCTTGAATTTGTACATAAAATACGAAGAAAATTTTCCCCCGACCTAATTCGCTCCGTAAAAGTCGTTGATTTTGCGTGCCGCTTGTGCCGCTTTGCTGCCCCGACGGTACTCATATTCCATAATTACTCCAATTTTTAACGTATCCATAATGACGAAAAAGATACCAATGCGATGAAAATATAACGCTAATCAATAGACATATGAATAATTTTGAATAAAGAATTCCATGTTTTTAAAATAAAATCTATTTGAAATTAAAATTCTTAGCCAAACAAAAATTATTTTGATTTGAAATGGCCAGTACTGCAGAATGGCAATTTCATAGGTAAATACCTATTATTTATTGTAAATGCGTTCTGATATAGAGTTTATTTAATAGCGCCTATCTGTTGAAAATGCAAACAGAGTAAAACCTTAAATTAAATAGTAAAGTAACAGCCCAAATATGGCCCACGGCTGAGTATATGCATTCTCAAATTGTTGAGAGGGGTTTGTTGGGGCGGGGAAGAGTCCATCGCGATGCGTTTGACGTGCTGTCCTGACGCATTTGTTCTCTTTACTTAATTTTAATTTGTTTTTAATTTAAATAAATTTAATATTAAAATTAGGATTTAGTAATAAAGTGCATGTTGTTAATTTATATTATTATTTGCTAAGTAAATTCTTAAAATAACACAAAATCCTTACATTATAACAGAAATCTTTTTAATTAGTTTAGAAATAGCGTTTGTGAAAATTTATTTTTAATGGACACGATGACAACTTAAATCGAAAAGAATAGAATTTATGGCATTCCTTTGCCATTTAAGATGGTGCTTTGTGGCATTCCTTAGCGGAGGCCTATATTCGTAGGTCATGGATACGTAAAAAATTCGAGTAATTATGGAATAAGAGTATAGTCGTGGCATCAACGCAGAACAAGCGGCACGTAACATCAACGACGTTTACGGAGCGAATACGAAAGCACTACCTATTATTGGTTTGCCCGCTTCCATTCTGGATATTTAGACCTGAAAAATGAACCCCGTGGTCGTTCGAAAATTTTGATCAACAATGACAAAGTAAAGGCGATTGTAAAATCTCATGATACTCAATCTACGGCTGAATTATTGGTTGCCTCCCGTCCAGCTGATTTCGTCAAGAAGGGCATCAATAAACTGCCACTGCGTTGGCAAAGATGCATCGATTGCGTGGGTGATTACTTTGAATAATAGAAATAAAAAATATATAAAAAAAATTGCGTTAACTTATTTTATAAAAATGGAAATTTCATAGGTAAAGACCTAATATTTGAAAATTAAAACAATCAATCTTTCCGCCCGAATACAATGTAGTAAAAATGTGAATAGTGTCTGTGACTCCAGTGCAATTTACCATTAAAGACTGATTCGCCGCTCATCATATCATTTAATTTGTATTAAAAAGATTATCATATAAAGATAATACCTTTTTGCGCTTTTTGCAAAACATGATCTTCATTTTAAAATTCTGTTTTATATTTTTGAAACATATTAATAAATAACACATTTTTCTCTACTTCTCTTTGTTTAATATTTCAATGTCACTCGCTTACTTATGTTTTTTAATAACAATTTCTCTTTTCCAACACGCGTCGAGCTTTTAATAGAAATGACAAATAGCTTAAAACATTAACGTAAGAAAAGGAAACTTTTCATTTTCTACCCTTTCTATATAACGATTATTTAATGTTTCTTTAAAATATGCTGTTAGCGTTATTTTTACGGCGCCTCACAAGTATCATATAAATACTTATTTGTACCTATAATATTTTTTGATTGCAAACAAATAAATACAGACAATACTAATCATACCCATTTCTAACTGTAGTAAAATGTTTTTATTTAGGTACATAACATAAATTATACAATACGAGTACTTCACCAATAAAAAGTCAAAAACTGAAATTATCACTTAGACTTAAACTAAACGTATTACGTCCCATGGTATAGTGCCTAAAACGCTGCCTGCATTTCCCTTTTAAATGGCTAAACTTAGCCATTAGGTGAGAAAATTACTAGCGGTATTTTCCCCCTGTGACGAAGTCACAGACAATAATACAGTGCCTAATTGCCTCATTTACATTCAGCTCACAACCATGGGAGTGAGATGGGAAGTTGGCATGAAATTGAGCGCGCGTATGTAAACGCGTTACTCGCCATGCCACTGCTTGGCGCTCCCTTCGTTGGCAGTTATTTTGTGCAGAATTCGATGTATGTATGTATGTCTATTTCTTTTGAACGCTCTGTAGCCTTAAGCGGCTTGATAGAATTTAACATAATACGGAGTTCGCTAGATTCGTCTTAGTTGTGGAAGTGACAATCGGTATAATATTTAAAGTTTTCTTTTTTCAGTAGACTTACCACGCAGTCGGATTTTCAGCATTTTCAGTCGGATTACTGCTTTAATCAGTGGCCTAGAGCTAGCAACCAGGCTAACAAGCCTCAATAGTTTTAAAATCATGGTCTCCCTGCACTGTTTCCGTTATCGGGAGTAGTATGAAGTAGGCGGAAATGGATCCAGCCCCACATACTGGAGTGAGAAGGTCATATCTGGTGGCGGAAGAGAACCCTATGATCCAACGGCAGCGCTCACTATCCAGCCGTACATCTAATTAGCCATTCATATTTCCTTGTCCAAAACAAAATGAAAGCACACAATAATAAAACGAGTATTACTACTAGGGCGTTCCCCTCAAGCGACGGTTGAGCCAACATAAACTCTAGGGCTTACACCGTAAGCGATGGTCAAAGCAACATTAGAATATTATTGCGTTTGGCCTCCTGGACGTAGGTGCCATGACAGGCAAAAGTGCCGAAATAAGTGACGTCCTTAAGAGAAGGCAACTAGATGAATGCTGTGTGCAAGAGACCAAGTGGAAGGGTGCAAAATCAAAACTTATAGGCAATGTTTAGAAGCTCATCTAAAATGGAACTACTATCGGTAAAGTGACGTCGTAATCATACTATCTGAAAACTTAACTCAAAAATTGATAAATGTCAAAGGGTAAGTGACAGATAATTAGCCGTAAAGTTAACCCTCTAATAACAACCATGATTTAATATAATATCTGCAAATGCACCATAAACCGGCACTACCGATAATGAGAAGAAAGCATTTTGGAAAAGTCTTCATATTTTTGAACAAAATAGTCCCCAAGGAGAAACAGTTTAGCAGGGCCTTGACCTAGATAGCCAAGTTGCAGCAACACTAACGCGGAAAGATTGCATTATAAAGGCTTTGGCTGTGCAATAGTGGTGGAGACTTTATTATAAATTTCACATCTAGATGCGACCTAACCATTATATACGAAAAAAGAAAAAAAACCCAAATTACTTACTAAATTGGAGAACATGTCACGTAAATTGACTTCGTTCTAGCAAGACGCAGAATTTTATCAACTAAAGAGGCTGCGAGGTTATCCGCCAGGAGAAACTCTCACGACTCATCATATATTATTATTGATCACACACACAGGCTTCTGATTGAAACTGAAAAAAAATAACACCAAAATTTGATAGAGATCTTTAAAATAACCTGTAGAGAAACGTTTTCCAATGCTCTAGATAATACTTAATTTCCACAAATCCCACAAACATGAAACAAAATAAAATATGGGATTATTTCAAAATGGTATGTATAAGCAAGGTAGAAGAACACTTAGGCCGAACAAAAAGCAAATAAAAAACCCAACAAAGAAAATAATTGGTGGAATACGAAAATACAGAAGAGAGTTACAGCAAGGAAAAATGCTTTCAAGTTGTGGCAGTCGACCAAAGATGTTAGTTTTTAATTATAACAAATTAGAATCAGCCAGTACAGAATTAGATATAGCGTAGACTAAATAAGCTAAATTACTAACTCCCATCTATACTGCTTTTGAGAAATAATAAAAAACTGATTTAAGAATAAAATACTCAAAAAGTGTAAAAAACAAAGTCGAGCAAGTAAAATTTTATTTGTTACTTATTATGTAATGTAACTCATTATGTACTCTTTGAGGTCTAAACTTGGAGTTAGCATATTTTACATTTGTAAGTATTTTTAAGGGAGTTATCACATTTTAATAATGAATGGTCTCTTATTGAAAACCAAGTAAAAAAAGCTTTTGATATTGAAACAATATCACAGAAATAAATTGATCAATTATTATTCCGAAGAATTACGACATTTAATCATGTGATAAGTTGTTGTAAAATTCTTTGAAATTTCTGACTTTTAATTTTGAATCTTGAATTTTGCATTTCATCAAAAGTGCCTTTCCTTTGGGGCAGAAATGTCCATGGCTCTTGAAATCGCAACTTACATTAAATATTTCCCGTTGTAGAATACATGAGTGCTTGCATATCGGTGACTTTAGAGTCTCGCGCTAATTGCCCGGGGTGAATCGTTTTGTAACTTAAAGTTTACCTACTGAAAACTGAAAAAACTATTTCCTTAACATCAAACGGATCAGATGTGCAGAAACATTTATGATCGTATTATGCATTCTCCGTTCTATTAAGGAATGCATATCATCCACCTTCATTTGTGTATGGCCGACTTGTAAATATAAACTCTACGGTTATATTAGTACATACGTGATTTGTGAATACACGACAAAAATATAAAAAATTTAACAATCACTGATTTGACTTCAGCATCGTTTTTTTACACCTTAATAACTATGATTATATTTGCACCGAAATCTTAATACAAAATCTTATTATCAAAGTTTTACCAAGACTGTTATTATCTTATAATTATGAAACCTATTATTATTAAAATAAGTAAAATTTACAATAATTAAAATGAAAAATTATAGAAAAAATTCAATAAGTGTATAAAAATCCAAAAGGTCCGCACATGAAATTCACAAGATTACATTAAGGTGTTTGACAAAGGAGATATAAAGATATTTTTTTAAATATCAAGTTTATGAGCATTAATTTAAAAAAATATAAATAACAAAGTTATCACTTTAAAAATAACATTACCAGTGTATTTAAGCCGAAGTTACGAAATAGCCCAGACTACAACAGCAGCCGTAAACAACGCTCTAACTCCGAAACGAGACGCCACGAACGCTGCCAAATTGCCTGATATGCCTCTGCGGGCTTCCCCTTTGAATAATGTTATAACAAAATCGTACAATTGAGCAAAAAAATTTGTATTATAAATTATTTATTTCGGTTCATAGGAGAGCTCAAAAGTTTTTCCACAATTTTATTATAATTTAAGATATATATTATAATATTATTGTTATAATTATAATAATATATATATTTATAATAATATTGTTTTTATTTTTTTTATTCTACTTGTAAATTATTTAAGTCTTTTGTTTTTAATCTGAATATATAAATAATTCTTAAGATAGAAATAAAATTAATCCTTTCTATTATTTATTGATAACCTTATAAATCGTATTAAACTGTACAAAATTCATCAATGAAACTGGTAATTGCAATTATTTTAAGCGCTAATTGATCGCGTGATCAACGGTGAAAAAAATATCATGAAAAAACTTACATGTCTAAGAAATTATAAATATTTGAAGCTTATGTAAAGTTAGCTGTTCTAAAAACTTTCTGAGAAATAAAAGTTGACCTATGCCCTGTAGCGGGACATATGAAGGCTATAACTTTTGTTTTCATTTATCCAATTTGCACAGTTGTTTACTAACTTTATCACTATAATCAGAGTTTCGAGTAGAAATAATTATTGTTTTGTATGTTTATAAATAATGCATTAATATTTTTTATGTCTCATGTTCTGTAAGCTGAAATAGACGGCAAACATTTTATAGTGAATTTCTTTTCAGTAAGTGTGATTTCAGGGTTGACACGATCAAGTGACGTTTGTCGCTGTTGGTATAAGTAACGTATGTAACGCTTCCTTATAATTAACGCTCATCACCTCACGTTGTGTTGTTCTTATAATATACAAATCTGTTTATGATTTTGGAGAGAATTCTATATTTGTGTCGAATTAGTTAAACAAAAAATGTATTATATACATTTACATATTTATATACAATATTAGACTAGTTGCACCCTTGTTTATGCGCTTATACGTGCGTTATTATTTATTAGTTACACAAAACTTTCAGTGTACAGACAAACCACACACACAATCCACCTGATGGTAAGTAGTTGCTATCTGTTGCCCATTGACATACATCTACATCTATCCTCGATTATGAATCAAAATGTAGATGCGTTGTCACCCGTGAGGACTAAGATGGAATGCCTCGTTTCCAGTAATAAGGATCACCGGTTCTCCATACTCACCTTACAAAACACATCAGCATTAAGCTGCTATTTCACGCTGATATTCTGTCGAGGGTGATTCTTCCTCGGTCTGATCATGGTAGAGCCGACCCTATTGTGCTACAACTATGATATAGCTGCAGCGTATAAATATAGAATTCATTTTTAATTACCAACTTTTATAATTTAACGGGGTAATAACCATAACATTAATTTTCAGTATTCGCTTAAGTGTGAGAAATTATTATATAGACGTTTCACTGTACTAAAACTTATAGTTCATAGTATGCACTATGCACATACTATTTATATACATATTATATGCACAGCCAAGTAATCATCTAAAATGTTTTCGATAGTTCATTTCATTTATAAATGTTCGCAATTAGATACACAATAACAAAACAAATTAAAGTGTATTTTACGACTTTACCGTTACCTTTACCATTACAGGATATCAAAAGTCCATTGCTGAACATAGGCCACCCCCATAGATTGCCTCGGTGATATTTGCCATAGTAGCCACGCCTGGCAGGTAAGCTTGTAACAGCAGTTTTTTTTTCTTCATATTTTGTTGTGATTAGGTAGACACTGTTGCCCATCTGCTGGTTTGTTTACCTCTGTCGTCTCTAACGAAACCCACGGGACGATATGGGTAATGTATACACCAACACACAAGAATATCCTTAATCAATCAAAAAGACGGTACAATAGGCGATCTTACCGCTCTAGAAGCGATTTCTTCCAGACAATAATTATGCGCAAATAACTGTTGTTTAAAATAAATAAATGCGAATAGAGAAGGTGTACATATATTAGACAATTAAGTAAAAGGAAAAAAAAATATAAAAACACAAGATGATGACTGTCATAGATATGATAAATAAAATTAAGGACGGGAATTATGATGGTATGGATGATCTTACACCGCCACTGCACTGCCAAATTTTAGTTTTAAGACTTTGTGGCTTATTAATCAGTCTGTAATAGACCGCGCCTGGACACGTACCTCTCCCATTGTAGTAAGGATTTGTGGTAATTACCTCGCCACAGCAAGGGTTTTGGGGACTGGAATATTAGATGTATTCCACATTTAATGCTGTTCCCCGCTGCCGATATGGGTATTTTACATTTGGCATTTACGAGTTGGTGGCTGTCTCGTTGATCTAGTAGTCGCAAGCGACTGCTGATCATGGTAGAGTCAAAATGAGTTATTGGGTTTTTCTGTCAATAAAAATCTTAGTAGCACCCCGAAGTCGGAAAGTTGGCGGTCTTTTACGTCCGTGCCGCGGAAAGCAATAAATCCGTTGGCCGCCTGACCTCTCTCTGGTTATGTCGGTTTGCCACCCTATTGGACTATGAAAGTGAGGTAATAGAGGATGCACGAGTGTATGTGTGCAAACACACCTATGTGTATAATCCTGTTCTACGCAGATGGTTTGTCTCCGTTAACACTGGCCGCCGCGACCGAAAATCGGTATGGGGGACAATGCCAGATATAGATATGCAATAGCTGCGACATCTTTCGACATAATAAACTGAAGCTGTTAACTGAACTGGATCTTTGTAATCTGTGAGGCATTACATTTTAGTTCTAATGGGCAACTGCAAAAAATAAGGCCTAAGTGAAGGGAAGTTTAGTGAAGTAAAATGCTTACATTAATTTAAATATAAATACGGTTTTTAATTTTGTGGCCAAACTTATTATCTAAATAACAAAAGAAAAACACAATGCTTTATTCTTCGTGGGCGTTAAAAGATGATTGGAAAGTGATCTCAGAATTTATAGATCATCACCTTTTTCCTAGTTTAATAAATGTAATATTACTTTTTCCATTGAGTGTGTAATAGAAAATACAATGTTCGGATCCATCATGTACGCATCTTTGCTACAGATTTAATCAATGAGTGGATGACATATTATACAAATTATCAGAAACTGGCACCTATATGGATGCATTTTAGTTCTGCAACCCGGGTAACAATGGCACCCAGTTATCTTTAGTGTAATCGATGAAGCATTAAGAAGGGTCGGATACACTCGCAATGACGAGGGAACGTTCTCCACCAAAAATTGAAAATCGAATTTTGTCTTTCCATTACCGCCTATAAAAGTCCACTGCTGAACATAGGCCTCCCCCATAGATTGCCTCGCAGGGTGGCTTTTGCAATAAGCCACCCTGCGAGGCAATCAATAAGGGTGGGTTGTCAACCGCAGTTTTATTATTATTTTGAGTTGTTATTTGGAAGATGCTGCTGCCCATCACCTGTTTCAATTTCTCTCTGTCGCCTTTTACGACACCCACGGGACGACATGGGGTAGTGGATATTCTTACACCGCCAGCCACTACACGGCATTAAATACTAAAGTTTTGTTCTCGGAAGAGGGCGGCCGCGCGCAATGTGATATTGGTTTTATATCCGGTTGGCTGGTAGAAAATGTCATATGGCATTAAGTCCGCCGTTTGTAACTTTAGTACAATAAAGTGTATAAATAAATAAATAAATAAATAAATATTGGTGTGGATGTTATCACCGAAAATAGATATTAGAAAGGCAGACGTGGTATTATAACTGGCAATAATGTCGATTTCTATAAAAAAGCTATTTGTTGCACCTGGTCAAAATATATTTTTGTGGAGGTAGTAAAAAAAAATCTCACCATGATTACTGTGACCCAATACAATATCATAAAGGGTTTAAAATTTCAAAAGTTTTTGACTGCATACTTCAAATAGAATTCAAATAGAAGTATATTTTTGAAGTATGGAAGGTTGGATTCGTAGAATAACGATATTTTGGATTAACGAATTTAACTTGATCTTAATATTTAGGTTTTTTTCTTCTGCAATCGTCCCATATCTTCTTTCCATGCCTTCTACTTCAAACTGATCTATACCATAATAGCTTCTTAGAGTTCTTTTATTCAGAGTTATTTTTAAGATATCAACCTTCTGAGTGATGTCATTTCATCATATCTTTCATTGAACATTGATGGCATCCGCACCTAAATTTCGCTACACTTTAACTCGTTCATGCAAAAATATGAAGGAAGGTATTTTTACAAGAATACTTTAGTCTTACAATATTGGCGTTGATAGAAATGTTATGTACACATAACACTTTAATTCAATAGAATTCTACTAAACCGACCATGATGATGTTTTCTTTTTTTAGGTTTTATTTGTATATTTTGAAAATATAGCAATTTATGATAAACATAACATCCATAAAGTATTATGGTATAAAAGAATAATGAAACAAAAAACACTCACAACTTTCATTTATAATATTGTAAATTTATAAAAAACCTGATAAAATTTGTAAAAAATATACGAATAATCATGGACCTTTATAACTTATCCATTCTGAATGTTAAAGGCGCAATTAATCCTATAATAACAGGTCCGTAAAATATAATTTGTTTTCATGAAATGTATTTCCTTGGTCGGAAACAAAATGCTTAAAAAATGGAATGTTACCGAAACTATACACTTTTTTATATTTTACTCTAAAATGATCAATCGTTCACAATGTGCTTGGAGTTTGTCGATCAATGCCAAATTTTAAAATACTTCTGGACATGTAGCCATAAAATAACAATATATTGTACTAATAATTATGGATGATAATAACCCTAGGAATGAGGTGTTCGCTGCCAGGCTGTTTTCTAATTTGTTTTGTGTGGTTAATTGTGTAATATACATGATTGTAAGCTGTTATTTAAAAAAAAAGTCCCGCTGGGTTTCTTGCTAGTTCTTCCCAGGACGGTTTTTTCGAACCAGTGGTAATTAGACAAAGAGTGACTTTCAATAAGTATTATTTATAATCTATATTGAATAAAAAGTTTCTGTTTCTGTTTCTAACTAACAACTATCTACAAAATATATGAATTATTATTTTTCCAATTAAACTATAAAAAAGTTAGCTTTTATAATCCAATACAATCTAACGCATTTTCTGTTGAATACGATTAGACGATTCTATCAAATATAAATGTAATAATACATAATATATAAAGCGTAAGTAGTGTCTTCTATGGAGTACTGCCGCCACATATAGGCTGGTACTGCAAAATGCCACCCAGCAGCGTTGACTCAGTGGAGAGACGTGCTAAGAGGCTCATTAGTATACTTGATTTGGTGGTATTCTAAAGAATGCATTTCGGTGAGTTTACGTAGGAATTACATGCTTTAATTCCTCCCTCTTTTTTCCATCATAGGTCAACCAGGCGGTTGGCCGGTCTTCACCCTTTGTTTTCGATATTCCACGCTTTAAAACCAAACAGTTTGCTTCGTCTTTTGTAAGGCGTACAGCAAAGGAGTGGAATAATTTGCCAGCGTCTGTTTTTCCGTCCGAATACAATAAGTCTTTAAGGCAAGAGTGAATAGGCTTTTGTTACGCTAAGACAGTGCTTCATCGCCACTTACCACCAGGTGGGATTGAGGTCAAGCAGTGGCTTGTAATAAGTAGAAAAAACTTAACATTTTTATTACTATGTAGTTATTCATCCATTTCATTATCAAGAACAAGGATTTAACTGAAAGTTAACAATTTACGTAGTTTATATCAGTAAGCAATAACGGCTAGTTGAGTTTTTCTATACGAAGTAATGAAGAATAACCATAAGGAAAGAGTAATTTTAAGATATAATAGCGTTTGATAAACTTAATGTTTATTATTTACTTTGTGTGTGTTATTGCGTGTAGAACGTAGGCAGTAACCTTCCTCATTTGAGATTGAACATTGCTCATCTCCTCATGCTTCCTCAAGGCGTGGTTGTGTGAGTCCATACGCCGCTTCAAGAACTTCAGAGCACGTTTATTCAATATAAAAACATGAAATAAGAAACTTAAAGTTAAAAGACCGTACAACAACAAATTGTTCTAGCGCGATCAATGTTGTAATTAATAACACCGATATAACGTGAGGCAAATGAACAGGCCCTGTGGGAGAAGTACCATAAACTTTTATATCAAATATTACTCAAAAGCAATCTTTTTCAAATATTAATAGAATTTCTGACTTCTCTGAACCGGAAATCGAACAGAGGCAAAAACAATAAATAACAATTGTATCGTATAGTGGATATTTGAGGATATTGCTCAAATATCACTTATAAGTATGTCTGAAAATTTAATTAATTATTTAGTCACTTTGGCGGCCTCTCATCGCGGGGGTACCTCGTTTAGAGCCGGGGTGGCATCAGAGGCAGCTGAACTGAGTAAGTGGCGCAAATATGAGTCTCTGAGAGATGACTACATATTTGTGCCATTTGCTGTAGAGACTATCGGTCCGTGGGGTCACGTGCGGTGAAGTTCTTAAGGAACACGACCCGCGGCTGGTCGTTGCTGCTGGTGATAGAGGGGCTGGCTCTTTTCTCGCTCAAAGGCTAAGTATAGCCATTCAGCGGAAACGCAGCCAGCGTTCTTGGCAGGATACCGCGTGAAGTAGGACTGTTTGTTAATTAAATTACTAGTTTTAGTTTTTTTTAAATTATAGTTTTTTATATTGTATATAATAAAATATTAATTATTTATAAGACTTTTTATTTAAGTAGTACAATGGTCTTACTAAGTTTAAAGAAAACTAAGGAATTTTTACAAATTATATCGCGCTACACTCCCATGGGCTAGTCCCTTGGCTGAAAAAGAGTGGCTTAAAATATATAATAACTAAAGTAAATTACCTCTAATTTTACTTTGAAAACACCATTATGAATTATTACGTCGACGATCGATGTCATTTTGCTGCAGATAAAGTTGTCAGCTTAGATTTCTCCAGTACTACTGTACAGTTGCTCATTAATGGCGACATCAAATATCATGAAGTATGGATTGTATATGTACATTTATATTTCCAAAAGAATTGCATCCTTTAGATATCCAGGTTGAAAAATAGATGTTAAAGTAAAAAAGGTACAGTTGCAGTCCAAATTTGCTACTCTCGCTACCACAGTACGTGTCTTGCAAATAATTTTATTTCTCGGACATAAATGTATCCCGGCAACGTGCTCCTTTGCCTACAAATACGTGGTAAATCAGCACCTAAAATAACAATTAACAATATCAATGGCTACCTATAATTTCTATTTCTTAAAGTAAATCTTAATAAAGATGCGTGGAAGAGAAATACATCATCTTATTTGTTACTTAGGTGTCATAAGAGTCGAATAAGGAAAGTGTGGGCAGGATCGTTTAGTTTCCTCAGATAATGGTATAAGATTATCTTGCATCTTCGTCACCATCACCATTGCCACCCATCACAAGTCCACTGCTGAGCATAGCCCTTTCTATTCCCAGAAATCTTGACCTCCTGCATCTATCGACTTTGTGCGTATTTATTCGGGTCGTCACTTAATTTAGTGTAAATAATCCAGATGTAAGAGCCATGCTAGCTCAGGGGCTTAGCGCTCGCTGTAAATTTCACAGTACGCGAGCAACCCGGGTTTGATCCCCAACGGAACCAATAAAATCGTTAATTGCAATTTTAAGTGCTGATTTCCCACGTGCTACAAATAAAGAAAAATTGAAAACGAAAAAATAAAAATAATATTTTGAAGATATGTTAAGCCGCCTGGGCACATGAACCCTCTCAAAAATGAGAAGGAGCATGTGCCCAGTATGGGACATAAAGGCTGTAAGATACAATAAAAGACTTTTACGAGATCTTTTTCGTTAGTTATCAGGGTGCACAAAGTATATTTCAGCCTAAAAAACTTATGAGATTTTTTACTTATATATTATATCATTTATAATAAGCGTACTATAATGTTATAAGTCATGAAAATATGTTATAACGTAATTTAAAATATTTATTGCAAAAAAAAAAAGCTAAATTTTTCGTACGTGTGCTTTATCTTTATTCATAGAACAGAAATAGAAAACTTGCTAGAATGTTTCGTAGGAATCCGTTAAAACTTTAAAATGAAAAGTTAAATTCCAACTTTCTGACAAGCGGTTTGACTTCGATAAAATAAGTAATATTAAACTGAAGGTTTAAAAGACCGTTTTAACTGCATAGTTATTTAATATTGAAAAGTTTACTAAATAAAACATCCATATGTGTAAACCGTGAATTCATTTTGTGTATTGGATTTCACAATATTGTTGTTTTCGAAATGTTATGAAACAAGGACAATTCACCAAAATCGCAAAAAATGAGATAAAGTTACTACTCCAAGTGACAACACTCGCATGTATAAATTATAAACCGTAACTTAATTAGTTTTCAACAATGCCTAATAAATACTAGTATAATATTTTTTTTAAATGATAAAAATATTCATAAAGTAAGATTTTTACGATGCTGCTACTCATGCATGGTAGCGTCTTTCCTGAGTATGTCATATTTTTTGTTTTATGTTATTGACATTTTGTGAAGTGATTTGGAATGAAATAAAATAAACGAAACATTGTTGTTAATTTGATATTTTGACCCTTCAAAACGATTACCAAAATATATATTTTTAATAATAAAACCTTCTTTAAAAGTGATGCAAAACTTCTATAACACATACCTACACATAACATTTTAGTTTTTATCAATAAATACTATCTCAATTTCGAAATTTTTACACCTATTTCATTGGATCATCTTGACTTAACATTAATCTTCTCTAGTCTGGAAAATGGTGATTACCGTTAAGCCCGAGCAATTATCCACACGAATAAAAGCATTTAAATATTTCATAGCGGGACGATCATTGTCATGTTTAACGACGTAATATGTATTATATTTGGATAGGTTTTACATCAGAAATTCATTGCTACATCATGGCTCTATAACCTGCGAAAAGCTAAGAATATTTTTGAATAAGACATTTCCATCTTTTCATTTACCTAACTCTGCTTCATATTTGAAACATTGCATTATATTGCTTAGTCCAACTTAACAAGAGTGCTTTGTGTCTGCATGTTTAAGATATTATAATAAATCCTACTGTGATGACAGCTTGCGGCAGATACGAGATATTTTGGCGGTTTACGACTAGAAGAATATTTTAGTCAACTTGGAACTTTAATTAATTATCATTATACAAAATAACTAATGTGTACTGTTTTTGTAATACTCCTTATTTCTATTAATTTTTATTAACAAGCAAAATAATTATCGCAAGGTTGCTTTGTAATATGATAGTTTACAATATTTCATTTTCAAATTTACAACAATTATATTAAATTCCATCAGAAGGCACGCTAACTACTTATCCAGAAGAAGTTCCATTTCTTACAGGTCAGGGGACGCTTACTAAAACATAATTTCAATTTCCATAATGTATATCTATCCTCTTCTATTATATTCTTTTACATATTTCTTCGATGACGGCAGTACAACTATCAGACATGCTGAGTGTAAATATCATATCTAAGTGGTAAGAGGCTGTATAACCTCAGTTTAAATACCTAGCACATTAATCACCAAAGTCCTAGCGAAACGTGGTGATTATTGCAAAATCCTTGCAGTGTACTGTTGTTGGTTGATGGATGGAATATAAGAAACATGGAAAAGCACTGTATTTTCAACTAGTCATGTACCAAAAATCTAGAGTTGATTTATTTCAAAATGACATAAAAGAAATTTTATATAACTTTTCATCTTTTTTATTAAACTGTATAATATATATAATAGAAAGTGGCTACTGCTGCCTATACCTGTACATATCAACTTTAAACAAAGAAGGCTACAGATGCGGTGTCACCTCTGAGGAATATGATTGAATGTCTCACAGTATGTACTTATACTGGATCCCTATATCCTTCAGACTGATACCCAGTAGTACTTGCACTACTGGGTTTGTTTCTTCAATTTGGCGCCAAAATCAGTTTAGAGGAATTACTTCTACCCTTTTTTTTATAGGAGAGGGGGCAAACGAGCATGCAGCTCACCTGATGGTAAGTGACTACCGCCGCCCATGAACAACTGCAACACCAGGGGAATAGCAGATGCGTTGCCGGCCTTTTAGAAAGGAGTAGGCTCTTTTCTTGAAGGTCCCTAAGTCGTATCGGTCCGGAAAAATTGCTGGTGGTAATCGATTCCACAAGGAAGTTGTTCGAGGAAGAAAACTTCTTCTAAATCGCACAGTGGTGGACCGCCAATTATCCAGATAGTATGGATGGTATCGCGAGTTTAGTCGGATGTGCGATGATGAAATTGAGCGGCTGAAATTAGTCCAAACAAGAGCACTCCCCGTGGTAGATGCGATAAAATACGCAAAGAGATGCAACATCTCTTCGCAGCGCCAGTGAATCGAGCCGATCGGAAAGGACTCGGTCGTAGACGATTCGAGACCCTCTGCGCTGGATGCGGTCAAGTGGAAGGAGCTGGCACTGGGGAGTCCCCGCCCAGAGATGGGAACAGTATTCCATGTGAGGTCAAACCTGCGCCTTGTAAAATTGCAGGCGGTGTGCCAGCATGAAATACTGTCCCGCTCTGCTGAGCACGCCAAGCTTTTTAGAGGCCAATTTGGCCTTCTCTTCCAAGTGACTACGAAACTGCCCGTCACTCGAATTGTCGACGCTGAGGATTCCGATACTGGCTGAGGCAAGAAGGGGAGTGCCTAGAAACTGAGGAAATACGACAAAGGGGTTCTTTTTAGCGGTAAACGCGCAAACTTGTGTCTTCTGAGGATTAAACTGGACTAGATTTAGTCGCCCCCAATCCGAGACTTTGTTCAGCAAAGACTCGACTTCAGACATAAGTTTGTTTCGGTACTCGGCGACGTTTTCTCGAGAAATATTGGCACGGCCGGTGTATAGAGCATCAGCAGTGCTATCATTACCGGTTTGCAACATATCATTGATATGCTGCAAACCGGTAATGATACCCACTAACAGCGTTGGTGGTAGCACGCAGCCTTGTGGAACATCAGCGTTAATAGGCTTATAATCGGAGCATGCAACTTCTACTACGATCTTAATGCTCCGATCAGCCAGAAAACTGGCGATCCAATTGCACAATTTCTCGGGAAGCCGATAGGAAAGAAGCTTCGAAAGAAGCGGTTTGTGCCAGACCCGATCGAAGGCCTTCGCTATGTCCAAAGTAACGGCAAATGCCTCCCCCTTGAACTCGATCACCTGCGCCCATCTATGTGTTAGGTAAACAAGAAGATCACCAGCTGAGCGACCCCGACGGAAACCGTACTGGCGATCACTAATCAGATGGTGCTCCTCAAGGTACCGCATGAGCTGGCAGTTAATAATGGAGTCCATTATTTTCGAGAACAAGGAGGTGATGACGATAGGTCTGTAGTAACCACTCTGATCCATTCAGATCAGAGTGGTTACCTTTTTTAGGGACCGGGTGCACGAAAGCTGTTTTCCATAAATTCGGGACAACGTCTAGGGAGTAGGAGTACCGGAAAAGACGCGTTAGAACCGGTGCCAACTCTGGAGCGCACGTCCTCAGCACAATTCCGTCAGGCCCACTCGACTTGTGTATGTCCAAGGAGAGGAGTGTTTTGCGTACTGAGCACTGTGTGAATTGCACATCAGACATAGATCACTCACAATGCGGGATGGTCGGCGGTGTGTCCCCCCGTCATCGAGAGTCGAGTTGGATGCAAAAAGGGAGCCTAAAATATCAGCTTTCTCTTTTGCGGCGTGGGCTAGTGAGTCGTCCTCCCTGTACAGAGATGGTAGTGACGGCTTACAGAAATTCCCTTGAAGAGCCTTGGCGAGAGACCAGAATGCACGGGTTCCGAAGGAAGGCGAACTAGTTTCTCGCCAATTCTGCCAATGTGCTCATACTTTGCCTTGGCAATAACTCTTTTGAAGGACCTGGAGGCGAAATTATACTTCTTTTTTAGCATGCTGGTGTTTACATCCCGAGACGCCGAAGCCTCAGCCCAGGCCTGATAACACTCCTGCTTACTGCGTAATGCAGTCTTACAGGAGCGAATAAACCAAGGCTGAGATCTGCCTCCGATGGGTACCACAGATGATGGAATAAATAGTTCCATTCCCTGTAGCACCACATCAGTGACAGAGTCAACAACAGCGCTGGGATCATCCGGCAAAAAGCAAACCCTCCCCCATGGGTAGGATGCAAAGAAAGACCGCATTCCGTCCCAATCCGCCAACCTGTAATGCCAAACACGGCGGCAGCCTGCAGAACGCAACCGCGAGTTAGCGAGGAGCTTGAGTGGCACCACACTCCGGATCAGACAATGGTCCGAAGAGCCGAGAGAAACCTGATATCCATCCGAATGAGAGGTCAGCAGAAGATCCAACAGGGAAGGTGTATGATCCTCTACATCTGGAATCCAAGTAACCAGTTTTGTAAGACCATATGCCAACGCAAAGTCATAAATAGATCTCCCCGCATGATCGGTTAAACGTGAACTGAGCAATTCGGCGTGGTGGGCGTTAAAATCGCCAAGTATGACGATCTCTACGGATGGTATCTGTTGTAAAAAATCTGTAGCCATTTGGACGTGGTCGATGAGTCGAACTATGTCGGCATTACCGCTATGGGACCTATACAGGCACCCGTAGATACGGGGATGGTCGTCGCTGTCTACGCGCAGCCAAATGATGGACATGTCCGTACCTTCAAGACTGCCGAGGCGTCGAGAACAGATATCCTCTCTGACGTATACGCAAACTCCAGCCCGGGGCACAAAGAAGTGTTCTAATTTGTACCCGGGTAGGACAGGTAAGAAATATCAGCCGGAGAGGACACCTGCGTCTTGGTCAAAAAGAGCAAAGTCGGCTTCGCCGTCTCTAGATGGTAGTGGAGGGCATTAAGGTTCGAGTGAATTCCTTAACGCCCTCCACTACCATCTAGTTAGTTAATAGTATTTGGTATTCTGTGAGGTTGTGGTACTGCCCCGGTACGAGCCGGCCCATCCATGCTACAGCAGAATCTGCAGCGTGGCTCTACAACTGTTAAGCCCTGTAGGACTCTTAGAAAGAAAAGGAGTCCTAGCACCTAGTAAGCTAAACTGAGATTCTTAAAATCAATAATCACAAGAGTATTTTTTAAATATTTATTTGCCAATTGAGATTAAAATGTTATCAAAATATAAAATCTTGTTTTGAGATTCAATTTTATTAATTTTTATATAAAATATTAATAAATCTGAAAATAAAATAAATTTGGTTTGGAGGACTGGATTGGAACATTACATAAATTGTTTTTTTTTAAATAAAATTTTTAAATTTTCGATTTTGCAGTGTTAGACAAAGCCATGCTCGTATATGTGATTTTCAATTACTATGTAGCTAACGCTTAACTTATCTCCGATCTCCCCTTCAATCAATGGTAGTTCATTACCCACTTAAAACCTGGTTATCAATTTCCTTTGTTCTTCCGGTTCGGGATTCCTCTTGAAGCTTCATTTTAGCAGATCTGAATTTTTCAAACCATCTTTGGACCACGCGCACTTTAACTTTAAATGGTCCACAAACGAAGCACACATTTTTATGCACTCTTGAATAACGTTTCAATCTATAAACTTCCCACTACTGGGTTAATTTTTTGGCAAATTTCTCACTCGCTCGACATTATTTACTAAATCGTGGTAAATCATAATTAAAAAAAGTCATTACAATAAAATAAATACACTAAATCATGCTTATGTATTCGTTATTTTTAAACATTGAATTTAAAATGAGCTGCCGCTGGATTATTGATAGCCAGGTCTATGAATATTAAAAGGAATCAACGACACTTCATAGCTCATACATATAAAAACGAATGAAAAAATACTTGCATATAAAAGTTATTATACTATAAATAAGTTACAATGCATTTCTTAATAACTTTTTACAAGTTCAAAAACAATAAAGTTCTTCAACCCACACGTTTTTTTTGTATGTTCATTAATTTCTCAGAAATGGCTGAACTGATTAAAATGACTATATTTTTATGAAATACGTCATACTTTAAGGGTGATCCAATATAAATTTTAAGTGACAATTTTAACCCTAAGTGTTGTAACTATTAGGACAGCATTCTAATTGTTACCTTGAACTGATGATATTCCTTAGAACATTCAAAAGGCTAAAAGTAACCTTTTAATTAAAAGTAAATACCGGTTTCCAAAACGAAAAGAAAAGGTAAGATCTCCCGCCAGGTAAGGTGTTCTGCCCGGGGAGGGGCCAACGCTCCGTGTGTTGTTTCGGACCTATTCTATAAATATACTGCTTAACTTCGGAACTTTGATGGCGCGATTTAGCGGTCGATGTGATTAGCTTGTGGCGCGACGACAACGCCGTCACATCACCCCCTGCTCAGACCGAAGGTCGATAGTGCAGTCTAGAAGTTGATGAAGTGCCAGGGGAATTGCCTTGTAGTCTACGGTGAGTCGAGAAGAAGGCAAGTAATCTGCAAGAGTGCCAGGAAGCAGAGGTGAGCAGTAAAGCTCAGATCCGTGCCGAATATTGTAGCGCAGAGAGTAGCTTGAAGGAACAGGAAACATTATTCCAGTGCTGCGATGAACCTTGTGAAGCTAGATGGCTAGCATGATCTGAAGACTGCAGACTATATCTGCTCGGGAGCGAATGTATGGGGTACTTGAAGACGATGAAGAAAGCTTGAAGTTAAAGTTTCCGAAGGTTGTTGGTTGCGTGTTCACATCACGTCTGGGTCACCACTTTTTAGCCGTAGAAAGAAAAGGGGAAGATGCTCCCGCCGGGCAAGGTGTTCTGCCCGGGGAGCGGCCCAAGCTCCGTGTATTGTATCGCAGCTATTCTATATAATATACTGCTTTACTTCGGAACTTTGACAGTGCGAATTAGGCTTCGATGTGTTTCGCTTGTGGCGTGACGACAGCGCCGCCACAATAATAAAATAATACCGCAATTACATTACCAAGAAAATTGAAACATTACTTTATTAAGGAATATAAAAATGTTATTGTTATTTAAAATACATGTATTTGTACTACAATTTGCTTAAAATTCAGCATTTTTTAAATCTGCCAACAGTCTTCAACGACGGTATCTTTAAACTTATAACAGTATTGTTACCCAACGTCCGACTTGCCAAGAAGGTTTCTCCATTTTACCAATTTTTGAGATATTTTATTTATTTATTCTAGGTTATTTTTATACATATTGTGTACTTACATACACATACAAACATTACATATGATATATATCCATTTACCTGTAAAACGTAAACCGCATTCTAGGGTTGTAAAAATGTTGTTCTTGAGAAGCTCTTTCGTACTACTAAATATTAAGAATTACTTTCATTACAGTTTTAAAAACACTTCCTTAAAGAGTGACCTAACTGGATCTGGTTTATTGTTTAGGGATATTTCCGCCTCTTGGAATAACGAAGTTGTAACATGAAACCATCAATCTTCGTTAGAATTGACGCAAGCCAAACAAACGCTGACACGTTATCACTCCTGACTCCTAAGAAGTAAGATAGAATACTTTGTTATCAGAAAAATAAGTTACAAATACAGCTACAGCGTGCCTTTATCACGTTTCTACGTACATAGTTAATAAGAATTAATTCCTTTATGTTCGGTAATGTCAAACGGTACTACATAAACCATTTACATTAGCATAAAGTATTTACGTGTGGTGGCGGTGCAGGAGAAACCAGCAGCCCATCAAAACAAATTGTCTGATCTGTGAGGGTGCTTTTAGGCATCGTGATATAATCCTGATCATATAATTCTTTTGAGAGAACGTATTAAAAATATCCCAAGAATACGTATAGCGGCGCATTCGCCCGTTGGGTAACCTTACCGCTACACGTTCGAAGATTTCGTCGCAAACGCTGTGTTGCCAGATATAAACAATTACATGTGTTTAAATAACAATAACATTTTTACTTCTTCTCTATATATAAAAATCAATTTCTGTCCGTTAGTCTCACTAAAACTCGAAACTGGCTCGACCGATTCTGGTGAATTTTTTTGTGTGTGTTTGAGTGGGTCGGTGATCTAGACGATTCAAAATTGGACCC
The DNA here is from genome assembly GCA_029286625.1 of Parnassius orleans. NCBI lineage: Eukaryota > Metazoa > Arthropoda > Insecta > Lepidoptera > Papilionidae > Parnassius > Parnassius orleans. Next base: position 238,127 of record JAGSMP010000305.1, on the reverse strand, counting down.
GGTAGGTGGCACTGTTGTCGAGATCCGCAAATTACCCGTACTAAGCCGGGGCGAATCGCTAGTTCATTAATAATATGATGTTTTAATTATTTTTTGGTAATGTCATTGCGGTACCGATGTACTGCTTTTGGAGTGGAAGTTGTATTCTATTTAATTTTGGAGGTCGCTATTTACTTTTTATTTAAGAGTAAGCTTTTTACCCTTTTGTGTATTCTAAACTTATATAGGATCACCCTTAAAGTATGACGTATTATTTTATATGAAGAAGTGTGACTTTTTTAATAAAAACATAGTCATTTAAACCAGTACAGCCATTTCTAATAAATTAGAGAACATACAAAAAAAAACTCAAATATAGAACTTCCTGGCTTTTTAAGCTCGGTAAAAAGTTATTAAGAAATACACTATAAGATCGTTATGCGTAGATCGGACGAAAAATTAATTTTTGAAAGTTGAAAGTAGCCTTTGTTAACTGTGAACGTCAAACGTCAAACACCCCATTCTCCCTCGTGACCATGGGTGCTTTATAGCGCCCGAAACGTCAGAAATTAAAAAAAAATATAATAAAATGCGTTAGGATTCGTAAAGTTAGTTTTTTTCCAAGGGTACATATTTTCAATATAATCAAAATTTACTGGCGCCATAGATTTGCGGACCGTTATGACTTACGAACCGTTAACCTTTTTTTTTAAACGTAACCTCCACACTATGATTTTCTCCTGTATCGTGGTAAGTTTAAAAACATGAATTGCACAAGGACAAACATCCAGACCCGGAACAATTATTTGTAGGCCATACAAATTCTTGCTCCGTGCGAGATTCTAACCCGCGGCCCCTAGCGCTGCAACACAATTGCTAAGCCACTGCGCTACGGAGCCGTCAATTTTTGAAAATATTGTTACACTTAGAAAATCAAACTCCAGGTTTTCAAAAGAGAAAATCATTATCGGTTTTAACATGGTTTATTGTCAGTCAATACTCGGGCTTAAAGAAGAGCCTTTGACACGAAAGTAGTCCCTTATCCACGGCGCGAATTTAGACATTTACTGTCAAATTCCATACTTTACATTTTAATTGACTCATTTTCCACAGGACTACTTTATTAAAACAGACTGGAGCTTAAACTTGTGGCTAAATATAACCCACTTTTTTAATAAGGCCGTATTCTAGAGACGATATATGTATTTATCACATCAACATGGCAATATTGTGATCGTAAATTAGGTTAGTAGGTGCTAGTAAATTATTATGCATTAGTCTCATAGTATGGACCACATCATAGTAATAAATTTTGTATGTAAATAAACCGTAGAAGTCTGATTATATAATATGCAAGTTACAAATAGAAGTTTGGAATCTAGAATATATATGTTACATCTTATTCACCGTCCTGAGCCCGCAAAAGTTCATAAGTGCGGCCATGGGAGTCTACCGCGTTATACACAGGATTAGCAATAATCGTCATGATTATTAGATGAATTAATGATCGCAATATCTTCTTCTTATTTTAAATTATGGCTTCTCTTGATAGAATTCTGCCAGTGTCAAGTCAGTCATGGGAGTGACAAGTATCGCAATACCTAACATCTCGAACCTTTGACCCAGCTCTTTCTTGCATTTGCCATAGTCACTGCGATACCGACAAGAAATAAGGGGTAATAAATTTTCTTATGACGGCCGCATTAATTTGAGTTGCGGCACTGAATGCCGCGGGTTCGAATTCCGCACGGAACAATTATATGTATGGCCTACAAATAATTCTGGGTCTGCATGTTTGTCCCTGTACAATTTATATAAATTATAGTATAGTATAAATAATTATATAATAATATAATTATACTATAAGTATATATATACTGCATCCATGATAGTGCATGGGTAACGTTTTATTAAAATGAAATAAGAAATTAAAAAAATATGACGCCACCACATTTCATTCTATTGATATATTTTCATTTTAATATACCATCGATATATTAAAACCGATTTTTTAATAACTAGCATTTCATATGTAAAGAAATAAACCATTTATTATGTATAGTCATTATAGAAACACAATTTACTAGTCGTGTCAAATTCTTAAGAATATTAAATCGGAGAATAATAGAAATCCCAACTTGAATAAAAAAATCGTTTTTAAATAAATAAAATGCAGTGAGATAAAACAAACGCTCTTACTGTAAAATATGGAAATGCTCTCGGAATCTATGCAGAAAGTTTTTCGTTGTGTTTTTTCATTCAATCTTGTAAAAATAACCTATAAGTGATGTTTATTATCACAAAGAGATGTGAATTTTAAGCATATAATATGCATATGATATGATATGGACTTAAATTTACACTTTCATTATATAAATAAAATTATTTATTTTTTAATTTTCCCGTGAAGATGTTACAATTATTTGAACTATTACACTATGTGATTTATTGACTTACGTTAAAATAATGTTAAGTTTACAACCTATATTATTCGTCCCACCGTGGGAAACAGACCTCTTTTCATTTCTGAGAGGGTTATTTCCTAGTTATATTCTAGGTACGTATTTTTACACCTGTTTTATTGTATTTTTTTATATAAGGATGACCCCAAAGATCAATTGTCAACAACCTTAGTGAGAGAACTGACAGAACAACTAAGCGTTTTGTAAATTTTAAACACTGCTCGTCTCTGGTCTGAATATTTTAGTACTGGTAATGAATGAAACGGTTAATTGCCTATCCCTAAGAAGCTACGAGGTTTTCTTAGCAAGATTCTTGGTTCCATTTTTTACAGTAATTATAAAGTAAAATACGGAAAAAGGTTTTTACACCCTATTTAGCACTTTTTCTAGCGTGGATTACACCATTCCCAGTAAAAGTTTATTGTCTTTTGTGCACAGTAACTACGTGATATTATGGTAAACGTTTAACTAAGTTATGTAAATTATGGAAAAGATGAACAGCCTGTCACCGCGATTTGATTGATTTTTTAAATATTGAAATACAATATTTCAAATTGACTTTCAAATAAAACCTTATGCTCAGTTAACATAATAATTTATATAATAATAATTAATTAAAATATAATAATAACTTATTAATACTTATAATTTATATAATTTTTAATTTATATATTAATAACTTAATAATACTTTTATACAACATGTAAAAATAATTAAACAATATGTAAAAATATATAAAAACTATTTTTACATATTCAGAACATATTTATGAGCCACTCTTTGTCTGCTCTTACTTGTATAAAATATTATTATAATAAAGAAACAACTGTGAACACAAGACAATATTTTAAATATTTCACTTAATACTTACCACCACGACTAAAACCATTGAAAGTAGCCCTGTACCCGCAAATGGAACTTACTTAGGTTTTATAATAATTAATTATTTAACTTTTTATTAGGAACGTCTGAAATAAAAAAAATATCCCTTATCCTCTACAGTATAAAATATAAGTAAATAAGTTTTGTTGCAACTTCATTCGATTAAATTTGATGAGAAAAAGTAAAAATATATCTAAATCGAATTGTCACCCAGTATCATTCGATGGACCATTGAAACATGACAGTGTGAAGTCGGTTCGACGTACTAACAGCCCCAGAGCTCTTTAAATGTCCTTCATTTGAATTTCAGACAAATCTAAGGTTTGTCTAACACACGAATAATTAAAACCAATCTCATCCGTCTTGAATATAGATGCAAATTAGACAGCCTTTCGGTTTTCTATAAGATACATTTTGGCCATTTAGCTCAGTAATTCCATAACTTAATTCCTCTCTCTCCAATCCACCATCCATCAATCAGACACTCGGCCAGTCGCCACCCGTTTGTTGTAGACTTACTACGCATTCAAACTAAATGGTTTGCGTCATCTTTCGTCATACGTACAGCGAACGAGGGAAATAAGCTAACAACATCTGTCTTCCCATCTGAATAAAATGTAAGTATCTTCAAGGCAACAATGAATAGACTTTTGATGCGCTTCAGGTGTGATAATAGTCAAGCCTAGGTTGGAATAGTGAAAAAATTGATATTTAAAATAAAAACAAAAAATAATTATCATCATCATCATCATCATCATCAGCATTACAGCCCTTCACAAGTCCACTGCTGAATATAGGCTTCAACCAAAGATTGCCACAAATCCACGGACCTGAGCCACCTGCATCCATCGACTTCCTGCATGTCTTATCAAGTAGTAGGGGGCCGTCCACACTTCGCCTACCGGTACGAGGCTGCCACTCGAGAAACTTTTTTCCCCATCGGTTTTCGGTTCTTTGAGCTATATGGCCGGCCCATTGCCACTTCAGCTTACTAATCCGTTACAACTTCTTACAACACTCTGGTTCTACTGCAGATATCCTCATTTCTATGTATATCACGCAGAGAAACCCCGAGCATAGCCCTCTCCATAGCTCTTGTACCGTAGCGTAGTACCGTATCTTTTCCAGTCCAGTAGCTTGAAAACGTCTTACAATGCACTGGTAAAGAGTTTCGGGGATATAATAATATATATAAATATTACGTCACCCTGACTTACACCTCTCTACAGTTGGATAGGTTTCGTACTCTGATTCTGTACTCGGATAGCCATCATTGCTCTACTGTGCAAACACTTCAGCACTTCGATATACCGAAAGTCAACTTACCACCGCAGAAGAGACTGCATCACCGCCCAAGTTTCAACGGAATCAAAGGCTTTCTCATGGTCCACATACGCAAGACAAAGTGGCAGATTGTACTCTTCGGTCTTCTGTACAATTTTTCAAAGGTATGTATGTGGTATATGGTGCTAAAGCTTGTTCGGAAACCGGCTTGTTCGGGAGGCTGAAAGTCGTCGAGTTTGCGTGCGAAACGATTCGTAATGACTTTCGAAAACAGCACGTAGACTTGGCTCAGAAAGGAAATCGTTCTGTAGTTCTTCAAAAGAGCGTAGCAACCTTTCTTGAAGAACAAGACCACCGCACTTCTGCTCTACGTCTCCGTAGTAGTGCCACTGTGGAGGACAGAATTGAAGAGCTTCTGAAGGACTTCAAGTACCGGTTTTCCACCCACTTTCAGAAGATCCGCTGTAATTCCATCCTCGCCCGGGGCTTTGCTGTTATTTAGGGGCTGGAGAGTCATTCTTATCTCGTTCAGACCTACGTACGGAATATCACCGGAATAGCGTCGGATAAGACTTGCTCTTAGATCGTTATTCACACTTGCGTGTGGCTTCAACAATGACGTGTACAGCTGTTCATAGAACCTCTTAATCTCACTCAAAATCTCAGGTGTCCCGGAAATGATGCTGCCACACATGGTCTTAAGCTTCGATAGTTGGCTTTTTCTGGCAGACAGATCTCTAGCAAAGACTTTGAAGCACGGGTTCCGCTCGATTGCTTCTTCAATTCGAGCTGTATTGAAGTTGCGTAAGTCCCGCCAATGCATTTGGAGATCTGTCCGTTCAGTTGTCTGTATGCTGTCATATCTGCTGAAGACTGCAGCTTCATTTCCCGTCTATTAGCCATGAGATTAAAAAAGTGATCGGAGAGTTTTTGTATTCTTCTGCCACTGGTCTTGCAGAATTTAGCTCCGATCGCATTGGAGGCTTCTAGGCACTGAAAATGGTTTTGTAACTCGAGCTTAAAGTTTTCGGGATTTTGGATTACAGCATGAAGGGGACGGAGCGTTGACTTCATTAGTCGTGCCCACTCCAAAATAACGTTTAAGTTCAGTGTGCCTTTCATTCAGTGATCGCTGCCAGTTTTGAACCTCGCGATCACTGAGACATCACTGAACAGTTGCCCTCTGGTCGTCATAATGAAGTCAATCTCATTTTTTATCGAACCGACTTGGCTCGACCAGGTTTACTTTCCATTGGGTCGCTTCTGGAAGAAAGAGTTCATCATAAAGAGTCCCTCTTTCTCCATGAAGTTAGCCAGTTGCTGGCCCCATGAGTTCCGTTGCCCTATGCCGAATTTCCCTACCTTCAGGTTACCGTTTTATCCTGTGCCTAGTTTTGCGGTGAAGTAACCCGTGTAGTGGCGGGTAAGAATATCGACCAAGAGGCGACAGAGGGTAACTAAGGCAGGAGATGGGCAGCAGCATCTTTCTGATAACAGAAAAATAACAATTAAAAACTACGGTTGCCACCCCGCTCACCAAGCGTGGCAAATATGGCAATATACCCCTCCATGGCGAGAGTTACAAAGAGACGGCCCATAGTCCACGGCGGCCCCGCTATTCCTGACTACTGTGGCTACCATGCTAATCTCCGGTGGATGTTCGGTTGCCACCTAAGACGACTCGACCTGGCAGCATATAACGCACGCACCATGAGGTCTGGAGAGAAGATCCTGGAGCTGGAAGAAGAGATAGACATGTTGCACTGGAATATTATAAGATTATCTGAGATCCAAAGAGAGTGGAAGGACACGGTAATCCACGAATCCGACAACTTGTTCTATCACCGGGAGGGCGAACAGAGATGTCAGATTTATCGTCCACAAGTCTCTCATTAACAACGTTGTAAAGATTGGGAGTGTGTCGACGAGGCTCAGAATCACCAAACGGTATTCTTTGAGGGTCGTACAGGTTTACGCACCAACCTCGGCACATCCCGATGAGGAGGTGGAGGAAATGTATGAAATCATTATATAAAAAATTATATTATATTTTCCTTATACAAAAAATCATCTCTAGAGCCATGTATTTCTCCAAAACGCATTGTACGATGGGAGACTTCAACGCAAAACTTGAATGCTTAATTAATTATAAAAACACACAATTATTATTTAAATTTGAAATAAAAGTCGTAGTACTAAAGAAAATCGAAATCCACAGTATTAGTACGAGTTATTTACAACATTAAAGTCTAGCAGTGCATTGTGCGCTGTTTACGACGAGTGGTCTTATGAAGAAGAAAAAGGTAAGAACAAGAATAGGAAACTGTGAATGAAATAATATGTACACAAAAACTAAATCAATAGATTTTTCAAATACTCTTGTCAGCCCTGCATTTATATATGCATTTCATTTATTACCTACATTTTAATTAAAGTTTAAAGTATAGATAATATAATATTAAAGATAGATTACATTCTAATTAAATTGAACTTAACACAATTGCTTTGTGTCCATCGAGACAATTATCATAAGTCAATTGGGCGGATTTTTTAAAAAGTGTACCTAAGTTAAAATGAAGGTCCTAATTTTTTATGCATTTTTTTCAATATGTGTCGTTGAATCCATAAAATATATTAATTGATTTTAAGAAAATGTATAATGTATTTGAATAACTGCTATAAATTAATTATAATAAGTTAATGAAATTTAGTAAGAGGATCTTGGGTTCCACTGAATAACAATTTAATATCCAACACAGTGAATAATATAAAACGGGTTCAATGAAATGCATATTTTTATTTATATAATATAAGTTTATAGATGAAAAAATAAACATTTACTTCGAACAACCGAAATAAAAATTAAAATAATCGTATGTTTATATCCTCTGACTAACTTGTTGACTAATCAGTTGCGTGTTTTTCTTTGTAACTATTTAAATTGCCATTTATTTACAGTTTTGTCAAAAATTTTTACGGAATAACAAACTTGTTGTCTTCATAACAAAAATTAAAATATTTTTAACTGAACATGAAAGCGAAAATAAACCCTTACTTTTGGATTTTTGTTAGTGGTGCAGTTAATCATTGGAACGTTGAAGATAGTCAGTGGAAAATTAAGGTCACTGATTACAATGAAGGATTTTTTTGCCAATTTTAATTTCTTTACAAACATATTTAAATTATTTTGCTTAGTTAAATATATTAACTAGGAAAACTAAATAAACTTCTTTAATCAAAACAATAGAAAACTTTTAAACTATTACATATATTTTATTTAGATTGGCCAATGTATCTGTAAGATATCGTATCTGGTCTTTTCTCTTAGTTTCTTTTTCAGTACGACATTCTCTTTTACCAGCAGTACATCTGCTGATATCGTCACGTAAGTAGAAATTTTCTAATTCGTTTTCAATTTTATGATTTTTTAAAGTTACTTTACGCTTTCTTATTCAATGTTTTTTATTTCTCAGACATGCAGGTTTCCTCGCAATGTTTTCTTTTATCGCCGAGCACGTGATAAATTAGCATTTAAAAATACAATTAATATTTTCATTAGTGCCGGATGAAATCGAACCCAGATTGCTGGCCTCCTGTGAAATTTACAGCGAGCGCTTAGCCCCTAAGCTACCACGGCTCTTTAAAATGATACAACTCCTTATTTGGAAAGTCGTGTTTATAATAATTACCTATAATCGCTAATATTTTTTCATTAAGATATGTAATGCAAATTATATTAAAATGCGTTTTTCATGGGAAATTATTAAAGCAAAGTGTTACTAGTAGATATATTTGAATTTTTCGATTTAAACTCAAAGAAATTGAAAACCATTAAAATTCTTACTATAGTCAGTCATGTTTCAACGCACTACAAAAACAAATAAAAATCTGCATTCTGTTTAGTTTTTAGTTTAAAATTATTTGCGTCTATATTAATTACACAATAAAATATAAAAAATACTAAGCCATATGACGATGAGAATGCTTCGTTATGCACGCAGCTTTATCCTTCCACTGTGTAACAATTTGCTCCACTGACTATCATTTTTGACAGAATTAGTCAGTGGAATGTAACAAAACTCCGACAGTAAACATATTTGCTTTATTATTTTCATGATTTGCAGTTATATCAACGAAATAATGCAAGAATTTATGAAAATATTAACTGGCTGATCGTAAATTAAGTACTAAAAATGTTAGAAATTAATCTTAAAAAGACCTTAAAAAGCGCTGCTAGTCACTGGAATGTATTTTGTGTTCACGCATACTCGTCCTGAATGTAGCACTTGTCCACGAGTATTGCCAAATTGTTGCCAAGATGAGGAGTGGCCAATCAGATGTTTTGTAAATGTATTAGTGGGGTAATGGGTCCACTATTAACAGACTCCGAGTGGTCTAGGAGCGAAGAAATGAAACTATTTTTCTGATATGCCTTACTATGTGCAGGCGAATGGAGGGGGTTTATTCAGTGAACCCTGCCTATATTTATATACCCGGCTACATCCTTAGTTTACCAGTAGTAATAACTTTTATTTACTTAGCCAATTAGAATTAATACATTTTGACCAATGAAGATTAATCAATAAAATATTATGTACAACTATTATTTATGTCGCGCTCCATTTGCCGGCGTAAGACTCGTAGATAGCTTCTCGTAGCTGTGTTGCTAGACGGGGCTATAAAAGTGATGCAGACCGGCGCGCGCGCGTAATCGGCGAGCGGCGGCGGCGTGGGACGCGTCTCCGGAACAGCAAGAAGAAGCGAAGCTGCGGCGTTGAAGCAACGGCTCGAAAATGGTCGACGGATGCATGCAGATAGCCGGCGTGTGAAGACGATGCGGCGCTGATGATATTTGCGGCTGCTTCTTGTTTCTATATTAGGACGTTAAATATATACGTCAAATTATCTCGCATCCATATGCAGCCCGCAGTATCTCAGTAGCCGGGGGTAATTAGAAAATAAATGTTTTCTTCAGACCTTCACTTTCTGCGTTATGGTAGCAGCAGGGTAACATTATTTATTACCGTTTAGGGTTGATTAGCCTGGCTGCTACATCACTCTCCCCCTAGCGAAAGCGTACCGGAGGATTGACGACTCGCCCATGGCTCGTAATTTTTAAAATATAAGCGTGAAGTGGTGCTTGGATTTCAGTGGCTTTAGGAATGTGTTCTCTGTAAAAATTAATCATCCCAAGAAAACGCCTTAATTCTTCGATTGTTTTAGGTTTCGCATAATCGATGATTGCTCTGACTTTTTCAGTAGGCGGTTTGATTAATTCCAAGAAATTGAACTTCTTGTTGTCCAAATATGCATTTCGAAGGGTTGATTGTGATTCCATTGTCTTCTAATCGCTGTAGCACGGTGCGTCGATGGGTTTCGTGCGTTTCTTTATCAGGGCTTGCAACAAGGAGATCATCAATGAATGCGAAAACAAAATCCAGTCCATGAAGTACTTCGTGTATGAATCTTTGAAAGGTTAGACCAGCGTTCTTCAGTCCTGGAGTCATTATTGGAAATTCGAATAATCCCATTGGAGTAATTATTGCTGTCTTCTCTATGTCTTCATCGCGTACTTTTATTTGTTGGTAAGCTCGGTTGAGATCGATGGTGGAGAATATAGTCTTGTCTGACAGTTGATGAGTGAAATCCTTGACTCGCGGTATTGGGTAGCGGTCAGGAGTGGTAATAGAATTCAGTCTTCTGTAATCTCCACAAACTCGTAATTCTCCATTCTTCTTAGGTACAACGTGAAGTGCTGATAACCAAGGGCTTTTGCTTGGACGGCATATTCCTTGCTCGATCATGTTTTCAAATTCCTTTCGAACTTGCTCGTATCGGTGTGGTGCGATTGGATGTGCACGGCAATGAAATGGTGGTCCATTGGATTCGATGAAATGCTCAACGTCGTGCTTCGGTGTTAATTTCATTGAAGTTATTCTTGTGATTCCAGGATATTCTTCAAAGATCTTGTGATACGATTGTTGAACGTCTATGCTTCTTATTGTGGGCAGATTGGTTGGTTGGACGAAAGACTGAGATGCAAGATTGGTTTTCCCGTCGATGATTCTTCTATTTTTTATGTCGACGATCAACTGGTGATGTTGAAGAAAATCAGCACCGATGATTGGTTTGCTGACTTTAGTGACGATAAATCTCCATTTGAATAGTCGGCGTAGGTTTAAATCCAGTTCCATTGTTTTTTCTCCATATGTAGGAATCACCGTATTGTTTGCTGCGTAGAGTTGAAAATCCAGTGGCTTCATCTTCTGTCTTTGTCTCGGCGGTAAAACTGAGATATTCGCTCCGGTGTCGATAAGGAAGGTAAGCTTGCTTTTTTTTATCGGTGACAACAAGATGGTAGGACCTTTCTGTTACGCCGGATCCCGTCGCATCAAGCGTATTAGTTAGTTTTCCGACTTCAAATTTTCATTTTTGAATATACACGGTGTTGTGCATTTTCTTGCCTCGGAACCGAAACGTCGATGATAGTAGCAGTAAGGGGATCTTGTTCTTGAGCTTGTTCGACTTCTACTTGCAGAGCGGTTGCGACGAAAAGGTGATCTTCGGTGTTGCTGCTTGCACTGGTTGTACTGTTGCTGGTAACAGGTTTGATGCTGGGAAGCTTTGAGCGCAGCGACTTCGAATGATAGCTTCCGAATTTCTTCGAGAAGGAACTAGGTATCATTGGCCTTGGTTGAAGTGCCTTCGATCATCGATATGTGTGAGCTACTGCTGTTTTCGATCATCTTGTCCGCCAGGAGTGCCAGTTCGTCGAGCTTCGTCTGCGTGCTGAATGTTTCACTCACTACTAGTACACATCGAACATGTGGGGGTAGGTGGTTTACCCACATTAGCCGTAGCGTCGAATCTGGGACTTTATCTCGCGCCAAAGTACGCATTCTGCATAGGAGTTGTGTGGGCTGCTGGTCTCCAAGTTCTGATAGAAGTTTCTGTAGCTGGCTACTGTCGGATTCTTCATATGCAGAGATCAGACGATCCTTCAGCGAATTATACTGGTCGGATGCCGGTGGGTTGTACAACAGGTCCGAAATATGTTCGATGTCTTGTTTCTCAAGTTGAGCGATCACCATCTGTGCTAGTTGCGCTTGACTCTTCTTTAAATCATTCGTTGCGGCTTCAAAACTGACCAAAGTCGGGGTTTATCTCTCCAAAACGGTGGTATTCTCAACGATAGAGATATACCGACGATTTCTTGTTCCTTGGCCGGGTTTGATGTATATGCGTCGGATTTCTTCGCCTCTCGCTCCATAATGTACGTCTTGATTACACTGATTTTATATATACTGAAGTCCTCCTTGATATTTTTCCTACTATTCTTGCAGAGATCTTCCTTATCGGTGTTCGTAACGGAGTCACCAATGTAATAGTGGGGTAATGTACACTATTAACAGACTCCGAGTGGTCTAGGAGCGAAGAAATGAAACTATTTTTCTGATATGCCTTACTATGTGCAGGCGAATGGAGGGGGTTTATTCAGTGAACCCTGCCTATATTTATATGCCCGGCTACATCCTTAGTTTACCAGTAGTAATAACTTTTATTTACTTAGCCAATTAGAATTAATACATTTTGACCAATGAAGATTAATCAATAAAATATTATGTACAACTATTATATGTCGCGCTCCATTTGCCGGCGTAAGACTCGTAGATAGCTTCTCGTAGCTGCGTTGCTGGACGGGGCTATAAAAGTGATGCAGACCGGCGCGCGCGCGTAATCGGCGAGCGGCGGCGGCGTGGGACGCGTCTCCGGAACAGCAAGAAGAAGCGAAGCTGCGGCGTTGAAGCAACGGCTCGAAAATGGTCGACGGATGCATGCAGATAGCCGGCGTGTGAAGACGATGCGGCGCTGATGATATTTGCGGCTGCTTCTTGTTTCTATATTAGAACGTTAAATATATACGTCAAATTATCTCGCATCGATATGCAGCCCGCAGTATCTCAGTAGCCGGGAGTAATTAGAAAATAAATGTTTTCTTCAGACCTTCACTTTCTGCGTTATGGTAGCAGCAGGGTAACATTATTTATTACCGTTTAGGGTTGATTAGCCTGGCTGCTACATCACTCTCCCCCTAGCGAAAGCGTACCGGAGGATTGACGACTCGCCCATGGCTCGTAATTTTTAAAATATAAGCGTGAAGTGGTGCTTGGATTTCAGTGGCTTTAGGAATGTGTTCTCTTTAAAAATAATTTAAAACAAAAGTGTAGTTTTACTTAATTTTTGTATAAGTTTTTCGAAAATATATGGTAACCTAACTGTTATTCCACTTTAAATGTTTAAATGTGAATTACTTAACGAGGAGACATGGTAAAAACTAGTTTATTGGTAAATTTATTACAATATAAAATTATAAATAACAGTGAAAAAAAAAATCGAAATTCAACCAAACATTTGCTCAACTAAATGACGTTAAAAATATTAAGTTATTTCAATGGTTTAAGTAAAAAAAAATCGAAACATCGAAAAAACATAAGGTACACTTTTTAAAAAATATGCCCAATTGAAGCTTTCATTCTTCGGCTACCTTAGGGATGCCAATAATATTGATTCTGTAAACTTTATTAACGATAAGCTTCTTTTGTCTTTATACGAGTAAATATTACAAAGTTGATTTGCCATGTCAACATAGCCATTAAAATTTGATGTAGATTAGGCAGTCTGCTTAAATAGTGGTAGACTGATGTGTGGAAATTCCTCCAAGTACCCAAACTGGTGAGAGTAGGTAAAATATTTCAAATAATAATAGTTAGCATTTACAGATAAGTTGTGGGACTCCTTTCCTGTCTTAGAGTTTGGGTAGGTATCAGCCCATTCCCTTCCGAACGGGTCCCCGCCTTGTCGTGGCGCAGGGACTTAGTAGCCGTGGCTTGGTCACCCGCGGCGAACTAAGAGGAACCCCTTGGCTGGCCCGTGGTGTAGGGCCGGCCCGAGTGGGCTTGGCGAGCCCACTTCGGATGTGTGTCGGTGGGCTACGGCGAGTGGGGTGTTCTCTACCCCTACCGCTGCAGCCGAGGTGGAGTTGCGGAGGAAGAGGAGTGTTGGTATGCCGATGCGCCACTCGTCCTATCAGAAACAGAAACAGAAACAGAAACTTTTTATTCAATATAGATTATAAATAATACTTATTGAAAGTCACTCTTTTGCCTAATTACCACTGGTTCGAAAAAAACCTATGTCCTGGGAAGAAACAGCAAGAAACCCAGCAGGACTTTTTTTTTTAAATAACAGCTTACAATCATGTATGTTACACAATTAACCACACAAAACAAATTAGAAACAGCCTGGCAGCGAACACCTCATTCCCAGGGTTATTATCATCCATAAATTCCTTAACATTATAATAACCCTTTTATACAAACTATGTTTAATAAATTTTTGAATTTTGAGCAGGTTGAATTTTGTATATTTTCTGGGATTTTGTTGTAAGCGTATACATCGCCCCAAGAATGAATTACTGACTCGGTGAGTCGAGTAATTGGTACTACTAGCTGTGTTTGTTCCTAGTATTTACAGAATGAATATCACTTATTTTGTATAACTACTTTTATTTTTGTGTACGTACATTACATTTTCATAAATGTATTGAGAGGCCAAAGTTAATATATTAATTTCCTTAAATTTTGTCTGAGCGACTCTTTAGGTTTTAAATCATAGATTGCTCTTATGGCCCTCTTCTGTAAAACAAATATAATTTCAGTGTCAGTTGCGTGTCCCCATAGCAAAATACCATACGACATTATGCTATGAAACAGCTAAAATAAACAAGTCTAGCTGTTTCCACACTGGTAAGATTTCTAATCTTTTTACAGCATATGCTGCAGAACTAAGTCTGCTTGCTAACTTTGATATATGGGGCTCCATTGAAGCTTCGCGTCTAGTGTTATTCAAGAAAAATAGTGGTATCGACAAGACTCAGTTCCTCCCATTTAAAATTACATTAGTATTTAATTGTCTGACATTTGGAGTCATGAACTTCATACATTTCGTTTTAGTGCTATTTAAATGCAAGTTATTAACATTAAACCAATTTACTAATTTAGATATAGCATTATTTACTTCGTCATATTTTAATAATTGTCGTTTTAATTTGAAAATTAATGAAGTGTCATCAGCAAATAATACTATATTATGGTTATCCTACTATGTAAGGTAAGTCAATATATACAAGAAACAGAAAGGGGCCGAGAATTGAGCCTTGAGGCACGCCCATTTGTACTATCGACCCGGAGGAGCTCATACTATTAATGACAACTTTTTGAGTTCTGTTACTTAAATATGAAACAATTAATTTAAGAGCATTACTTCATACACCGTAGTGTTGTAGTTTCCTGATTAATGTTTCATGGTGAACACAATCGAAGGCTTTGGATAGGTCACAGAATATACCCAAAGTATCCTGTGAATTCTCCCATGCATTGAAAATGTATTTAATCAGCTCAACACCAGCATCAGTTGTTGAGCGACCCCTCAGAAACCGAATTGATTTTATGAAGTAAATTATTAACATTAAAAAATTAACATTTGATCAAGAATAACTTTTTCAAAAATTTTACTTAGTGTTGGCAGTACAGAAATGGGTCTAAAATTGGTGGGGTCTAATGTACTACCAGATTTAAATAAAGGTATTACTTTACTATGCTTCATCAAATCAGGAAACACACCAAATTCGATACTAGTATTAAAAATAATAGGTAGTTGAGGCGCGATTATATCGATTATAGACGCAATAACTTTAACGGAAATGCCCCACAGATCCGCAGTTTTCTTAACATCAATAGTTTTAAAATATTTTACAATATATTTTGATGATATTTTATGAAATGTAAAATTCTTTGTACACGCATTTACATTTTGTTTAAGCAATGATTCGGCGACGGCAGGAGAAGAATTCAGTGACATAGTGGTTAAGATCGGAATATCCGTAAAATACTTCTCAAAAACCATTGCAACATCCTGATCTGATTCCGTTAATTTGTTGTTAAAACTCAACCGGTAGTTTGAATTGCGAGAGTTGACCTTACCAGTTTCACTATTAATTATACTCCACGTCATTTTAATTTTATTAGAAGCCGTCTTAATTTTGTTGCTCAAATGCAAAGACTTGGCTTTGGAGCACACCTTTAAATATTTTTGAATATTTTGAACATATTCCTAAATTCGACGCTAGGGTTATATGACCTTCATGGTAAAGTTCATATAACCTTTGTTCGCTCTTATGGACTCTACTGTCGCCCATTCATTGAAAGCCTTCCGACTGTTCAAGGAGAACGTTTTAGAAGTAAAAATATTATCAAATTCATTGCAAATAAGTTTAAACACTGTTCCATACAAAAATTAGGATCATTTTGGTATGAAAGTGATTGAAGTTTCTTCACTATGTTACTTCTAAACTTCTCCAAGCGACGTGCATTTACAGGAACAAACACAATTTTCTCATCTACTTGCTTTTGTGAACATAAGGTAACGAAACTAACTGTCCACAGTGATCAGAACTCAATTTTTGAATTATACATTTATGCAACGGCTTAACATTTGTAAAATGTTATCTATACATGTTGCACTACATTCAGTAATACGCGTTGGCTCTAAAATAAATTAAAAGACCATATGATTTAAACAATGATCTAAATTTAATATTGGTGGAGGAAGCTTCTAGGAGATTGATATTAAAGTCTCCACATATTACAACATATTTATTCTGTTTATTAAGCTTAACAAAAACTTCCTCCATATTTTTTCAAAAGTATTGGATATAGAACATGGGGATCTGTGGACGCTCACAACAATGAGGTGCTCAAACTCAACACATGCCATTTCTACAGTTCGCTCAACAGAGAGGCTCACAATATCTTTACGTTCTTTACATGACAATAATTTACTAGCTAATATTAACGAGCCACCTCTTAAAACCGTTTCTCTGTTGTACGAACTGACCACCTGGTGATTACTGAAATTAAACATTATGTTATAAGCTTTTAACCAATGCTCAGTAATACTTAAAATATGAATATTGTTGCTATTTAAGAACAATTCAATTTCTAGCTCTTTGTCTATCATGCCTTGTATATTCTGATGCACCAGGTGTAAACAATTTTGTTATCACTCTGTGAAGTCATACAATGAAGGTTTTGTAAGCTACATTCTAAATTATTTAAATTATTATAACTGCTAGAGATTACCTTTATTGTCCCATTTTCTAATTTAAATTACTTGGAACTGATTCCAAATTACATATTAAGTCATTACAATGCTCAAAAGAAGCAGATGTCGGTGTAGCCAAGTCCTTGGCTGAGTTAATATATAAACAATAAGATAGCACATTTGCTATCTGTCTTAAATTATATTTGGATAGGTAATACCTATCTCTAGTCAAAATTTCTTAAATAAATTATTTATGTCTATTAAATTAATTATATTATTATAATTATAACAATTAGATGTCAAGTTTATATTGTTATTAAATGAAAAGTTATTCATTAATAAATTTAAATTGTATCTTATTTTATTTTCCTGTGGCCAACCCTGTATGTAAGGCAATGTAAACAAAATAATTTTATGTACATTTAAAGTATTTAGATGATCAATATATTTTAATAATTGAGTTTTGTTTACATTGCCTCTTCTCCCAACAAGAATTATTAATGTGCTATTAGGGCAAAACTTACTAGTTAAAACTTTATTCATTATATGACTAAAGGATGCTCCAGGCATACAACAATTACTAACCTGATGTCCTTTTAAACAGTTATTTAACATCGTGCCCAAATTTTTGCCCATGTCATCACAATACATAATAACTTTATTTTTATTAATATTTAAATTACTTTTTAAGTTAATATTCTTTGTTATGGTACTGTCATAGAGTGTAAGTGAAAATAATGAGTCCTTACTATTATTATCATTATTTTTTACACATATTGTCCCCAACGAACCTGGTATGGAGCGCTGATACTCACTCTGATGTTTAATTAAGGAGTCAAAGCGCTCCTCATTACACTTACATGACTTTACCAGATCATTCATGGCCAATATGTGTTCTTTTATCTCATCCTGAGCCGATTCATATTTATTTGATATACTTTGTAGGAGTTTTAAGTGATGAAATTGTTAAATTTAGACACTCTATATCAGTCTCATAACAGTTATTCATATTTTCCACCTCAATTGAATATAATTTAAGTTTATTAATTAATTCTTGCTTTTCTTTACATACATTTGTATAATTTTTGACATTAATTTTAGTTTTAATTAACTTTTGTACTTTCCTAATATATTTATTAATTTTTATGTATTTCTTTAATTTTCTTCTACTGCAGGTAATCCTTGCTGCTGTTCTTGATGTGACATAATCATCACCAGTCAAATCGATTGTTGTGGAGGGTTGCAATGCTTTAGAAGATTCGCATTCTATGAGCTCATTGAACAGACTTTGAGTTTGGGCCGCTTTCAAGTTATCTATGTATTGTTTTAATTGCACAATCTGCTCATTAGCCTCACTTAACTGTAACTGCAATGCAGCAATTAATCTGAGGATTACACAGATTCACTCGATTGAATCGAGTGCAAAAACAGAGTTCGAGTTGAATCACTACTTGTTATTTACTTTAAAACAATTTTTGGTAGTAAACTAGCAAAATTAGTTAATAGCAAAAAAGTCTATACTTGTTTGTTTACAAGACAATAAAATAAATATCGTCTCATCGATGCACAAGTGTTTAACATAATATGGATAATATCTATTTTTCCTTTTTAACTTTTTGTGGTCGCATGGTAAAATTGCCAATGACATTCGAAATTGGAAAATAACTAATGAGTTTTGTTAATTAATATAAGAGTATGTATCACAGAACCACAGAACACAATGCACAGAACACAATTACTCTCTAAGGTATGTATGTAATACAAGAGTTTACTTTTACACCTAGAATTTTGGAAAATCTAAATAAGATCTATAATTTATGATGAATTACCTAAAAAAAATTACAAACAGGACTTAGAACCTTATTAGTATGTTAAAAGTGACAAAGTATTAAAGTTTTATGTTATTAGTAAAATCTAAATTGAATAATAGATAGAATAAATACACAAATGAAGTTTTTCTGTATGTTATAAGAAAATTAGAATCTATGAGTCGAGGGATTTAAAGATTTCTCTATTTGATGTAGCTTCATCGGTTTTGAAGAGCGATTCATTTAACTGCATTTAGGTATAAATACCTTATGTATTCGGCAAGTGGCTCCATAAACTTGACAATACCAAATGGCATCAAACATGGATCCTGAATTTATGCCAGCCATAGTAGATAGACAGTATAGATAGTACATATATTTATGTGTAAATAAGTACTTATTACTTGTACTAGAAGCAAATATACAGTTTGCATAAGTATTGTAACTTAGTTAAGCCATTTTTACTTGTGTAATGGTTATATCCATGTTGATCAGATGCTTCTATTATCCTTAGACTGATGTGTTGTTAACTCTGCAGAAGGAATATTATTTTGTCACCTACTATCAGATAATTAATATAAAAATAATATCCTTTTCCCCTACATGAAACTAGTGAAAATAAGAAATCAGACAACTTTTACATAGTGAAATATTGTTGATGTAAATCCATAACTACTATTTGTGTATTTCATCATATGAAGCTGATTAATGGTGTATATTTTATAATAATTTCTTATTTATTTAACACACAGGCAGAGACAACAAAATACTGACAGAAATATGGAAATTTACTTTATTGACATTGAAGTATAGATAGTCTTATACAATATTCATTAACTTTTTTCAGGTGGATCGCTTAGAATAAATGTGTATGTTTTGTAGGCTGAAATCTTGCAGAGCTGCTCGTATGCAGAGACAAAAAAGTATGTGGATATTGAATACAACAGTCTTATATCATATCTCATAACATTGAAAATATCCTTCTGATTCATGTTATTATCAAGTTATTTTGAAACTATCTTTTGAAATGATAATGACTGGCAATAATAAATACAATTATATTATACATGTGTTTTTGTTATCCTTACACAACCAGTTTAAAACATCTTACTTCATATTTGTCAGTGTGTAATAACATAGATAAACATATTACTTAGTCATTTTGGCTTTAATGGTGTTTGGGGTATGATAACTAATCAGTTAATATATTTTGAAACAAAGTTTACACACTGCAGTGTGTAAACTTTGTTTTTTTTTTATTTTGGTTTGGTTTTTTTTTATTTTGATTGATTAGTAAAGGTGCACCTTTACTAATCAACCAAAACATATTAAAACAAAGTCTTGACACCGCACCTGTCTCTCTGTCTGTTCCACTATAGACTGCTTAGAAAATAATTAGAACAATATATGCAGTTGCATTTTACTTTGTGTTTTATCTTTATACAACCAGTTCAAAACAGCTTTCTTACTATATAGCATTTAAAGTTAATATTATAAATAGACATATTATCCGTTATTCATCTTGGCTTTAATCATATTTATTTAATGACTGTAATGGTGCTTGTGATGTATATTCACTAATCAATTAATACCTGTAAAAAATAGTCTCCACACCACGTTTGTTTGTCTGTGCATTGTTTTGCCGGAACTGCTAAAAGGATTTTCCATCAATCTTAAAGTATCTCTATAATTGCTGAATGCACCTACAACTTTGTTTAATACTATTAATTATTAAGCTATTTTATTCTATATACACTATTCTAACTCATAATATAAGTGAAAACTACTAGAAAATCGCTTTTAGTTTGTTTTAAGGTTATTGTGATATTCATATTTAAATTTTTAATTTCTCAGAATTCCCGTTAGATGCGATAAAACTAATATTAATTTTGTAATCTATAGATTATAAGGAATAAATCGACATACATTTCATTGAGTTTCTCTAAAATTCGTGGTGGGCCCATTCTCCATACAAAAAGAAACTGTCTCCTTTATATAAATCTTATTTAATAATAGGTTTTTGTTCTCAGTTCTATTTTATATTGCACGTTGCACCTATCCGTCAAAATATATTACATTGTCCTTTTACGTTCAGTTTGTCCGATATGACCACCGTTTGTAGTTCATAAGTTTTCCGTAATTGTAACTATTTTGTATAAATGTAATAAAGATTTATCTATCTATCTTTCTATGCAAACCAACAGCAATACCAAATACTACCCATCTCAATGTAACACAGGGCAGTCTCTCAACACGATCTTCCTTGCTTACACTAGAAGAACTACTACAACGAACAGAACCACGTCGCTTGTCTTACTTAGGTAGAATATCAGTGTAGAGGTAATGTTTTAGCCCAACGGGCATAATAACGACAATGAGACTTGTAGAATTACCGACAGATCCCTCTTAGCCACCTGCGCGATACTTTATAAAGAAGCTAGAATGAGTGGGAGATTACAGCTCCACCCTCAATTCTTCTTATTTTCCTTTAATATTTTACCCTCACTTCTAACACATGGCTCTATCACGCTAGAAAATAAATATCTAGAACATCTGGTGGATTAAGAAAGTTTGATAACATTTTTAAAAGAAATTTTTACTATTGAAAATGGTTATTTTGATCTTAAATATATAGAAAATGTGAAATATATACACAGTTTTTTTATATAAATTTTAAATCCTCATACTAAAAGCTTAGTGAAACTTACTCGTAACTTCAGCAGTCAACATTATATTTCGTCTGTTCACAAACTCAAGGTGAAAAATTTTTACTATGTTTAATGATTTCAGCTCGTCGGTAAAATTACAAATTACGTTTTTTTTTTGTTGAGACACAAACTATATTTACAAACGACCTTTAAGTTAACCTCTTTTTGACATTCGTTATAAATGTATAACAAAGAAATTAAAAATAATGAATCATTTAATATTTTTAAAGTAAAGTAAACCAATTTTATACGTTCCATTGCTGGGCACAAGTCACCTATCATTTCTGAGAGGCTTTTACCGCGTCTTTGAAATTTTTATTTCTTAAATTGCAGATTTAGTCCCATGTTGGTTTGGGACTTATAGGTCTTTTGTTACTTGCCTAGCATAGTCATAAAATGTAACTAATGGGATATTGGGTATGTACTTGTGTAGGCGATGTGCTAGCCACCTATAACATTTTTCACAAGTTTTCATCTCAAAACAATATATTTTGGCTAAGCTTGGTCCGAGCAGCTTGTTGCTCTGTAGGCTCTCCCTAGCCTATTTACAAGCGTGACACTATGCAGTATATAGATTTGCAGACATCTCAAAGATGTTTTTCTTACGTAACACTAGTATGTGGTAAATCAGTACTTAAAATTGCAATTGACAATTTCATTGTTACTTGCGTACTATGAAATTTAAGGCAAATATTTATCCCTGCAGCTTGTTTTACATTTCATTTTTATATAAAAAAAAATATTTACCATTTTTATGCAAAGAATCATGTATTAAATTCATATACGATTATGAATTTAATATCACCATCATTACAACAGTTCACTGCCGAACTTATATGTACCCGAATATTGCCACAAAACACGTTCTTCTCCTTACCCGTCCGCATTTTTTTTATAGAAGTATGGGTGAAGAAAGAGCACAAACTTCATCTATGGGTGAACACAGTTCAGATCTTTAGAACACCAATTCCCATAAGTACCTACATCTATCCCTGATTAAGAATCAAAATACAGATGGGTTGTTGACCCAACGAACTAAGATGGAATACCCCGTTACCAGAAAAAGGGTCTCCGGTTCTTATCACTCACCACACGAAATACAGCATTATACTGCTGTTTCACGCGAGAGCGTGGTCCTTCCTCAGTTGAGTCGACCCATTTATGCGCTACAGCCATAGTTCGCTGCAGCATGTTTCTACTCAGCGACTTATTCAGTGTTGTATGAGTTTTGTAGTTGGTAACTAGAGGGTAGCTACATAACCTCTCTTCATGGTTCAAGTCTGTAGCTCAATAACCTTTCCTCCCTATTTATGGGTTTTGTATTTGGTAACTAGTGGGTAGCTACCCCATACCTGTCTTGCTAGTGGCTAGCTACCCTATATCTCTCCGGCTGGTTGTAGACTCTCACTTATTAAACTTTACTCTCCTTTATGAGCTTTGTAGTTGGTAACTAGTATGTAACTGTTCTTATCAATAATGTATCCGTAATTAGAGGTACATGATTCGTTGAATTTATCATACATACACTCTCTGGAACGAAATTCACTGGGAAGATGGAAATGGAGGTCGTGTCACTAAACGCAATTTACAAGAAAAAATAGTGAAAGAAAATGCGCTTTGCTAGGAAAAATATTTAAAGAAAATGTCCTCTTCCAAGAAGGGATGGGCAGACACGGCAGTTGCCGCTATTAGAGCTGCAGATGTTTGCGAGGGTGGTCTCCAAAATTAAATCAAAATCCTTAAATCAAAATTCTTAAATCTCTCCGGTAATCAAAATCCTATCCCAGAAACACATACACCAACAGAAAATACTCTACAAATACCACCACAATCACCCTCTCAACTGCAACATAACACACAATCTCAATATTAAAATCAATCATAAGCATACTCATAAAATATACATAGATCGCACACATCTACACAAACTGAGAGCATAATCATAATGCTAGAAAATGATATTAAGACTTTAGAAAATTTCGATCAAAATCAGTTATCAGAAACGCACATCCAAGAAATACACGACAAAATAAAAACCGCTCTAACTCAATATTCAGGTATGGATCTAGTAGCTCACCCAAAACTACCCAAACTTAAGTTTACCCCAAAAACCTCTCATCTAGTACATTTATTTAATCGTATCATACTAAACCAATATATATCCGAAGACACACAACTTTTAGATATACTCACATTGATATATTGCACAGCGTTGGTCATTTCTGAAGAACTTAATTATAAAATAACAGAATACACAGGCAGCACAAGAATCAAAAACAAACCGTCATGGCAACAGAGACTCGAAAGAGATATAGAAAAGTTGCGAGCTGACTGCGGTAGAATAACACAATATATGAACAATTACAGATTTAACAAAGTAGTCAAAAGAGTCGAGGCAATATTTAAGAACATGGCCACCCACACGAGACATGAAAACAACAATAGAAAACCCGAAGACTTCTTAGACACTTTAAAACAGAAGCTGGCGCTACAAGTCCATAGGCTGAGGAGATATAAGAAGGCACAAGAACGCAAAAATAATAACGCCATGTTTGCTACTAACGAAATGAACTTTTACGGAAATTTTCACAAACCACAAATAGACGTAACAACTGACACCAACACCGAACTACCAACATCAGAACAATTGAAAACATTCTGGTCAAGCATATGGGAAGAGCAAGTGCAGCATAATGATAAAGCTGGTTGGATAGCAGATGAAGAATCTCAGTGGAGCGCATTAGAAGAAATGGAATTCGTCGAGATATCTGAATCTGTTGTAAATAGTTTTGCAGCAAAACTACATAACTGGAAATCACCTGGCATTGATGAAGTACATAATTACTGGTACGAAAAACTAGACTCATTACACAAAATTATTGCTAAAACTTAACGGACATAATCTTAGGACAACAAAATAAACCTGAATTTATTGCAACAGGAATAACTTACATGTTACCGAAGTCTCAATCCTTTACACAACAGTCCCAATACAGAACAATTACTTGCCTACCGACAATATACAAGATTCTAACCTCAGCAATCACAGCTAAAATCAATAAACACATAGAACACCACAACATAATAGCGGAAGTACAAAAAAGGTGCAGACGAGGTCACATGGGGTGCAAGGAGCAATTAATTATAGATTCAATAGTCTACAAACATGCCACCACAAAAAATAGAAACCTTCATTGTACCTACATAGATTACAAAAAAGCTTTTGACAGTGTTATGTTTGTAAGATATATTGTAATAATTACACATAATACTGTACTTAATTATTTATTTGAACTGAATTTACAATATAGTACGACAACAATGTTAGAACGTATTGGAAGCAAAATGTATATGAACCAGAGATAATAAAAAGTAAGTCTTCCTTTGTCGCTTCATAGATTATATTTATAGTTTCATTGTTTATGGTTATTTCCTCAATGTTCAAAAGTCTCCCCCAAGTTATTATTTTACAGGTTTAGCCGATCCGGTTACCAATTTCAGGTGTGTTATTGCTAGTCGTAGCTTCTCCAGGTAATGTAGGTTGCGCCGGTTCTTGTTCGGGTTGTTTTTGCATCGGCAGATGTTCCTTTACAGGACTTTGTAAAAGAGGTACACCCTTCATCTTTACAGGACTGGATTGTGGAGTTTCCTTCATTTTAGGGTTGTTCTCTGTAGGTATGGCTTCTTGCACATGTCTAGAATTTAGCTGATAGGTAACTGGTATATAAGGGTTTTCACCAGTACACAAGGTTTTGATAGTTTGGTCCACATGCCTATGGTGTATCCTATCTTCTACCTCTACCTCATAATGTAATTTTCCTCTTCTGTTTATAATCTTTCTGAATTTCCATTTATTGCTGTCATACATTCTGATCTGTACTCTGTCTCCTCTGTTAAATTCTTTGTTTTTTTTTATAGAATAAGGGTGACAAACGAGCGCTCAGTCCACCTGATGGTAAGTGGTTGCTGTGGCTCATAGACATCTACATCTATCTTCGTTTGCGAATTTAAATGCAGATGCGTTGTCAGCCGTGAGGACTAAGATAGAATGCCTCTTTTCCAGTAAAAAGGGTCTCCGGTTCTCTACACTCATCATACGAAACACAGCAGCATTAAGGTGCTATTTTACGCTGGTATTCTGTGAGAGCGTGGTCCTTCCTGGTCGAGCCGACCCATTCGTGCTACAACTATACTATTAATATAGCTGCAGCGTGGCTCTACCACGTAATGAAATTTGGTAACTTTTATATTATCATTCTTGCATTCCTTTTCTGTATCTTCCCTTTTCACTAAATCTATCCTTGTTCTATAACAATCTCTTAAACATCATCTCACCAGGGCTCAGTCCAGTAGAGCTATTTGGTGTCTTCCCATACATCATTAGAAATTTTTGGAGTTTGTCCTGTAATGATCCTTCTTCATTAGCTATGCTTTTACTTTAGTTTTGAATGTCTGAACATATCTTTCTGTTTGTCCGTTTGTGGAAGGGCGAAACGGTGCAATGAACTTCGTTTCAATTCCATTTCCTTTCAAAAATCTTAACATTTCTTATGACCGAAACTGTCTACCATTATCTAAAACTTGAGTGATTGGTAGGCCAAATGTAGTATATAACTTTTTGAGTATATTTATGGTTGATAAAGATGTGATAGATGTCGTTGGTATGTCTTCTAACCACTTTGTATAAGCATCCACAATATAAGGGTTTCTCTGCATCAGACAACACATCTTGCATTGTTTTACCATCTTTTCTATATCTGTATCAATATTCTTCCATCACACATAACTTCTTGCTAATGATTTCATCTTCACAATGCCTGTATGCACTGAATGTAGTTCATCTAAGATAATGGGTTGTAACTGTTTCGGTATAACAATTCTTGTTCCATAAAAAATGCAGTTGCTTTGTAGAGAAAATTCATGAAGTCTCTTAGGGGCACTTCTACCTGATTGTATATGCATGTAGAGCTTTTGTAGGTCTGGCTCTTTTCTAGTAGCTTCTCTAATTTCTTGTAGAGTAACTGACATTTCTGAGATTTGATTTAAGTAAAATGCATCATCATCTGTCAGATTGTCATTTTCTGTTTCTGTCAACTTATTTAATCTTGAAAAGTAGTCAGCATTTGCATGTTCTGTTGTCTTTCTGAGTTTAATATCGTAGTCAAAGCCTGCTAAGAAATTTTCGTAGTGCACCAGTCTAATCACGGTAGTAGCCGGTGTAGCTTTTTCTGGGTGTAAAATTCTAGACAAGGGTTGGTTTTCAATAATCAATGTAATTTTTCTCCCATAGCAGTATTGGAAGAACTTCTTTAGTCCCCATATCAATGATACATCAGTAGGCCGTGGGCTATTCTTGATATCATTAATCTTATCTTGAGTAGGATGTAATCCATTTTCATTAATATTATGTCCCAGGTAGATTACTGACTTTTGGAGAAATTGACATTTCTTTTTATTCAGATGTAATACACATTTTTGTAATTTCTCACAAACTGTTCTAATCTTTTTAAAAATTCAATTTATGTGCTTCCCTGTATGGCTATATCATCGAAAAAACAGGCTACACCATCTATTACTTGTAACGTTTGATCCATGTACCGTTGCCAAACATTTGGTGCTACCTTAACACCAAACATTAATCTTTTCACTTTATAGGTACCTTTACATGTACTGATGGCCTGCATCTCTGCTGTCTCATCACTAGTTAACATGTGTAGATATGCTTGATTAATATCAAGTGTGCGGAAGTACTTTCCACCACTGAATTTTGAAAAAAAACCTTCAATTCTTGGAATAGGATAGTTGTCATTTTCAAGACTTTTATTTAAAGTTGCTCGATAGTCTGCACATAAACGTACCTTGCCATTTTGTTTAATGACGGGGACGACAGGTGTACCCCATTGTGGGTATGCGACTTTTTCAAGAATGCCTGCTTTTTCCAGTCTGTCAATTTCTGGTCGTGGTTTCAAAAATATTGGTACTGCTCCCTCCTTTAGTTTAAATGATGCTTGAAAATTGTAAATTTTACCAATTTCTTCTGTAAATAATTCTTTATCTTCTTCTAATAAATTTTGTAGCTTTACTCTAAACTTCTACTTCTGTTATATTACTTTCTTCTTTATTTATAGAGTTAAGGTTAAATTGTAACTTAAGTTCTCTGAGCCATTCTCTTCCAACTACCGGGTTTACTTTACTGTCTATAATGAATACTCTTCCTATAATTTGTCTATTATTGTATGAAATTTGTATTGTTGAGGTTCCAAGAGGTTTTATAATTTCTCCGGTGTATGTTCTCAACTTAACTGCAGTACTTGTTAATTTTGAATTTGGAAAATTCTTATAGAAATATTCAACAGAACATGTAGTAACTGCTGCACCCGTGTACATTTCTAATTTATGTAATTTCCCATTCAATGTTAAAGATATGTAAAATTTATCACTTTGTACATGTATGTTCTGTAATTTTTTTATTTCATAGACTTCCTCCTCAGTGTTACTCTCTAGTTCTATTTGAATCTGTTTTTGATCCTTGAAACAAACTGATTGCGTGTGCCCTTTTATTTTACATTTCCGATGAGGTGGTTATGAAACAGTCTGTTTGCAATGTGTTTTATGCACGCTTGACCAAAGTGCTTAACAGCATTTTGTCCGGTATGAATAAGACACATGCATATAAGGCTCACGAGGTGACCGACATGTGGGGTGGACTGCCGACCGAAATTATACATGTAGTCCTTTCTGCAAACGGGTAAATCCCAGTCAGCCTCTCGGGTCATCTGAGGCGACTGGGACTTCGTGACGGACCGCTCCAAGCTCAAATGCAGAAAGCGGTGCTCCTCGATACCACCCGCATCGTCCGCCAGTTTCTTTCCCTTTCCCCCAAACCCTCAACAATTTGATCTCCCCTGGCGAGGGCTCCCATCTGGTTGGATTTTTATTTATTTATGTATATTTTATACATTTATTTTATTGTATTGATATTTATGTATATTTATCATTTTCATTTGCAATTATATATTTATACAGCCCAACCATATGAGAAAATTATATAGACACCCCATAAAATAATTATGAAAATAATTTTTAATGTCTCTTCACAAAGGTATAAAATTTCTACATTCCAACTTAAATAATACGGTTGTAGACTCAATGCTTAAAGCACAGTAGGTTACCGATAAATATTATCACCGTGAATCTTGTGAATGTTTCACAATCCAATCTGAATTTTTTGCTGAATCTCTTCGTATATAATTCGTCTATTCTCTTCAATAATTTTTTTACTGCTAACACAGCTTTGCTTCCGAAGCCACCGTCAAAGGGCGACCACTTCTTTCTTCATCTTTCATAATTAGTAGACCGTGCTAAAATCTGTAAACACGGATGCCTTAGAAGCGCCTTTATCCATAAATGCCACTTGAAGTTTATCAAACGATTCATCCCTTTTAGAGCGATATTTGAAATCGTAAAAAAATAATTGCGCGAAAATGTTTGAAACACGATCTCTTAGTCGAGCGAAATTTGAAATTGGAACATTTATATTTTTACTTGTAAATAATTGTATTTTACAAAATAAATTATAACTTGCCAGTGCCTCATTCAAATAACTGATTTTCACAAAACTCTGGCCTGTTGTAGTTCGCGTATTGTATTTTAGTTAGTAGTTTTGCGTACTACGCTGCAATTTGAAAAAGATAAAATGAAACTATAAATTTTAAATAGTCTAGTTTCTGTGATGTTAATGCTGTTAGCCTATGCGGCACTTACAGCTTCATCGAACTCAAAGCTCGCTTTCGAGCATTAAAGGGGGGGGGGGATAATTTATTATATAGATATTTATTTACGTTGCGGAAGCGACGTTGCACTAAAATCGATAATCTTGGGGGAGTGGGATAATATTGTCTTCAATTCAGTGATCACATTAACATAACATGGATGAGTTATCTAACTGGCGTCCGAACAGGGGGTGGCGGGCCTCGGCTCTGACGGCTAACTCGTATCGTTCGATGTTCTCGGCGGTGAGAACCACCCAGAGACGCGGATTTACGGTGTGCACATGGTTTGGAGAGGTGTGCGGTGCGCCCGTCTGCGGACTCGCTGCGTCCCATCAGTTGTTGTCCTACCAGAGTTTGTGGCACTAGGTGATTGTGTAGTGTTTGAGTGTGATTGGCCGGCGACATTTTGGTCGTCGGAATCTAGCGGAACAGGGGGTTCGATTAGAACGTTGTGGGGTCTCCGGAGGGTTAGCGTAACGTTCGGAGTCGGAGCGTAGGTGGCTGCATTTACCACCAGCGGGTTGGGATGTGTTCCGTCCCTCTCGAAATAGCGCCGAGACATATCCTTGAAGTAGTCTTGAGGTCGTACAAATGACTATGGCTTATGTGCGCGAAAACTACGCTTGCGTAAGGCATGATAGGTCTTACGCACGCATTATAAAGGTGGAGCTTGTGTCTTAAGGACAGTTTGCTATTGCTGTTAACTAGCGGGTGGAGGCGACTAGTGATGAATTTTGCACTGTTTCAGATATCGCGAATGTGCTTCGCGAATGTTATACCATGATCGAATGTAAACCCTAGGTATTTGGCCGTTAGTTGCCAGCAGATTTGGCGGCCGTACAGGTTGATCGTACCTAACGATTTCTTGGGGTTTCTGATTTGACGATTGAAGTGGAGATTCTTTGAAAGCGTATTGCTATACTTTTCTCAGGATTCACTTCAATTCTCCATAAGCGGAACCAATCGCCTAGGTGGTTGACGGCTGTTTGGAGCATCTTGGTGAGGTATCTTTTATTGGGATGGGCGACGAAAAGTGCCGTGTCTTCTGCGAAAAGAGCAGTATTCACTACTGGGTCCTTCGGGATGTCACTCGTGAAGAGTGTGAAGAGTAGTGGGGAGAGGACGGAGCCTTGTGGGACTCCAGCCTTGAGGGGACGCTTTGTAGAGGGAGTACCCTCTATTCGATAGTGAAGGTGGCGATTGGGAAGAAAGAGTCTGATGATGTGGATGAGCCTATCAGGCACGTTGAGTTTATACAGCTTGTGAAGCAAGCCGTCGTGCCACACTTTGTCAAACGATTTTGCGACATCGAGAAAGAGGGCACCGGTTATGGTGGTTCTGTGATTACTTTTGGGGAGGTTAAATCCTTTCAGAATGTATTCTGTGAGGCGATGTAACCGGTCGGTGCGCGAGTGTTCAGGTCTGAATCCGAACTGCTCGTCTGCAAGAAGCTTGTTGGTGAAGACGTATTTACGAAGGTGATTCAATATGAGTCGCTCGTAAACTTTCCCCAGTGAGCTGAGGAGGCTAATTGGTCTGTAACTAGAGGCTAAGTTGCGCGGTTTCCCCGGTTTCGGGATTCCTATTACGTCAGCCTCTTTCCATGCATCTGGGAAGGAGCAGCTGGAAAGAAGAGCGTTGAATATGCCTACAAGGAGGCATACTAGCGGCGCAGAGAGAGATTTCAGTACCATGTTACTAATGCCATCGGGGCCTTGCTCGGGGGTTGCTTGTAAGCGAGTTTCAGGAGGAATTCTTACTGTTGAGGTCGCCAGCTATTATGACACTAGAGCCTAGGTTAAATAATTCTGCAAAGTCTGATTCAACTATGCGTTTGAGTGGCGGTAGATAAGCCGATACGATGGTAAGTGGCGGATGACCAGAGAGAGCTACCTTACATACAGAAACTTCTATGTTGGTTAACGGGGAGGGGGGGGGGCGTCGATCGGCACGTAGTGCAAGAACCTTTTGTAGTAGATCAAAGTGCCGCCTCTAGGGCTGGTCAACCTATCATTTTTCACTAAGGTGTAGTTTGCGATCTTAGGATCGCGATGGCTAGATTTCGAAAAAGTCTCTTGTACTAACGTTACGTCTACATCTTGGTTGTTCAGGAAGAGCGCGATCTCGTCTTTTTGGTCTCTGAGGCCGTTAGCGTCAAAGAACGCGACAGTTAGACAGCGTGGTTTAGTTCTAAAATTCAGCTACGTTGATGTTGCTGATGAAGCTGCAGACTAGCGAGAAGTTAGCGGCGAAAGAGGATGAGCCTTGTGGGACGGGCTCCGATTTTGGGGCCTGGGGAGGCGGCACTGACCATGGGGCGATGAGTGTGCGGTTTCACCCAAGCGTTGGGTTTTGGCGCGGAAGGCGCGGGAAGGCTGGCATCTTGTTCAGCCGCCCCGGCGACTGGGGCGGGCTTGTTGGCGGCTTGAGGCGAGGATGTGGGCACCGAAGACGGTGCGGGTTTGGGGGCAGGCAGCCGAAAGCGAGACACACTGGCTTGACCCGCGCGTCCGGGACGGCTTCTACCTCCGCGCTGCCTCCTCCGCGGTGCTTTGGAACACTCGCGATAATTCGCCGGACGTTAAAGATCTCCTCGCCTTCCGGAGACAGGTCCAGGATGACAAGGCACAGATCTAAAATTCGTGCCTCGGACGACCACGCGCAGGTTATGTTCCTCGGGGAGGGCGTACGTGTGAAAGCTGACTTGTTTGGCGTGCAGGTGGTTTGTCACGCTTTGAAAATCCTCAGTCGTATTTACGAAAATTCGAATGCCCTGACCGGCGTTTTGCACCTTTGGGCAGTATATTTTTTTACAGTTCAACCAATTGGAAAGTTTATTCCATTTGGTTTTGTCTTGAACAATGATGGGTGGTGGCGGCTTTTCCCTACGTTCAGCAGGGGACCTAGCTGTGGGCTTGGCCGAAGGCTTGGGGCTTGAGCGCGCGCCGCGGGGGCAGGCTTTTTTTGCGGCGTGGCGGTGGGGGGCGAGGGGGCTAAGTTAGGCTCGGCTGCCTTTTTTGGGTCTGCACGGTCTCCATGTCGGAGCCTGATTCGGCGTCCAAGAAGACCGGAGAGGGGCCAAGGGTGGACATTGCGGAGGGCGCGGGGAACACGGCGTCATAAATTATGTCTATGGACACAGGGGTTGTAGGTCCGGTGCTCGGCGACAGAGGTCGTCGATCCGCACGGTCAGACAGTCGATAGGGGCCAGACACGCTGGGTAGAGGGGCCAGCTAGCGGCGCGGACTCGAGCGAGGGCTCGGGCGCGGGACGGGCATTTCGCAAGGAACACAGCCCAAATGTTGGGGCAGGCACGACTAAAAAAGTCGGCGAGTTCGTCTATCGTTATCGACGCCATTTTGTCGCCTCTGCTAACAAGCACAGATGTGCACCAAGCTGTGTGTGCCTATTATGAACACCTATACACCTAGCGCGTTGGTACGCTAGGGTGTGTACCTAGCTGTTGCCTAATGCAACAAGCAACACAAAAATTAAACATGATGGCCGCCTCTGAGGCAGTGGGTGTGTTTCACTCTACTTACGGTTGCCGATACCAGTACCAGGAAGCCAGGAAGGATAGTTACACACAAAACACTCTTTCTACCACAACAAGCCTTCACTGCACTTCACTGTGAGACTGCTGTCACCCGGGACAGCGTGCTTCGCGCACCACTGAGAGCGCACCAAAAGAGTCACCATAGACACAGCACCAAGCAGTACAGCATACTGGAGGCGTAATGTATTAAAATAAATTGTGCACATGAGCTAAGAGAGTGGAGAGACGGGAGTGAACTAGATCGACAGGTCCGAAGTCTACATAGCCCAAGCGCATAATGTTAACCACTGACTGATACATTTTAAATACGAATGCTGATTTGCCACTCACTTTGCAATAAAGGAAACTACTCGCAATAACAGCTCGTTTGAGACGTGTTTTGTGATTAATTTAATCATCGAAAAAATAAGATCTGTTTGTATGAGACAATAAAACATTTTAAGGACTTTAAGTTTAAGTTCGCCAGTTTGCCATGGTGATTTGTGGCGTTCATTTATAGTACATAACCCTCTCAAAATTGAGAGGTAACCTGCGCCTGGCCGTGGGACATTTTTAAAGAAATTGAAAGAAACGTTGTCTATGGAATAAAATATATTTAAAAGACACTAGTTAAAACTGAACCCGAAATTAAAAAAACAAAAAACGTGACGAATTACTAATTCTGTAACTTTGAAAAGTTAAGGGGACCAGCGTCTCGTGCTAAAGAGCTTTTGGTTTGATATATTTTCTATACTCTTTAAGATATAACAAAGATCAACTCTAAGTTCACCCCGAGGTTAATAAGTAAAAAAATTGTTACTTTCGTGTCAGTATACTTTAGGTTTTAATTTTTTCGTTTACAAAGGGATGAAAAAATTGATATTGCTATGAATGTAGCAATCGTAAAGTAATTAAAAGTAAATAAATCTATACATTAATACGTGAAGATAAATGTTTCTACCCCTTTTTAAGCATATTAATTTATTTATTCAGGCGCCAACAAGATATATGTAAGTTTTACACATTTTTTTATAAAACATCTAATCTTAAAACGAAACATGTAAACAAGTTTTATCTTAATTATAGGTAACCATGGCTAGGTAAAAATAACAAGAAGTAGATAACTTAAGAAAAAAGCTTAAGAAAAAAAGAAAAAGGAAAATTTTGAGATATGATATGATCTTGTTTGTGTCTTATCTAGCTTGAAGAGCTCTTCAAGCTAGGTAAGACACATCATTTTATTTTATTGAGCGGATATGGCCAAAGTAAATTTTACCAACATTAATATAATGGATTTCCGCAAAGTAACGCCTGATTCTATTAATTACCAGATTTTCCACTTAAATTTTGGGAGACTAAGTGCCAAATCGATATTCAATACTTTTTAAATTAAATTGTTCTGCGTCTGTTAACGGTTTACACAGGAAAAATGTCCCCAATTACTTTTAAAATATTTAAGTCTAAAAAGCGTGTATTTAGATATACACGGAAACTTATGGGGGGGTATGGAAATTCACTGGGTGAAGGAGTTGAGGACAGTCAAGCACACCGTTGAACAGCTTGTGCAATAACATGGAATCTATCAATAATCTACGATCCTCCATATAACCGCATCGCATATTTCATCAATCCGGTAATTAAAAAATAGTAATTAAAAACTAATAAAAACAACACATAATGAATGATATTTTATATAAGGAATAGGAATTTAGTAAGATGGTACTAAAAATATTTTAATTGAATTTGTAATATAAAATAATAATTTTAAAACGGCGGCTTGTCATTAAAATTGATATTTAGGAAGTAAAGTAAATCCAATCCTATTTTTTCCGCCCCAAGAATAAAATTATTTTATCGTCATTTCTCGCAATTTGTTAATACACATTTTTGTGCCAAAATATGTAAAATGGGCCAATGGAAAATCAAATATTATTTAAAATGTGAATTTTAGCACACCGTATCGTATGTTATATATAAAGTAGGTACGTAACGTACGACAAATCTAACAAAATTTCCGATAATTAGTTAAAGTAGGTGACAAAATACTTTTCAACGTCCGTTATCGTTAATCTAGAGCAAAGAGATTTAAATATATTACTACTACTTAAATGTCTTTGATCTAGAGTAAAAGGACATTTGACTGTTATTAGATATTAAAACAAAATATTACTAAACACGCTGAAAAATACGTGATACTCCTTGGAATACGTCTGAATAAGTACTAAATTAGAGTACCATCATAAACTTGAAATACGACTATGACATAAAAATTACAATCAGAATTGATTTGTAAAATAAGGCATAAAACTAATATCAGAAAATACAGAAGTACTCTTGTTATATATACTTCTATTCTATAGAAAGAAACATGTTACGTAACACTGACACCGGAAACGAGTATTGGAGTGTTTCTTAAATCACCATCAACTTCTAAGCCTTACAATTCCAATAAACTTTCCAAAGTAGAAAGAAGGAATGACTCAGATAACGTGTCTCGGGTAACGGGTCTAAGAGGCGAAAATTACTTACTTTTCGCCTTCGACTTTTTCCGAACTTTCTTTTTAACAACCAAGCCCGTTTTCTGGCAATAGCACTTCAACATTTTTAGGAACAGATGAACAGTTTCCATTACCTAATAAGTATTAAGTCGTAATAGTGGACCTCCACTAAATACGACTTAAAACATAAAAAAATAATGAACCCGTATAATTTACAAAAATAATATTCACATGAGGAAATATTTCCAAACCTCGGCATTTTATTATCGTCGTAGTTAAGAAATGTCGTTAAAATAAACTCTCGATATTCCAGTACGTAGAAAATATTGCTCTTTAACACTTTAGCAGATTCCTTTACCGTAGGTGCTTTTATCCATAGCTAATAGAGTATAAAGTAACTCCTTATATTCTCTTAGCGCGAGATGTAACCGACGGACCCAAGTGGAGTATTTCTTTTTCTCTGCTTTAATCATGTCGTAATATTTATCCATTTATTGCTGAACGTAACGAAACATCGGGACAGACATTGTTTCACTAAAAATGTTAGATGTTAAATTTATTATTTCATCGTATTTCAGTGGGAGATTTTATGCGTTTCTTTTTTATCAGACCGTAACTGTCCATTGTTGGGCATGGCCGTAATTGCTACACTTGGCAGTTAAAGCTACGGCACACTTGGCAGATGTGCCGTAGCTTTAACACTGCTCCCCGTCGTCGGTCTGGGTGTTTTACATTTGGCAATTATGCTCGATGATAAACCGCCATCTATCGGAGACCCACGACACCCATGGGATGAAATGGGATGACCTATTCTCATTCGCCGTCACCACATAGATTTTTATTTTCAACATACCAATAGTGTTATATGTATGACATAATAAGCAATAAATCGAATTAATAATGCCAGTGCTTTGACGTATCGTAAAAACAATAAAATGTTTCCAAATCAGCAAGCACTTTACTTAATTGAATTTTGAAAGCAAACAACACAAAATGAGATTTTCTTTACTACCAACTCAATTATAAATGATATATTATCTGTTCTATATGAAAATATACAAGGCCCTACTTATTGATGTAAATATTATAAATTTTATAACGAAATGGCAAAACTTCAGAAAACCAGCATTACCAGTGAACAACTATTTAGTAGCGCTGGGCTAAAAATACGATCCACTAAGAAAACGGCTAGAGGGTGATAAAGCTGCGATATTACTGTACATTAAATATAATGCACCAATTTTTAAGTTTTAGTTAGAATGTTCTACTTTAAATATGAACCTCACCTGCACCCGGTGCAGCCTGCTGACTAACGGATGAAGCTCAGACTACTGCCTGATGGCAGAAAATCCATCTAAAAACGCTGTACCCAATTTCTACAAGATTGTACTACGATAGTATCGGCCGTGCGCTCAACAGCCCGTTTGTCCAGCGTGGGGATTTTTATACCAAGTTAGACGATAAACGACCAAAATGAAGTAGTCGCCCTTATGAACTAAGATGGAATGCCCTCATTACACGTCAAATCTTCGAAATAATTTGTATGTAGGGTACAATTTTAGGATTCCAGCGTTGAGTTAACTTTTTAAATTAAACGTTAATTACAGATGGCAAAAAGTCACCTTTGTCAACAACTTTCAAAATAGGTCGTGGTCAAGTTTCAATCAAGCTCCACAGTCAGTGACATAAATTTTTTCTTTTCTGTGGCATCCAAATATCACTATAACGTATAAGAAGACCCGCCTGCCAAGCGTTGCAACTATGGCAAATATCCTCCCCTCCCCATATGAAGCAATATGTGGCGAGACCTGCGTTTAGCAGTGGACTTTCGATAGACTGTAATGGTACATTACTTGATAGTGCACACTAGGCACATTTTGGCACTTAACTGGCTAACTTAGTTGACGTCATTATTTATGTTTTCGTCAGCCCGTTTACAGAAATTTGTTGAATCTATCAGCATTAAATATGGTGCTATTCAGAAACCAATAAAACAAAATTAAACTTTTAAAAACGTAAAAGCCGCTAACTAAAAATAATAAATAATAATATACACATAACAACTTCAAAAGTCGCTGCTAAGACATAGTGTATAGAACAATTCAAGCCCCGAAGATTTTCCCTGAAGGACCCCTAAAGTAAAGCTTAAAATAGAGTAATTAAAATCGGTTCACAATTGATAAATCTATCGCGTAACATAAAAATAAAAAAGAACATTAGTCGAATTGAGTACCATATACTTTTTCTAAGTCGGTAAAAATAAGAATTACTTTTATTCATAGTCACGTTTAAACTTTAAATTCACTTAATAATTTTACTTCAACTATAAATAAATTACCTTGCGTTTTTATTACCTCTTTCAAATGAAAAACTTTTTGATCAAAATAGGAAAATTTTTCACTGTGAGAGAATTTTTTTGTTAAAACTGGTTAAAACGGTATTTTGCCTTATTCTATAAAGTATGAAGTTTAACAGAGATCCGTCAGAGCAATTTATTTAAGCTTTGGATAAGAAGCCAAGTGAAATTAGTGCCTGTAGCGCTATTTGGCTGCGCTGCACATTTTCCGGTGCCGCTGTTTTTACTTAGAGCATAGATAATGAAGCAAAATTTATAACTAAAACAACGTCTGATTAAGACTAAAAAAACTTAAAAGAAAATTGAAGTATTTAACAATATACATTCGTAATATTGCATTCACTATGCCTTAGTAACTAAATTTGTATAATACTTACTGGCGCTTTTCAAAGGCTTATAATATCCAGCGGTGGATGAAAATAGGTTGATGGAGATTGGAAACTTAAAAGATAAAGAATAAACTTAAATAATATAAAAATCAATGATTAATATCCGCGATCACTTTTACGAAAGAACGCGCGAGAACATTTTAGAAAGTTCTCTTCTTCTAGTTTAACTAAAATCCACGGATTTAGAATAAAATCGCATAAAATAATTCCTTCCTTAATAAAAAGTATTTTTTATAAATTTAAATAGATACCTATTCTTCATATACCTATATGTAGATTCAGTCCACTGATTATATAATATCACTGAATATTAAGTGGTTGCTGCTACCCATAAACACCCACATCCTCGATTAAGAATCAAAATGTAAAAGTATTGTCACCCCTACTGTTTTATGTTTTTTTATAAAACTGAAGTGACAAGCCATAATACGCTGCAGCGTGGCTCTGCCACGTACACCTTCTACTAATTTTAACTTATAAGACTCTCGGTATAGTCTGAATTGTATGCAAGGCAAGTTAGCGACCAAATGCTGCGCTTCATATCCCTCAATTATAACTTTTCAAGTGCAAAATGTTTGCGAAAAATAATAACCTGCCTGGCTGAGTGTGAAATAGAACAGTGCTTAAATAATTTTCGTATTTACATAGCTCCAGTCATAGAAGTGTGGATTAAGGATATAATATTACAAGGAAAAAACGTATATAAATTAACATTATATTTTTATACTACTCAAAACTAAAGAAGAACTGCTTTATTTTGATAATGTTTTAAAAATCAGAAATGTATTTCCAATAATGTTGATATTATTTCGTGAAGCCGCATTATTTTGAGTTAAATAAATATCCGTTTGTGTATTTTTGGTAACCCATACAACTTCGGTGGTTTGGCACACGCAGGTATTATCGAATTAACGTCTAGATTCAATTTCTCGGAGTATTTCTTAATTAGATCGCTAGTTGTTTTAAGCGTATTAGTTTTAGGGTCTGTTTTAACCTTTTTGTACGTACTTTCATCCGATAAAATTTGTTATATTTTAAAATTGTAATTTGCGCGGAGAATCGTGAGCTCTGGTCTGTTGCGTAAGCTTTTTTTTTTGGGAAGATTTAATTTCAGCGCTGAGCTTCGACGTAACATAGACGAAATGTCTTGACGTATGGTCTCTAAACTTTCATTACCAATATTATTTTTACAGACAATCCTCAACACTACTGATAATGTCTTCATACGGGATTTTTCGAGGTGTTATTGCAAAATTCATACCTTTGGCCAAAACTTTTCTAAGTTCTACTTTCGTAAAAACAGCATTGAACTTTGAAAACGGTTTCGGGGTGATAAAAAAGGATCGTAGGGAAAAACATTTAAATCGTTTAATAAGGATACCCGGAAGTCCTACGGATGAGGAAAATCGAAACACAACTAGGTAGTATTTGTGTGAATAAAATTGGAATTAAAAGCTCGAAAATTAAAAGACATCGATAAAAATTTATCTTGGAACGAACGCTGTTACTTTCAATTTACTAAACATACATACTTAAATTAACTTCATGGAAACGCTAGAACTTGATAAAAAAGAAAATTATATTTTCACAACTTTATCAATGATCTACGAAAATATTGTTATTTTCAGGACCGACTCTCCTGTAAAGTCGTGGTTTTTTTCACTTTAATTAGTATATGTAGGACCCGTCGGTTAGATAGTGACATTATTTTTATTTACACTAATATAATAAAACTAAAATTTATACTTAGACCTTTATAATAAACGTTAAAGTTTATGGGTTTGTAACAGATGATGTCTTTAAATACTAGTTAAATTTTCATTCTTTCTTTCTTTCATTTTCATTCTATTAGAAAAGAGACACTCGTCTCGGACATGTCATATTTTTGGAAAAAACATTAGGTTCTACTACGACTATGAATAATTTAGCTTATTCACAGAGCTTCACATACTATCATGTAGACTTTCATTGCGTTTGATCAGACTGGTCATTCAACAAATTTAAGCAATGCTTTTTTGTAATCTCCTAGGTTCTAAGTTAAGGTTTTGAATCGCATTTTAGTCAAATTAACCACAATATTTTTAATTTTTACCTATATGTTTACCGTGTGGTGGCAGCGTTGTATATGCCTATGGGCCTTTCTTCCACTATCCATCAGGTCGATTGTATGCTCGTTTGTCACCCTTATTCTATAAAAAGCGTTAAAGATCCATCACTCCATTATGTTGGTATTTTTCGCCTGACGTAAAATACTCAGACCAGTGAATTGCAGCAGCGTCAAAGTTGCGAGAAGTATGCCTGGTACTGCGATTGTCTGTAATTATTATGCAATCCGCTTGCAGGATGTAAATTTTTTAATTTAAAAAGTTTAATTAAAAAATTTACATCCTGCAGAACTGTTCTCCTACTGTAAGTTTTATGTGGTGTGCCACCTAGTTATCTTAGAGTTACCCCTCTTAAATGGTGGAGAAAGTCCTCTATATGAGAATATACTAAAAAAAACCTCATGATTTTACCTAGTTTGTCTAAACATACCATTTTGTCAGTGTTACTTAAAATACTTAATTAATAAACTTTTTCATAATCATGACTGTACATAATTCAATACGTATGCTCACTTTGAGTGCAGCCCTCAAGGCCATTGCAGTGCGAAGGTAATTGCCGCTATGCGGATATAAAAGAAACCATCGCTTAAGCCCAATGCATGCTGGCGAACTTTTTTACATGTCCTTAAAATATATTTATTTATTTAACTTCATACAACATGATGTATAGTCAGACTTAATGCCTGAGGTATTCTCTACCAATCAACTTTTGGGCGATGCAGAGAAAATATTAAGTAGGTGTGTAAAATGTAAAAAGAGGAAATATGAATTAAAGTAAATAAATATAAAACAAAATAATACATATACATAAACCCATACATAAACTTGCATATCCAAAATTATTTAATATATGCTTAATATTACTTCGAAATCATATACATATAAAAATGAATAAATTACATAAATTATATAATTATATATTTTATATACATTACTAATTGAGCTACTAATGATTCTTCTGATGATTCTGCAAGTTTATTAAAATAAAATTCGCGAATTTTCTTCAATTGAATGCGTAACGATTGTTAGCAGTCCTAATTTCAAGAGGAAGTGCGATACAGAGGAGAACAGATTGTACGGTGAAGGATGAATATAGAAAGCTAGATATATGAGAGCGACACTTACTTAAAAGCTTTATTTATTTATTTTTAATTTAATTAAAACGGTTAAACCAATTACATTAATTGAAGACAACATATTAATTCTTCTCGCTCATAAAACTTCAGGCATTCAGAAAATATTACCGTTCATTTATCCGCAAACCGGTCGCACTCAGGATTTGTGTCCAGGAGAGCATTAAGTGCGGGAGGAAATGTGGAACAGGCGAGTTGACGCGCGCAACGGTGCATGCCCATGGTACGGCAAAAAATTTATTCTAAATTTATGCTTTTTTATTTATGCTTAGAAAAAGTATCAGCAAAGAAAAAAGACTTCTAATCTATCTAACAGCATATGCTGTAGAACTAAGTCTGCTAGCTTATTTAGATGGAACTTCGCGACAATTGTAATTCCAAAATCGACAAGACTTAATTCCTCCACTTTTTGAATTCAAATGTTTAACATTAGGTATCATTTTGTTTTGATGCCGTTTAAAAGTAAATTGTTGACGTTAAA
Source organism: Parnassius orleans (assembly GCA_029286625.1). Lineage (NCBI taxonomy): Eukaryota > Metazoa > Arthropoda > Insecta > Lepidoptera > Papilionidae > Parnassius > Parnassius orleans. The sequence continues at coordinate 196,573 of JAGSMP010000305.1, read as the reverse complement.
CCAATGTACTAATTTCGATAGTCTTCACATCGTCATAATTTAATAATTATCGTTTGGATTTATAATTTAATGAAGTATCATCAGGAAATAATACTATATCGTGAATGTCCCCTAAAAGATAAGAAAAGTCATTAATGTAGATTGAAAATAGGATTGGACTGAGAACTGAGCGCTGAGTAATACCCATCGATACTATTACCCCGGAGGAACTCTTAACAGTGATACTGACTTTTTGAGTTCTGCATGTAATTAAACATAAGATCTAATCGCAATATGTACTTAAACATATGTCTAAGCACAATATTTTTTACACCGTTATGTTTTAGTTTTCCGAATAATGTCTCGTGATGAACATGGTCGAAGCCTTTGGAAAGGTCGCAAAAAATACCTAAAACGTCCTGTGAATTCTGAAAAGCTATGAATCCTCCCATCTTGCCTCTCGCAAGTATATAAGACGGGTGACCTTTAGGAAATAGACTGTGCTATAATAATATTATGTTATTTGATATTAGCCTGTAATCTGTCAATTTCTAGACAAAGGCCCTGTGTCTGTGATACCCTAAGATACATTAAGATCGTGGTACCCTATGGTACAAAACTACAAAAATTGGTGCATTTAAGAAGCTCCTTGATGTACTAACTCTTAGATACAAATGCCATATTATAATACTCTATCTTTAGACAGAAATTACAGTAAATATTTCACCGTTGAACATGGGCCTCTCTCACCATTATAATAAGTATAAAAATTTAAAAGTTAAAGTTACAGCCTATATACGTCCCACTGCTGGGCATTGGGATCCTCTCATTTCTGAGAGGGTTTTAGGGTAAGGAAATGTCCGCCGCGCAGCCCCGATGCGTGTTGAGGAACTTCATATGTCTTCGAAATATTTTTTTTCTTATTTCTCAGCAGGTTTCCTCACGATGTTTTTTTTTTACCGCCGAGCACGTGGTAAATCAGCACTTACACGACACGAGCAGTGCAGTGGTAGATCAAGGGCTAAGCGCTCGTTGTAATTTTCACAGTACTTGAGCAACCCGGGTTGGATCCCCGCTGGCACCAATCAAATTGTTATAAGTATAATCTATATTTATTAAGCTTAAAGTGTAATATAATTGCACGCATATTTGTACATACATGGTTATGACATAAATAGTGATAAATTGATGACCGCATTCTATTGTGATAAGAGTACGTACGAGAGTACACGGTTTTAGTGGAACTCAAAGCCTACTATGCTTTGAGTTCCACTAAACCAAACGCCTAAATTGTTACTTGTCATATCTACATCCAAACTGCAAGCTCGTGATTACTCTTTTACTTATATATGCGTTTCCATTTCCTTTTCCATCGCCTTTTACATTTCATAAAACAAGTTTTAGCTTTGTAAAACACTAATTTAGATTTATTTGCTAAGTTAGCTGGGTGTTTATACTGCCTTTCCTGTTAATATATACTAATGTTTTATTGTTTAATCAAGATATTGTATACTATGTCAGTTATTTAGCCCTTAAATTTAAAAACAAAAATCTTGTAATCTGTACAAACTCTATTCCTTATTACAAACTCTAAGCTGCTTGTTTGGATTTCATGGGACTCAGTTAATATATTTTCCCGAGATTCTGGAACATTTTCCTCATTTGCATATTCCTTAAGAATTGTATACGTTAATGCGTATATATAATCATTTTTTACGATAATGGCAAACAGTAATATTTTTAGAGAATATACTTTTTGTATTACTTAAAAGAAATATATAAATAAAAATAAATAGTGGCATAATCCAAATCTTTTGCGTGGCTAACTAAGGCCGTATTGTATCACAGGTTGTTGCAACACAGATATTCTTTAAGTTCTAACGGTTAAAAAACCTTTTTAAGCGAAAATGGTTAGCAATAAGCGATACATATGTATGTTGAGAGTCCTGTAATATGGTTAGACGACTTTTTTTTCTAAAATTTTGCTTAACAATAACCCGCGTTAGCTCTTACTCTCTAGTATCTTGACCTCAGTATTTTGCCAATTAAGTAGGAAAAGAAAATCGTGAATCACTTTTGAACCATACACAACTCAAAAACTATTAGACCTACACAATTTTATAATTTTGCATACCCAATAAGTAAATTTTATACATTTAGTTTTCTGTAACCACTGACAACAATGAGGCACTCGAGCTCGACTCAGGCTATTTCTACAGTTGGCTCAATTGAGAGGCTCACAATATCCTTAAGTTCTTTATTTAATAATGACTTATTCGCGAATATTAAAGATCCACAGTGTAAACTTTTTTCTCTATTGAAAGTGTATACAACCTGGTGATTACTGAAATTAAACATAAATTTATAATTTTAGGGCAGGGAGGCGGTAAAATTTATTAACTTTGTGTCTTAATGATCAAATTATTTTTAAACGAACTTTTACTTTTATAAAATGTTTGCTTATTGACACCGGTGGCTTTATTTTTATATATCATGGAACACCGAAATTTTACCGAGGAAGAGATATTGAAATTGAAATATTGAAGGCAATAGACATTTATTTATATTCACATACATATTAAAAGCTAACAGAAGCATCTATCCAAAACGCTTATAAGATTAGATTAAGTGCGTGCTTAACATTATGTCATTAAAACAATTAATTTTCACTAGCGTTATTTTAGTCATTACCCATAATAAACAAGTTGAATTTATATTATAGTTTAAGAGCCAGTGAGCGGCAGACTTACGGTATTTCAATAAGCTTCACGTTTTTTTTTCAATTAATCCCCTATACCTGAGGTACATGAAATTGGGACTCTTTAGTTTGACTGGCGGTTGATATAGCTCAAGTGTGAAAGGTGTAAAAAAATGACTGAAAAAAACGTGAAAGCAATAAGTCTGCCGCTTTGAGATCTCGAAATATTCAATAAAAGTTACTGAAAAATAACATTGGCAGACACCTATGGCGGTACCAAGTTCATGGCAGACAGGTTGACAAGTACAATTTTTACTTTACAATTTACGTTATATCAATGAAGCTGCAATAAATTGCATTGTTGCATATGTTGATGATAATATTATTTCACATATATATTTTGCATTGCAGACATATATTGAGGTCCTATCATCCAGGCAGACAACGAACTTCAGTGGCGTCCATAAGCGCGTACTTATAGCACTCGCTCTAATCCAGTCTTCTTTTCTATTTTTGTTTGGAGAAAGGGCCCATGTCTGAGTTTTATTTTACTCATAAGAAAAGAACATCTGTTTTTGGTAACGGTTATATCAAATCTTTTTAGTATGTTTTTGTACTTTGGTAGGGAATCAAGAAGGAATCCCTGAAATTCCTCAGATTCCTGAAGTAGGCAGTTCATTACGAGATGTTATTCCTAAAATGGTCAAACAACGCAAAGGTGAGTGATGTACTCGCCATTGATGTTAGTACCGTATCCTTATCCAGTTGCTTGAACAGCGGTTTCGTAGTAGTATGCAAAACCAATTGTTTAGACCGATGTTTTTTTTTACTTTATTACAAAAAAAAACATAAACGACACATATTTATATCATTAAATAAAATTTAATACAAAAGAGTCGTAGAGTTCGTAGTGCTTAGTGACATGCTGGAAGCTGCCGCGATTCATCGCAATGTTGCTAATCCAATGGCACTAATCCAATCGTCATATTATGAAGTTCGTAGTCTCGCTACCGGGACAATGGCTTAGCAGCACACCGGGAATAGTCGGCTTACAACTGCAAGAAAAGACAATTTCACAAATTACGGTGAAAAGTCAATCAAGGTGTAAGCCATCACGGTTGGTTTTGTAGCTGCAGTCCAGTACCAGGTCCGGGTAAGCGATCAAAGTGTGAGGTGAAGATTGAACGATGTCAACCCTCATGCTCGTAAATCACTTCGGATTCCAGAACTAATACGGGGCAAACGCGGACAAAGATTACAACGGTCAAATCTTTTTAGTTTTAGTTTAATTCTTCCCCTAATCACAAAAAAACATAAAATTTTATTTTACTTTGTAGAAACTTGCCAACTACTTTAATTTTTACTTTTTATAATGTGATAATTATTTCATTTCCTGTTAGAGAATAAATATTGTGCATTTTGATATATACTTTGTTTCATAAAATTCTTGATATTTCAAGAAATTTTTTGAAGTTTCTCTTCAATCTATACAAATAAATAAAATTGAAGTGTCTGTTTGTAATGTCAAAATTACAGTTTTTTACTAAATGCATATGAAAGTATATACGGTACTTATGTCTGTCTGTTTGTTCCGGCTAATCTCCGAAACGGCTGGACCGATTTTGACGGGACTTTCACTGGCAGATAGCTGATGTCATAAGGAGTAACTTATTTTAGAAAAGGAACTAGGGTTCCTCGCAAAAAAATTAAAACCCTAAATAACACGCGGGCGTGTTATTTATAACCGTGTTATTTATATACACAGCCCTAGTGTGTGTTTATAGAAATGCCTTTTTAAACAAATATTTGAAACGCGTATACTTACATACGCGTATATATACGAGTAAATACTTACATAACTGGAACACTAGTTTATCTGATAAACTAAATCAATATTGGAACACAGTAAACTGTATTTGCATTATATAGAAGCAATAAATTTGTTGTATAAAGTGTCTCCCACACACAAGCGGCTTGCGGTGGCGGCCACAGTGGTGGCCAGTTGTATTGGCTTGCAACGTAAATGAGTCTGCAAACACGTGTGGCCATATCGCGGCCTGCGAGCGGCTGACCGCGGCCGCGTGCCCCGCCTCCTCCGTCATCGCGTGTTTTTGCGAATTTGCAACTGACCGCGCGGCCGTGTCGGTGGCCGCGCGGTCAGTTGCAAATTTTTACAAAAGGCCGCGGGTACCGCGTTAAAATACCTCTAAATACAGAGATTTAAATAGAAACAGTGCAAAATTATCCAGTACTTTATGATACTTCACACCGTGATTACAAAAATATTAGGATTAAAAATAAAATATGGTATAATATTGCTAAATATAATAAGAGTAATAAGACTACGTCACGGTTACCCATGTTGACTGACGTCCGATCGTAGCACAGACACCACAGCGAATGTAGCTTCAGGCCGCCACTGCGACCGCGGTGGTGTGTTTTGCAGCGGCTGGAGCCGCGGCTCGCGGTTAGTCGCCACCGCAAGCCGCTTCTGTGTGGGAAACGCTTAAAGCGGCCTGCGGATTACTGTTTACGTCATCGATCGTACATAGCTGAATGTCATCTGATTCACAGAAGAACCCGTATTATTTATATCTAGATAGTGTGGTGACTATTTTGTTGCATAAATATGAATCAAGTACTTCGATACAATAATATACATATTACTCATTAAAAGGTGTTAAAATAAAGAGATTTCGTTTCTCAATTAAAATACAAACGCAGATCCGTTGTCACCTCTGAGGACTAAGATGAAATGCCTCGCTACTAGGATCTTCGGTTCTCGTTCACTCTCAATGTAAAACACAGCACGTTATGTTGCTATTTTACGTAGATATTCATTTTGTGCGAGCGACGCCCATCTCCGGTGGAGCTGCCCCATTTGCGCTGCAACACTAATATGATGCAGCATAGCTCTACGAAACACAGCAGCATTAAACTGCTATTTGACGCTGGTATTATGTGAGAGCGTGGTTCTTCCCCGCTCGAGCTGACCCATTCGTGCTGCATCTAAATTTAGCTGCAGCGTGACTCTACCACGTAAAAAAATTGAACAGAGCACCACAATTGCTCGTTATCTACCAAGACCCAAGACAATTATTAAAAGTCAATTAAAACTTGAATTCATCTGCTACCGCAAGGATGCCTACAATATTAATTCTGTACTTAATGATATCAACTCCTTTAATGTCGTATATACATGTTTAACCACTATCTTTTTTTAAGTTATTTCATGAACAATATAAGTACGTTACTTTGTGTTAAAAACTTATGTCGACTTTAAAAACCTAATAACTTCAGGATTGACTGTTAGAGAATGCCATAAGCCATTAAGTCCGCTTTTTATTTACTTTTTATTTTAAGGTGTATTAAAAAGATTAAACAAATATATAAAGGAGACAGTTTCTTTTTGTATGGAGAATGAGCCCACCAAAAACTGTGATGACTCGTAATGAAATGTATGTAGATTTATTCCTTATAAGCTCTAGATTATTATAGTAATATTAGTTGTACCATATATAAAGGGAATACTGAGAAAATAACAATCAAACGGCAATCTCATTATAACCTAAAATCCCATACTGGCGACTGTCTAATAGTTTTTATTGATATCCTATGTTATAATAGTGCACTGTGAATAATAAAAAGTATAAAAAAGTTGTAGGTTCTTCGAATTCTTAAGTACTACTTGGTGGATGGAATTTTTTTTAGTAGTACCGGAGTAAACAGTACGAATAAACAGACGCGGTGATGTATTGATTCTTAACTGTATTTATTATTTATTGGGGTGTATTGAATATTAAGCACAGAATACATTACAAATGTATTCAAGTGAAGCTACAAGTAAGTCAAAACTATGCTCAACTAATTCTAAAAACAAGCACACATCTACTTATTTATCTAATATGTTTTGCAACCAGTAACACGGTTTCAGGTGCATGTGTGCATCCAACAGGGAACTTTTAAGGGGTGTTTTGCGAGTTTTACCTCTACAGCGATTGAAAAAATAAAAAGCACATAAGATGTTTTGAACCGGTCGTGTTAGGTTAAAAAAAACTCTGTATTGTCACTGTATTTGTTATTGTAAAATCATCACATTCTTAAAGCAGTATTAAAAGTGACACATGCCACCAGGTGCAGTGTCAGGACATTGTTATTAATATGTATTGATTGAATAACATTTTTACATTCCAAGCACCATTAAAACCAAAATGACTCGATAGTAACATATCCGATATTAACCACGAAAAATAAATAGCATGTAAGGTGTTTTGAACTATTTGTGTTAGGATAAAAAGAAACACTGTATTGTCACTGCATTTTTATTGTTTATTATTGTAAAATCATCATATTCTTAAAGAAGTCTATATATTATAAGTATCACAGGCCGCGAGGTGCAGTGCCAGGACATTCTTTTAATATGTGTTGATTGATTAGCATGTTTACATCCAACCACAATTGCAGCTAAAATGTAAAATTCTCGAGTAGCAGTCTCGTACCGGTAAGCTCAGTGTGGGGCGGCTACCCTCTAGATGGAGTGACGACACCACAATTGTAAATTCCTTCTGAATTTAAGCAGCGTCTTCCTATTAACAACTACCAATAAAAAAACTGTGGTTGCCGACTCGTCTACTAAGCATGGGTTGTGAATATAGATACTCTGACAGACACTTTTAACATAGATTTGTGTATATTTTGTGTGATTTTATTTATTTATTACCAATGACATAACACTTCAATACTTTGACACTTTTAACCTTTTAACATACTAATAAGAATTGTGTTTGTCATTTGTTTTAGGTAATTTAACATAAATTATAGATTTTCCAAAATTCTAGGAGCAAAAGTAAACTTGTATTATACACTCACATATACTTTTAATTAAACTCGTCAGTTTTCATTTTCGAATGTCATTGGCAAATTAAATACATAATGTGGAATATTTGGCTAACCTGTATAATATAATCCAACACTTGTTGCATTGATTAGACATTGACATATGAATTTGTTAGTAATATGAAGGGATAAGTACTAAAACATGTATAGATCGTTAAGTATCTGTGGGTGTGGGTCGTTTATTATTATTTCTAAAAAATCGTACCATATCTTAATATTCAGTAAAAATAAAATAAAATGTAATACATTATAAACGAAAATTAGTAGTTTCCGTTTCCGTAGTATAATATTTTTGGACTAGAACTTCGAGAGTGACAAAAATAAGATATATTTCACATAAAAGTTTGAAACTTTAAATCAATTGTAGGTTTTGTACAGTTGAATTCTTCGCATTCCATAAGATAAGACGCTCACCACTTGAGAAATCCACAAATATAAAAGTTGGCGCACATCTGCTCCTGTCTCGGCTAGTTATTGTCTTCGCACAGTGCGTTGAAATCCACAAATATTATTTAATTGTTAAAATCGCAAATAAGTACAAAAAACAGCAGCGTAACGAATGTCAATGTCGTAAAGTAATACCCGGCCGCCAGCACAGACATAGATATGATGCTTATATAATGATAATATGGCCTTCGGTTATTACCCAGCACGGAAGTCAATGACAAAATAGCGTTTCGTTCCACGGTGTCTTTGAACCATGTTATATGATATAAGCTAACACTTTTAGAAATAGGATAAAAATCTCAGTGGTATCCCTTTTTAGTAATAAATATATAATATACAAATAAGTATAAATATAATATGTATATAATAAGTTATCTTTGTAAAAAAAACATTTTTCTTTTAATAGAAACTGCAAAAATGATTCATTACACGCATTTTTCCCATATTACATTAACCAGAACACGGAATATCAAAACCACTCATTTTTTTTAGATTTATTGATTCCGTTTAGATATTCATAAAATCTATAGGCCATTTATTATAATAAATTGGTAACTTTTTTTTTGTATTTAATACCATTAAGGGTCGTCAAAATTTCTAGTGGGTCCAAAAACGACTGACCCTTTTCAACCTATTTAGTAGCCTATGAAGACAGCGCTACTTAATAGCGTTATACTCAATCTTCAGTTAATTTATGTTAAATCATATAAATCTTTCTTAATATTATAATAACCCATTTTAAAGTAAGTATTTGTTTAATGAAAATTTTAAACTTGCTAATAGATAGGCATTGAACATTTTCGGGGATTTTGTCGCTAAAGCGTGTACAATTACCCTATGAATAAATTATTAACTTTGTGGTATCGGGTAACTAGCATTACATCGATATATTTTGTACTGTTCATTTAAAAAAATGTTATGAATATTCGTATATACAGTATCTAACAAAAACCCTGTGGTTCCCATTGAGTGCGTTATCAGAATCAGTATTCAAATGTATAGAAATAAGTTTACCATGAGGTTATTAGCAGATTCTACAAAGAACTCGTACTAGGAAGAAAACTTCTAGTAAATCGCACACTAGTGTACCAGATGATGTGGATTTGAGATTGATTTTCATGGGTGTTGTAGATGCAGCTATGGGCTATACCAGAAAATTATAGCTTCAAATAGATGGCAGTAAAACTGATTCGTTGACGCCAGGCGTAAAATGCTAAGACCAGCGACGGGTAGAGCAGTATCAAAGGTGTGAAATGCCTGGTACTGCATTCGTCAATCCGCCTGATAAACATGACCAATGTGGCAAATCCTGCCTACAACGGGAGAAGCCCATGTCCAGCAGCGATCCTATACGGGAAACCATAACAGATGACATAAGCTTATCGTAAATATATTGATAGGCGAAAGCTTTTATATTTTTTGTTACTTTCCTTTGCAAAATCACAATAATTTAAGTTATTGTTGACCCCATTTTAACCCTTCTACAAAACAATATAGTTTTAATATCAGTCGCGTTTTCTGGTAGCAAAACCCCATACAAATAAAGGCTATTAAAATAATCTCAACCAATCCAGCTGTTTTAAAATTGACGAGACTTCTAATCTCTCGTAGAACAGATACTGCAAAAAAGCCTGTTTACTTACTAGTTTGATCATAATACAAGGTTTCGCGCCAACATTAGTTCCAATGAAAACATACGAGAGAAAACCTACGAGGTTTTTATCTTGATGTTAATGCTTAACATCTGGTGCTATAAATTTATATTTTTAGTTTTATTGCTATTTAAAAATAAAACGTTAAATCTATTTTAATATGGATAATACTTATCCTGTTAAAAAACTGACCATTATAATTAAATGTATGTTACGCATATTATGCCAAACAAGAACAGAATTAAACCAACAGAATTAAAAAAAATTGTTACACAGTGAATATTTTTTTGAAATACTTTTAAATTTACGTTAGAAAATATAAAATTAAATTTTCATTATATTACAATGTATTTTTATTTAAAAAAAAAAGTGACATTTCATTATGGCAAGGTTTTGATAGTTCATGTATAATGTTTACACGTAAAATTACCGCCGCAAGTGTGAAAAATTGACACCTCTTTCTATTAACTACTTCACGTTACTTAATATTTGATCGTAAGTAGTCTGAATAAACGACCGACCTTTTAGCAATTGACTGGGTTATCCCTCGCTATTGAAGTTACAGTTTTCGATCCTAATTGGTTAAATTTATACATGGTAGAGCCATGCTACAGCTATATTAATAGCATAGTTGTAGCACGAATGGGTCGGCTCGACCGGGGAGGACCACACTCTCACAGAATACCAGCGTAAAATAGCAGCATAATGCTGCTGTTTCATTTGGTGAGTGTAGAGAACCGGATACCCTTTTTACTGCAAAAGAGGCATTCCATCTTAGTCCTCACGGCTGACAACGCATCTGCATTTTAATCACTAACGAGGATAGATGTAGATGTCTATGGGCCACAGCAACCACTTACTATCAGGTGGACTGTGTGCTCGCTTGTCACACTTATCCTGTAAAAAATTCGAATGACATTGAATCTTTCTACTGCAATTTAATTATCATAACTTTAAAATTTAAATTTTTAACTATTAAATTGGTTTTCACTTTGTGACTTTATATGATGTAAGGGGGGAAGAGATATTTCATCAAGTGCGAACTTCATTTAGGCTATTGATAGGAAACTAAGTAGCTTGTCTAGCTTAGTGGGAATGAGCCTTAGCAAAAAATGAACATCTGTGTCTATTAATGCATTTAACAAAGCTAACAACAGCTTTTTTATATGTGATGTGATTTTGAAGAGAGACTTGCTGAGAAGCTAAGCTAGAAGAACCCACAACCGTTGGGGAAGAAAGGTGTTGTTTTTTGCCGCTTCACACGGTCTCCCCGCTGTAGGGCCTTGTTGAAGCGATGGCGTTTCATTTGAGTTAAAAAAGTGCTTTTAAATACAAATTCGATTAAAATTTTGACTTTGGCTTAGACTTTGTTCGAGTGGCAGCATTTTACTTATGGCCTATGTTTTGAGACTGTAACTTATAGTCATCGGATCTTAATGAAAATTGTAAAATTGTTGTTTGTTTATTTCTAGAATACGTACTTTGATATTTTGATCGGAGATTCTGTTTAAGACTTGATTTTTTATATTTAGTCAATATTTTTTTTTCTTATGAAGTGAAGAGAGAGTTGGATTATTTATTTTACATATTACTTTTATATTTTTACGCCAACCTAAAGGTTAACTTTTAGGTATATCTTATTATATATTATTTTGTTTCTTTTTTTTTTTACTTTCTCTACGTTCATGCCTAATCCATACATTATCCAGTATTAAAGGTTACACTTGGTTTTCTTAAATTATTTTTCGCTTTTTTTTGATTTTTGTATTTCACATTTTTATTCATGTACACCACTCCCACACAATTTTCTTTCAATATCGTTTATGTTATTTATATTTACCTGGTTTAAGTACTACATTTCACCAAATCTTATAACTTTATCTTTACTGCTTTTATCACCTAAATAAGTTCTTATCGCTTACGAATGCAATTTGGTTTTTAAATTTTTGTGGTTTAATTGTAGGTCGAGAAGAAACAGCATGCAAAAGAAAATAAAAAACAAAAATAAAAAAGGAACGATTAACGCTATCGGTTGAGGCACACCTACATAATAATTTTAATGTCGCTTTTAAATAAAAGTAATTTAATACTAAAATATAAAATTGTGTAAAACAACGTAAATTTTTTGGGATATTATATCATCACCCCATTGAATTCAAGTTTTATATATATTTTAGTTTTCTATAGAGCTACGATGAGAACTGCAATTTTCGAAGAAAGCAACTAAGAAAAACACTGTAGATAGCACCACAGCCAGCTGCCGTCCGAATTAACGAATGTTCACGGATCCCCTAGAGGTGTTTCAGCTATTGCAACCACCGCCGGTCATCGATCAGCCTTCAGCGTCATGCCGCAGCCTAGGCCAATGCAGCTAAATGTCAGTTATATGAAAATCCTATCCTAAATTCCCTTAAATACTCTTTAATTTAGTCATTACTTGTACTATATTTTCATACAGCGTTAAAAAAGAAAAAACTGTTGCTCAAAAGAATATTACGTAGTTTATACATCAATAAATCATCTCAATCAATCAATCATCAAGAGTTCATCAATTTTACCCAAATTCATATATTATTCTTAGCTTCTCTTCTTAAAACTTAATTAACATTAAAGGTAGGTAAGATAAAATCAGACGAAGTTTTGTATATAATAAAACTTACTCTACGGATTTGATCGCGTATATACATATTTTAACTAATTTTTTATTCCGGACATAATCAAAAAGGGGCTGTGAGGTTTTTTTTAATATCCTGATGTCAACCCAGGATACCTCCAGCTTTTAATTATTTTTTTCCGATCTAAGCAGATCGGCCATGTAGTGACAGTGTAGAATATAAACTACCCCATGATGTACCGTGGGTGACGTAAAAGGCAACTGAGGGAAACAAACCAGGAGATGGACAGCAGTCTTCAATATTTAAAAAAAATTAGGTTGCCAACCCGCCTGCCAAAGGTGGCAACTATGGCAAATATTCGCGCTATGAAGCAATCTATGGGGAGGGCCTATGTTCAGCAGTGGACTTTGATAGGCTGTAACGGTAACGGTAACGCAAAATGAATTTACAGTGACTAGAAGTCTTGAAATGATACGCTTAAGTTTGAATTTATTTATTAACTATAGAATCCCAAGCAGCTCAGCCATCTTTTTTATGCAGTTATAAATTAGAATGTTTTTTTTTAATATTTCAATAGCCTCACGAATTATTATTGGTATGAAACAGTGTTCTGTTGCGACAATTTGTGGTTTATCATAAATGATTTAATATCGGACGATCGTGAATATCACAGATTGCAAACTTCGTGAACATATTATTCTCAAATGTAGCTTGTCACATTAGTTTTATTAAAAAAACCTACGGCCTTCGCTTCCGTGGTATTGACTCGGTGAAAACCGAAGGACTTCGCTCAGGTCTCGAGACATACTTAATGTTTATTACAAAATTATTAAACCTTAACTACTCAAAGAAATTTAAAATGATTTTATCGTTTAATTAAAAGAAAGTAAGTATTCCAATTTCCATGTGACTGGATAGCAATCAGCCAAACAGAATTTATTATTTATATTATATAACTACCCCAGAAAAAATAATTGTGGAAATATCGTTTTAAATTTGAAGAGTTATATTGTTTAATTAGGAATGATAATACATTCATTGAAGTTGAATGTAATAATTTCCTGAATGTACTTAATATACTCTTTGGATATAATATAAATTTCAAATAATTTATTTATTTTCAAATAAATTATTAATAATATTATTATTAATAATTTATTATTAATAATTTATCGGTACGATACGCGCGCCACCTATCGTAAGTTAATTGTACTATGCCTATAACCTTCGCGCAAGTGTAAGCAATAACTTGACAAAGTTTTACCGCAGAAAATACGAACAAACAAAAAATAATTTACATGTATTAGATATATTATGTAATATAAATAAAATTTAAAGTTAAAACAAGATTCAAAATGTAATAATTATTTTAGCAACACCAGTTTTTTATACTAAGTTACTTTTTTGGATTTTATGGGAAAGTATAAAGTAGAATAAAAGACTAAAGCTACTTCTGAATTTTATTATATTTAAATTGAATGTGGATGGTCTGCCGTTTTTTCTTTTAAATGTTCATAGATCTAGCGATCAAATGACCTGCGGCGTCTCATTTTAAATTCAAATTTAAAAGCGGATTTTTTTTTAATTTAGCCTAATATGTGAATAATATAGTCCCATTTTTTTCAATATCGTCATCATCATCATTACAGACTTTCACAAGTCTACTGCTGAACATAGACCTATCCCAAGATACTACAAATCCCGGGTCTGAGTCACATGTATCCATCGACTTCATGCACCACCAGGTATATGAATATAATTTTACTATCATGATATTAGATGATGTTTCCAAATATCATATCAAAGTTCACAACGTAAAAGAAAACAGCCCGCATGATGACGTAAAAAAATATCAGGGACATGTGAATACCCACCAACATCCATTGGGACAATACAGTGAACTATTCCCTGTTCCATATACCCTTTCACAATTGAGAGCAGGCATGCGTTTATCAGTGACATGTTTAAAGGCTGTAATTTAATCACTACTTTAGCACCAGTTATATATTATACTCTTATAAGATAGGGGATTCGATTAGAAATCAAAATGCAAATGCTTTGTCTCTTCAGAGGGCTAAGGTGAAATGCCTTGTTACCAGAAAAACATACGAAACAAAGCAGTATTATGCTGGTTTTACGCTGGTATTTTGTACGAGTGAGGTTCTTCTCTGGTCGATTCAACTAACATATATTATGCTTCAGCCATAAAACATGCATTGCACATTGCACAAAATCTAGTGATGAAAGAGAAGCATGATGTGATATATTATAATAAAATAATACCAGTAAATGTTTTTTTATAAAGCAGGAGTGATTAACGAACACACGGTCCATCTGATGGTAAGTGGATTCTGTGGTCCATAGACGACTACATCTTTCAGCGATTAAAATGCAGATGAATTGTAACCCCTGATGAGGACTAAGATATAAGGACTCGTTAACAGTAAAAAGTCTTCGATTCTCTATACTAACCGTTTATTCGCGGACAGGAAACTGTTATGAAATAAAATGCAGACACGTTGTCACCCCTGGCCCTGAGGACTAAGATAGGACGCCTCGTTACCACTGAAAAAGGTTATATGTGTTAGACGAAAGGTTATACGTTGTTACCTTGCTGCAGCATTATTATGGTTATAGCGCGAATGGGCTCGACCGGGGAAGGACCACGTAGTAACTTTTACCACAATAATAATTATATCTTTTAACAAAAAGTAAAACCGACTTCAATTTGCTAAAAAAGAAGTTATTTATTTGCTACCCTCAGTGGTGGAATCATTATCATATCATATGAAATTCATTAAACAATAGTCCTATGAAACTTTTCCCCTATTTTCCACACTCGGAGGCGGAAGTTTTTATTAAAAATTTAATAGGACCACCATTAGGGTAAAGCCTATTTAATAAAAAGAGAATCATTAAACTCGATTCACAATAAAAATTCTGCGAAGATATCGCGTAAGATACATACAAAAAACAAGAACATACACTCGAATTGAGAACCTCCTCCTTTTTGAAGTCGGTTAAAAATGAGTCAGCTTACCTCGTTTCCTTCTTTCAGAGATCTATTATTGTTATACACCGACCGCCTTGATTTGTTGGGGGTTGAGATTTCCTCAAACCTGCATTTTGGCGGGTCTGATACATAGCGTTTAGGACAAGGCTGCTGCAAGGAAGCTAAGTGTTCTTCCAAAGGTGCGGTAGAATTTTACGCCGGGATAGCTGCTTACTCTATATTAAGCGTCCGATAGTGGGTGGATTATGCCTGCCATAATGTGGGCTACACGGTACGATATCCACTACCCTGTATCATCCCATGGGTGTCAATAGAGGTGACGGAGGGAAGCTAAAACAGGATATGGGCAGCAGCATCTACCTGACAACAGCTGTGTAAAAAAAATTACGGTCTCTTGCTAAACGTGGGAACTATCGCAAATATTCACCCTATGAGGCAACCTATGGGGTTTCAGCAGTGTACTTATGATAGGAAGTAATTGTAACATGGGCTAGCGGTACAAAATGCTCCTAGCAGCTTTAGATTCAACGGAAAGGTGTGCTAAGACGCTCATTAGTGACCTCAATCTTTTTTTCGATTAAAAGCAATCTTAACAGTCTCGTCTCGAGCACAGGTGCAGTTATAAGCCTTTAGGTGTTGTACAAAATACATGTCGGAGAGTGACCAGGAATTGCATAATGATTTATTATATTTACGCGAACACTACACATTGAATAAAACTATTTTTACGGATTTTATCGCGTTTAATTTTACTAATTCCCCCCCCCCCCCCGTACTAATAGTCCCCCCGTGACCATGGGTGCTGTAAAGCACCCGAAACGTCGGGAATCAAAATTAGTAAAATTAAACGCGATAAAATCCGTAAAAATAGTTTTATTCAAAGGAATTGCATAACTTAATTCTTCCCACCCTTTACACTATCGGACAAATAAATGCTTAATCAGTCTCCTCCCCTTTGTTGTTGAGATGCCACACATTCGAAATAAACGGTTTGCTTTTTCGTACGTAATGTATACAACAAACAAGTGGAATAATTTTCCAGCATTTGTCTTTCCTGAGAGCCGTGGTAGCTCAGATGGTTAGCGCTCGCTGTAAATTTCACAGTACGTGAGCAATCCAGGTTCGATCCCCGCTGGCACCAATGAAATTGTTAATTGCAATTTTAAGTGCTGATTTACCACGTGCTCGGCGGTGAAGGATAACATCGTGAGGAAACCTGCATGTCTGAGAAAAAAGAAAAAAAATTCGAAGACATGTGAAGTTCGCCAACACGCATTAGGGCAGCGTGGCGGACAACTCCTTGCCCTAAAATTCTCTCAGAAATGAGGGGAGGCCTGTGCCCAGCAGTGGTACGTATATAGGCTGTAACTTTAACTTTCTTTTGTCTTTCCTTCCGATTACAATGTAAAATCTTCAAAGTAACAATGAATAGAATTTTGTTAAGCTAAATCATTGCGTCTTACTATCTTTCATCCATCCTCACTTACCAACAGGCGGAATAGTAGACAAACATTGGCTTGTAATAGTTAAAAAAATCTGCCTGCCAAAGCTTGGCGATGACAGCAAATCTTTTCTTCTATGGAAATAATCTATTCTATTCTGTTCACCAGTGGACTTTTAACAGGTTGCTCTAGAAGGAGAGTATTCAGAAGATATTTGAGCAGCCGCTATTCAAGACGCTGTGTTCAAAAGCATACGAGTATTTGTCAAGCACGCTGCCCGCCCGCAGCAACGTTTTTTTCCCTACTTTCTATTAACCTTATATTAATGTATAGCGGACGCGCGCGGCTTCGATTGCGTGAAATTTGAAAAAAAAACAACATTTTTAATTTTAATGAAGAAAAAAATTGTATTACAATACCCGCTATAATTAATATATCTTTAAAATTAATTTTCAAGACAATGAAAGAGCGTATGTCACACACGGAATGGTAAAGCATTCTATCAGTAAAATAATTATAAGAATCGGATCAGCAGTTTCAGATATTATCTCCTACAAACAAATTTATATACAAACAACTTTACCTCTTTATAATATTAGTGAAAAGAAGTGTAAGCTCGACAGTTGTGAAACTCAAATTTATTTACTAAATTATTAATACTAGTATCGAATGTGTTCCACATTTGACTTATTATCTGGAAACAACGCTAAGTGTTATATTATGTGTTGGCATAACTTTTTATTTTGAAATATTTTCCCGTTCAGAAATCTTAGCTCATACAGCCATGAACGTGATGATGCAGTTGTAATTTAATGAGGGCTAATAATTTTCTGCTCACCACATGTCGCTAGTTGACAGTGAGGTAAAGTTTTTTGTTACACAATGTAATTTAATTGAGAAGTTGGGTTTTAATGAAATTTTATCAGATTCTAGAGTATTATATTAATACACAAAACAATGCGTAAGCGGTTTGCTCTTTAATTTTGTGCACATTATAACTTTTTTTTTTATTGGAACGAAGTTCTTTATCGGACGGTACGGATTTGGCGAATGGGGGCTAGGCGACAAAAAGTGTAAGATTTTTCCGTCACGACCCCTTATGACGTAGTGTAGACAGCCTTGGCGGCTATAAGGAAGCAAGATGGAATAATATCCATCTCCCTCGCACTTTTTCTTATCTTGCCATGAAAGAAATATTATTTTATTTTAAATGACGCTTCATTTTAATAGACGCTAGTAATTCAATTATTTGTATTTGTTAATCAATAATATAATACGTTTATCAATAATAATATACTACGAAAGGAACTTCGTTCCAACCGAACGTTCCACGACACTCACGCATGTTTTTCTACTTTTATGAATATTTGTGGTTTGGTTTATTTATTTTTAATCTTATTGATATAAAATATAGCTAATAGTACAGAAAGAAACATTAATCTTTACATTTTCCGAACAAATTAACTTCGCCGCTATGAAATCTGTCAAATATTATACCTCACTTTCTAGTGGCACCCCCCTGGTGGCAGAAAAAGTCGTGGATGCCCTCATTGTAAACAACGTTTTTATGGAAAGACCAAGTGTGATATTCACTTTACATTACCTGCTTTACGGTAACATACACTCGGGGTTTCCTTTAGTAGCAGTCTTTCTTATAAGTTTCGTATCTGTTCTTTTATAATAAATACTTAAAAGGTACTTCAATTTTTGATGTTTATTCCCGTGTTAATATAATGATTTACATATAATTTGAGTTTCCGTATAATATCAAAATTTCCACTATACGAGTATTTTAATCGAAACAACTAATAATTATTACATCATATGGATTGAGATCGACATTATTTTGTGAATATTTTTGAAAATATAATTATTCATATATTAGATTTGTCATGGCATTCTGCAGTACATTAGGTAGGTAAATAATGGAGTGCAACTGGGCTTTCACAGATGGCTCTCTATAAATGGAAGGCATTGAGATAAAACAAATGAATTTACAATAGTCACTTACTGTAAAATGTTGAAATTATACGGTCTTACGGTACGGGTATTATACGGTAAATTATTGTACGGTCGATGGAGGGGAACTTTCTGTCTTATAATAAAATAAAATCTCCCGCCAGCCTATACTTTTTACACATGTTAAATACATTAGTGTTTCTTTTATCTGGCTTATAAACAAAGTTTTTAAGTTTCCATCTTTCAGAAGTCATAAGTCCTTTTCACAAGCCGATCCCGCTCCCCGTTAAATGTATGTAATGTGTGTAACTAGGGTACCCCGACCCAGTACTATCAACAGTATTCCATATGAAGTTGACCAGCGCAAAGGGTGGGCTGGCATGATATACCGTCTCGATCTACTGACCAAAGTTTTTAGAGGCCAATTTAACCTTTCCTTCCAAGTGACTGCAGACTGCAGACCCGTTGCTAGTTGATGCAACAAGAGGAGTGATATGACAAAGGGGTTCTTTCTAGCGGTAAAAGCGCAAACCTGTATCTTCTGAGGGTGAAACTGGACTAGATTTAATCGTCCCAAACCTAGACTTTGTTTAACAAAGACCTGATTTAAGACACAAGTTTTTTCCGGCATCGACGAAGTTTATCCGAGAAATATTAGCACGGCCTGTGAAAAAAATGAATTTTACTAGTTTACAACATAATATTCAATATGCAGAAACTACAGATTAGGCAATAACACGCAGCCTTGTGGAAAACCAGCATGCACAGACTTGGAGTTGGAGCATACACCGTCAATTAAAATCTTGATGCTCCGATCTGTGAGAAAACTGGTGCCCATTTGCAAAATTTCTAGAGAAGCACATACAAAGATAGCATTGAAAAAAGCGCTTTGTGCTAAACCCGGTAGCGGTCATTCGCTATGCTTAAACCCATCACCGGGGGGACTTGGTCACAACTGCCTCCCAATAAACTAGATAGAGAAGAAAATCACCAGCTGAACGACCTCGACGGAAGCATTATTGACGGTCACTAACCAGCTGATGATCCTCTATGTACCTCATGAGCTGGCAGCTATTAATGGACTGCGTCATTTTGAAGAACAAGAAAAAAAAGTGATGGCGTTAGGCCTGTAGTTGGACGGGTTCGAGCAGTCACCTTTTAAAAGGGCACTAAGGCTATCTTTCATGACCTTAGTACAACGCCTAAAGACTTGGAGTACAGTAATAGACGCATTAGAACCTTCCTTTCACTTGCAAACTTCCGTGACGTGGAGATATATTTTTTGAGCCTTATGTTGTAGCAGATTTAAAATAAAAAAATGATTATTTATAAAATATTAAATTTAGCGTTAAATATATACTTCTAAAATCAAAATAACGAATATTGACGTATGCAACATGTTTCTCAAAAGTAAATGAAATTAGAATAACAACTATTCACAACATTTACAATTGCTCGTTACAAACTTGGGGTACAAAATAATTGGCGGTCAGAAAACTCGCGTTGTCATAACAAATATCACAGAGTAAATAAACTGCGGCTATAATATATATGAAGTGGTTAAAGCCGGGGCGGTAAAAACAGCTATTAAGCTAAACGATTTACTATAAATTCATGTGCGGACGAGAATTATTATTAACAAGCAAGTGAACTATATGCGCCAGTGCATATTACGGAAATGTTTGTACAAAATTATATGTATTTATATTTAAAGCAGACAAAAAGATTTTTACTTTAATAAATTACTACGTTTATTTTTAATTTTTACGTTCAAATGCACTATACTACAGTCTGAATTTATTTATACAGCGTGTAAAAAAACGGGGTATACCAAAAATCATTATCATTACAGCCCTTCACACCTCCACTCCACTGCTGTACATCACGATTTGCATCTATCGACTTGCTGCAGGTCCAACAACCGCATTATCTTCTCTTTCCAGGTCGTTACTCCATCTAGAGGAGGGTTGTCTTACAATTCACTTACCGGTAACGAGGTTACCACTCGAGAAACTTCCTTCCCCATCAATTGTCGATACTCGAGCTATATCGCCAGCCCATTGTCACTTCAGTCGCTTACTCTGGTTCTACTGCAGATATCCGCATTTCGAAGTCTATCATGCAAAGAAATACCGAGCACAGCCTTCTCCTTAGCTCACTGAGCGACCTTGAGTGTACGACCAACAGTGACCACTTCTCATCATCGGAAAATCGAAGATGAGTGATGTACTCGCCATTGATGTTGATACCATATCTTTTCCAGTAGCTTTAAAACGTCTTCTAATGCAACAATGAAGTATTTTAGGGATATAACGTCACTTTGTTTTACACCGCTCTGCGTTTGGATAGGTTTCGTACTTTGGTTCTGTACACGGAAGCTAACATAGCCTACTGAATAAACACTTGAGCACTATAACGACAGTTAACTTGACACCGCTGAAGGAACTGTAGCATCACCCAAAATCCGACGGGATCAAAAACTTTCTCATAGTACTCAAACGCTAGACAAAGTGGCAGATTTCACTCCTCGGTCTACTGTACAATTTGCCGAAAGTTGTATGTGTGGTAAGTACTAAAGTCTCTTCGGAAGCTGGCTTATTCGGAAGGCTGGAAGTCAGAAAGTCTGTGTGTGAGTTGGAAACAGCACAAGGAAAATTGTTCCATAGTCCTAAATAAAGCGTTATAGCCTTTATTGAACAACAAAACCTCCAAAGTTCTGCTCCACGTTTATAAAGTAGTGCCACCATGGAACTGAACAGCTTCTGAGGGACCTTTAGTACCGGTTTTCCACCCGCTTTTAAAAGAACCGCTGTAATCATATCATCGCCAGGAGCCTTGCCGTTCTTAAAATGCTGAGCCATCCTAATCACGCTTAGACTGACGTCCGGAATGTCATCGTAATAATAACTAATGAGACTTGCTCTTGGATCGTTACTCAAACTTGTGTTTGGCTCCAACGATGATGTGTTCAGCTATCGATCTCACTCAAAATCTTAGATCCCGGTAACGACGCTACAACAGTCGTAGTAACAAGCATACAAAATATAAATAGAAAACATTCAGCGACGGTGTTAAACAATGTGTTAATTTTGGTGAATATATTATATAACTATTTAGCAGCATCTTTATGCGCTAGAGCCATGTGATGACTTCGTCGAGTAATTGCTCACTCTTTTTTTTAAAGGAACTGTCTGAGCTTCATAAAATCATTTTCTGACGATCTTAATTAAACAACAAATTGATAGACGGAGCTAGCAGGGCAATGACCGCGACGCGCCTATTTTTATTTTTTTATTAATGAAAGTTATTGATATACGTGGGTGGTCTGAAAAGTTTCCGACCTAACAAAGATACAACACATTTTTTCTTAAAATTTATTTTTATTTTCTACATAGTCTCCTCGTAACTCTACACACTTCTCCCAGCGATGCTCCCATCTCTCTAACCCGTCCAAATAGTACTCTCTCTGCAAAATAATAGTTCACGAAGGTGATTGCCTCCTCATTTCACGAAAATCTCTGTCCTCCGAGCGCAATTTTTAAATGAAGGAACAAAAAGAAGTGGCTTGGGGCTAGATCTGGTGAGTAAAGAGGATGGTCAAGCAGTTATAACCGTAATTCGTGGATTTTCGCCATGGCAACCGTAGAGGTGTGAGACGGTGCGTTGTCATGGTGAAACAGGATTTTCTTTATCTGCACATGTGGCCGTTTTTCCGCAATTTCTGTCTTCAGTTTGTCAAGAGATGATGCGTAGTATTTTCCTGTAATGGTTTTTCCTCTTTGAAGATATTCGATTAAGATAACCATCCCAAAAAACAGTCACCATCACTTTCCCAGCCGAAAAAACAGTTTTTGCTTTTTTTGGAGCCGGTTCCCCCTTTGTAGTCCATTATTTTGACTGTATTTTTGTTTCGGGCGTATAATGGTGTATCCAAGTTTCATCTACAGTTATTAATAAGTGCCAAAACTTGGATTACTGCGTATTGCCTTTCAAAAACAGAAATTTAATGACAGCTCGATACTCAATTTTTTCCATTTCACAAAAACACTCACATAGACTCATTCAAACGACTGTCAAACAACAACTACGCGATTAAAATGGCTGAAATTTTGGTGCATAACTGTCAAAAGGTACACAACTACGAGTACATTCACTAGCTTTTATTGACGAGTGCCACGCTGGTATATATACAAAGTGCGACACCGAAAACACTCACGAATCGGAAAGAGTTTTTCACATGCTGTAGTAATTGTATAAACTAAAAAAGGGTACGTTTAAAATATAATATTTTTGCTAAATAATCTTCATTTAAAACAAATTATTCAAAGTCGAAATCGCTCGTAAATTGTTTTATCTTTCTAAAGAAGTCGTAAACGTTGTGCACTGAGTATGTACTAATGAAATTTTCTACTCGGGCGGTCGCGTAATTTAGAGGGTTTCTAAAACTGTTCAATCTTTCCTGGCTTTTCTAAGATATTACTATTATTTTTGAAATCATTGATTTGATTATTTTTTCATATCCTAATTACATTTTGCAAAATCATTATCTACCTACCTTAATGGGAATACATTTAGGTAATTTTATTATTGGGAAACTTCTTATACGTGTTCTTTATTAACCTTTAAGGCTGGAGCTTTCGGATTAACCGTGCTTTTAAATGTGTTTTATTTATAAATAACACATACTGATATTCTGAAAAAAAATTTACATACACTCTTTCGTCCATGTATTTCAGCCATTTGATATATGATTACTTTCACTTCGCTGCATCGTACATAAACGCAAATTTAGGATAAAAATGTATCTCGATTTCGTTTCATTGGAGTTATACTCCGTATTAAGTAATGATAAATATGTCAAAATAAATGTCGTAGAAAAAATAAGACTTGACGGGCGTAATGCGAATTATTTTTAATTTTAAAGGCAAAATTAATGTCTACCCTTACGACGCGCCCACCGCTTAAGGTAAGTCCCACAGAGTACAGTAATATTATAATATGAACCTCAGAACTCCGAGCTGAGCACGTTGGAGACAGGGCGTACGCCAGTTCTCAGAACACGCCAACAAATTCGGTTACCGTCAAAGCTAGCGTTATTTGAAAACAATAAAAAATATTCTGCCTGTGTAAATGTTAGTATTTTACTACGTTGTGGAAGCGTAATAATCCACCACGTTATACCGTGGGTGTCGTAAGAGGTCACAGAGGGAAGCTAAAACAAGATATGGGCAGCAGCATCTTCCTGATAACAAATGAATATAATAAAAATATTGCGGTTACCAACCCGCCTCCCAAGTAAATAACCTATGAGGTCTATTTCGGTATTGGACATTTTATAGGCTGTAACTGTCAACCCGCCAGCCAAGAGAGGCAACTATGGTAAAATCCGAGGCAAGCTATGGGAGAGGCCTATGTTCAGCAGTCAACTTTTAGAAAGGCTGTAATGAATGAATGATGGGTGTTTGTATTTTAGTTTAATTTGTATATTGTACTCTAGTGATTTATCACTGCAGTACATATATAGAGTTTATTTTTTACAATAAACAGTTATAATTATTAGTTGCAGTTGTATGTATAAAAATACATGTATTTTTACGCATGTGTATTATATCATTTTATTATGTGTATTTATATTATAGTTTGTCCATTGTGTGTTAACGATAAGTGATAAGTCATAAGCCAAGTGCCAAATAACACACGTACATGCATACACACAACACTTGTTTTTGGTCAGTAAAAATCCAGAGAAGAGAGGTAAAGAGGCTCATTTGATGACTTTGAATCATCATCATCATTGAAGTTAACTGTTGGACATGGACCTCATCGATTTTAAGCTTAGCTAGCTTTACAAGTGTCATGTATGGTATAGTGTAACATCATCTATCGAAAGCTATTAGACAATTCTAGCCTTCCTCATATTCTCCTCTTACATCAGCAACGTGAAAAAATGAGATGATAGTCTCTTACCCTACAATACAAGTTCATTTGAAAGCTGGTAGTTGGTTGGTTATTCATAAATGTTATTAAATGTTAATAGTTCCTATCTACGCAGAATGAGCTTACAGTATCTTGAAGTCTTGCAGTGGTATGCTTGGGTTTGGATTTAATTTTGTTAATTATAGGATCCCAAGCAGATTGCATTACCCATCCACCTTCTCTATTGAAATTAGGATGTTTTTTTAACTTCAATAGCGTCGCAAATCATCCTTGGTAGGAATCGGTGTTCTTTTGCGGGATTTGTAGTCTATCAAAGCTAATGTAATGGCGGGGACGATCTTGAACATGTTCACATACTTCATACTTCCCGGAACGTCGGTGCTTCAAGTCAGCTATATGTTCTTTTACGTGGGTTTTTATAGATCTTTTTGTTTGTTCTCTGTAAAAGACACCACATTCACAATCCAGCTTGTACACTCCTGCATCTTGTAGAGAGATATGACAATTGACGGATGGTAAAAATGGATTAATCTTCTTCGGTGGCTTGAAGTATGTTTTAATGGAAGCTCGCTTCAAGATGTAGCCAAACTTGTCTGTGACTCCTCTGACATAGGGTCGTAGCAGGCACACGCTCGACTGTGGCCGGCTTCACTCGGTCACTGTGACGTAGGCGCGCGCCCCGAAGGTTGTTGTCTTGCAATACTTGCTCGACGTGCTGAAGCTCGGCGGCCAGATGTTTTCTGTCACAGATCCCTCGTGCTCTCTGATACAAAGATTTTCCCACGGTAACTAACTGTGATGGATGATGGTGCGATTCACCATTTAAATATCGGTTGGTATGGGTCTTTTTCCTATACACAGTGTGACCAATAGTGTTATCAGGATTTCGGATGACTAAAACATCTAGGAAAGCTAAAGAATTGTTTGCCTCTAACTCCATAGTAAATTGTATTTTAGAGTTTATGGAATTAAGGTGGTCTAAAAATGCAGTTACTTTTCAGATGGTAAAATTGTGAAAGTATCGTCTACGTACCGCTGGTAGAATCTTGGATTTACAGGAGCAGTAAGAAGGGCTTTCTCCTCAAAGTCCTCCATGAATATGTCGGTGACTACGGTGAACTATGGTCAGTTTTGATGTTCAGTCACTATTCACATGCTTACCTATTGAAGACCTTAACTCAATTGTAACTAGGAAGCTAAAAGATAACAACATGCCTACAGAATATGCAGTATTAATAATTAAATTAACACTGCCTCACATTTGGCTATCTATTGTGGAAGGAAGAGTTCTACAAGCAAGAAGATGGTGTGGCGATGGCCTCACCTGTATCTCCCATGGGATGACATGGGGTAGTGAATTCTCTTACTTCGGCACTACACGAAATTTTATAATAACTAGTATATAAAAAATATACACTTCAGACCGGAACACAGAAATGCAGGCACTGGTATTCCGCGGTAGAAAGAGGAAAAAAGGTGTTACCAATACGGAGTCCTAGGCAGAAAAACCACAAAAAAAAAGGAAAAATGAAAAATAAAACTATTTTTACGGATTTTATCGCGTTTAATTTTACTAATTTTGATTCCCGACGTTTCGGGTGCTTTACAGCACCCATGGTCACGGGGGGGACTGAGGTGTTTGACGTCCCAATGTCATAGTTAGCCCGGCTACCTTCAGTTTTGAATATTAATTTTGTTCCGATCTACGCAGAATGAGCTTACAGTATCTTGAAGTCTTGCAGTGGTATGCTTGGGTTTGGATTTAATTTTGTTAATTATAGGATCCCAAGCAGATGCAGCACCCATCCATCTTCTCTATTGAAATTAGGATGTTTTTTAATTTCAATAGCCTCGCGTATCATCCTTGGTAGGAATCGGTGTTTTTTTTGCGAGGATTTGTGGTCTATCAAATCTGATGTAATGGCGGGGACGATCTTGAACATGTTCACAGACTGCAGACTTCCCAGAGCGTCGGTGCCTCACGTCAGCTATATGTTCTTTCACGCGGGTTTTAATGGATCTTTTTGTTTGTCCTATGTAAGAGGGACCACATTCACAATCCAGCTTGTACACTCCTGCATCTTGTAGAGAGATATGACAATTGACGGATGGTAAAAATGGATTAATCTTCTTCGGTGGCTTGAAGTATGTTTTAATGGAAGCTCGCTTAAAGATGTAGCCAACCTTGTCTGTGACTCCTCTGACATAGAGTAGTACAGCAGGCACACGCTCGACTGTGGCCGGCTTCACTCGTTCACTGTGACGACTAAAACATCTAGGAAAGCTAAGGAATTGTTTGCCTCTAACTCCATTGTGAATTGTATTTTAGAATTTATGGAATTAAGGTGGTTTAAAAATGCAGTTACTTTGTCAGATGGTAAAATTGTGAAAGTGTCGTCTACTTACCGCTTGTAGAATCTTGGATATACAGGAGCAGTAAGAAGGGCTTTCTCCTCAAAGTCCTCCATGAATATGTCGGCGACTATGGGAGATACGGGTGAGCCCATTGCTACGTCATCTACCTGCTTGTATAACTCCTCCTTCCACAATAGATAGCCAGATGTAAGGCAGTGTTTTAGTACTACTGCATATTCTGTAGGCATGTTGTATTCTTCTAGCTTCCTGGTTACAATTGAGATGCAGTCTTCAATAGGTAAGCATGTAAATAGTGACTGAACATCAAAACTAACCATAGTTTCATTGTCAGCGAGATGTAGGTCTTTTATCTCACTAACAAAATGGTACGAATCCTTCGTGTGTGCTCTGGTTTGTCCTCTCAGTGGTGACAAAACTTTTTCCAAGTGTTGAGCCAATTTATAAGTTGATGAGTCGATCTGGCTCACTATAGGACGTAGTGGAGTGTTTGGTTTGTGTATTTTTGGTAACCCATACAACCTCGGTGGTTTGGTACATGGTGGTATTATCAATTTACGTCGAGATCTAATTTTTCGGAGTAATCCTTTAACAGATCGCTTGTTGTTTTAAGCAAATTGGTTGTAGGGTCTGTTTTGACCTTTTTGTACGTACTTTCGTCCGATAAAAGTTGTTGTATTTTAGAATTATAATTTGACGTATCCATTACTACAGTAGCATTTCCTTTATCTGTACGTTGCGTAAGTTGTACAACGCTTTAATCTCGTCTTTGGGTAGATTTAGTTTCGGCACTGAACTTCGACGTAACAAGGACGAAATATCTTGACGTATGGCCTCTAAATCTTCCTTTCCCACATTGTTTTTAAACAGACAATCCTCAACGTTACAGATAATTTCCTCATACGGGATTTTTCGCGGTGTTATTGCGGCATTCAGGCCCTTCGATAATACTTTTATTGTAGGTTCGTCCAGTGTTTGTTTTGACAGATTATAGACCGTGCGTTGTTTATTGTTAGCGTCTGTGGTCAACGGTTTTTTTTTCTACGTTGACGTGGATGCTTGGCATTTGATTTGATCGTTAATTTTTGGTATTTTTCTATTTGTTTATTTTTACATTCATTATATTTAGATTTTTCACGTTTGTCTAAAGTTTCGAAGCAATTATTAAAATCAAAAGCCGTTAAAATTGTCTTTAACTCACTGGACAAATTGTCTATGTTATTATTTATGAATTATAGATCGAACCGTTTTTGCTGAATCACCGTTCGTAACAACTTTTTACTTGCCTAATTTAGGATCTTAGTACTTCCTCGAATGTCCCTTTTGGTTGATATTTTGACACATGTAGAAATGAGATTATGGTCTCTGCATCTCTTCAAGAAATTTAAATATGTTATATATCTTACACGCTTAGTTTTAAGATCTTCTAATCGGCGAATTTTATTTGCTATTACCAGTCCGTACTGGTTTACATAATGATTTCTTATATTTACGCGAACACTACACATTGAATAAAACTATTTTTACGAATTTTATCGCGTTTAATTTTACTAATTTTGATTCTCGACGTTTCGGGTGCTTTACAACACACATGAACACGGGGACTGAATTGTTTGACGTCCCAATGTCATAGTTAGCCCGGCTACCTTCAGTTTTTTGAATATTAATTTTTGGTCCGATCTACGCAGAATGAGCTTACAGTATCTTGAAGTCTTGCAGTGGTATGCTTGGGTTTGGATTTAATTTTGTTAATTATAGGATCGCAAGCAGGTGGCAGCACCCATCCATCTACTCTATTGAAATTAGGATGTTTTTTAATTTCAATAGCCTCGCGTATCATCCTTGGTAGGAATCGGTGTTCTTTTGCGAGGATTTGTGGTCTATTAAATCTGAAATTTAGAGGCCATACGTCAAGATATTTCGTCCTTGTTACGTCGAAGTTCAGTGCTGAAACTAAATCTACCCAAAGACGAGATTAAAGCGTTGTACAACTTACGCAACAAACCAGAGCTCATGATTCTTCGTGCAGATAAAGGAAATGCTACTGTAGTAATGGATACGTCAAATTATAATTCTAAAATACGACAACTTTTATCGGACGAAAGTACGTACAAAAAGGTCAAAACAGACCCTACAACCAATGTGCTTAAAACAACAAGCGATCTGTTAAAGGAATTACTCCGAAAAATTAGATCTCGACGTAAATTCGATAATACCACCATGTACCAAACCACCGAGGTTGTATGGGTTACCAAAAATACACAAACCAAACACTCCACTACGTCCTATAGTGAGCCAGATCGACTCATCAACTTATAAATTGGCTCAACACTTGGAAAAAGTTTTGTCACCACTGAGAGGACAAACCAGAGCACACACGAAGGATTCGTACCATTTTGTTAGTGAGATAAAAGACCTACATCTCGCTGACAATGAAACTATGGTTAGTTTTGATGTTCAGTCACTATTTACATGCTTACCTATTGAAGACTGCATCTCAATTGTAACCAGGAAGCTAGAAGAATACAACATGCCTACAGAATATGCAGTAGTACTAAAACACTGCCTTACATCTGGCTATCTATTGTGAAAGGAGGAGTTCTACAAGCAAGTAGATGGCGTAGCAATGGGCTCACCCGTATCTCACATAGTCACCGACATATTCATGGAGCACTTTGAGGAGAAAGCCCTTCTTACTGCTCCTGTATATCCAAGATTCTACAAGCGGTAAGTAGACGACACTTTCACAATTTTACCATCTGACAAAGTAACTGCATTTTTAAACCACCTTAATTCCATAAATTCTAAAATACAATTCACAATGGAGTTAGAGGCAAACAATTCTTTAGCTTTCCTAGATGTTTTAGTCATCCGAAATTCTGATAACACTATTGGTCACACTGTGTATAGGAAAAAGACCCATACCAACCGATATTTAAATGGTGAATCGCACCATCATCCATCACAGTTAGCTACCGTGGGAAAATCTTTGTTTCAGAGAGCACGAGGGATCTGTGACTGAAAACATCTGGCCGCCGAGCTTCAGCACGTCGAGCAAGTATTGCAAGACAACAAGCTTCGGGTCGCGCCTACGTCACAGTGACCGAGTGAAGCCGGCCACAGTCGAGCGTGTGCCTGCTGTACTACCCTATGTCTGAGGAGTCACAGACAAGGTTGGCTACATTTTGAAGCGAGCTTCTATTAAAGCATATTTCAAGCCACCGAAGAAGATTAGTAAATTTTTACCATCCGTCAAGTGTAATATCCCTCTACAAGATGCAGGAGTGTACAAGCTTGATTGTGAATGTGGTCTCTCTTACATAGGACAAACAAAAAGATCCATTAAAACCCGCGTGAAAGAACATATAGCTGACGTGAGGCACCGACGCTCTGGGAAGTCTGCAGTCTGTGAACATGTTCAAGATTGTCCCCGCCATTACATCAGATTTGATAGACCACAAATCCTCGCAAAAGAACACCGATTCCTACCAAGGATGATACGCGAGGCTATTGAAATTAAAAAGCATCCAAATTTCAATAGAGAACATGGCTGACCGCTACCATATGCTTGAGATCCTATAATTTATAAAATTAAATCCTAGCATACCACTGCAAGACATTAAGATACTGTAAGCTGGTTCTGCATAGATTGGACCAAAATTAATATTCAAAAACTGAAGGTAGCCGGGCTAACTATGACATTGGGACGTCAAACACCTCAGTCCCCCCCGTGACCATGGTTGTTGTAAAGCACCCGAAACGTCGAGAATCAAAATTAGTAAAATTAAACGCGATAAAATCCGTAAAAATAGTTTTATTCAATGTGTAGTGTTCGCGTAAATATAAGAAATCAAAAATGAAAAGTTATATATTTATGATAATAAAGTTGTATATGACAAGCTCACTTCTTTTAGTGATTTTTTTTCTGTCTATAATTTCATCTACAATCCGATATTTTAATAAATCTAATTTTATTTTTAAATTTACGTTATAATACTCAACGGGGTGCAAATTACCAACGGCAGTCTAGTAACTAAAACAATAAATACATAAAATAAAATACTCGTACATCATAATACCCACTATACGGTGTTAATGAGCGACTTCAACGCATAGCTAGGCACAAGAGAGAACGATGAGCTGAAAGTAGGTAAATTCGGATTAGGGCAACGGAACCCAAGGGGCCAGCAGCTGGCCGAATTTATGGAGAAAGAGGGACACTTTATGATGAACTCTTTCTTCCAGAAGCGGCCCCACACGAAGTGGACCTGGTCGAGCCCCGACGGTTCGACAAAAAATGAGATTGACTCATTACGAGGATTAGACGCCAACTGTTCAGTGATGTCTCAGTGATCGCGAGGGTCAAAAGTTATAGCGATCACCGAATAGCTAGAGGCAAACTGAACCTAAACGTTAAGTTGGAGAGGTGTCGTCTAATGAAGTCAACTCTCCGTCCCCCTCGTGCTCTAATCCAAAGTCAGAGCAGTGGACGATATGAATGACAATCTCGTGGAAACTGTCCATGCGGTCGGAGCTAATTTTTGTAAGACCCGCCGCAGAAGAACACAAAACTCTCCGATCACACTCTGGCTGTTAGACGGGAAATAAAGCTGCAGTCTTCAGTAGATTTGATAGCATACAGGCAACTGAACAGACAGATCTCCAAATGAATGCGGCGGGACTTACGCAACTTTAATACTGCTCGTATTGAAGAAACAATCGAGCGGAACCAGGGCTCCAAAGTCTTTGCTAGAGATCTGTCTGCCAGAAAGAGCCAACTGTCGAAGCTGAAGACTGAGTGTGGCAGCGTCGTTTCCGGGACACCTGAGATTTTGAGTGAGATTGAAAGGTTCTATGGGCAGCTGTACACATCGTCGTTGGAACTACACGCAAGTGTGAGTAACGATCCAAGAGCAAGCCTTATCCGACACTATTCGGATGATATTCCGGACGTCAGTCTGAGTGAGATTAGAATGGCTCTCCAAGACCATAAAACAGCAAGGCCCCAGGCGAGGAAGGAATTACAGCGGAGCTTCTGAAAGCGGGTGGAAAACCGGTACTTGTATTCCTTCAGAAGCTCTTTAATTCCACCATTTTATTTACACCGCAGGCGTGGAGCAGAAGTGCGGTGGTCTTGTTCTTGAAGAAAGATGACAACGCTCTCTTGAAGAACTACAGACCGATTTCCCTTCTGAGCCGCGTCTACGTGCTGTTTTCGAGAGTCATTACGAATTGTCTCGCACGCAGACTCGACGACTTCCAGCCTCCCGAACAAGCCGGTTTTAGTACTATAGACCACATACATACCCTTCAGCAAATTGTACAGAAGTCCGAAGAGTACAATTTGCCACTTTGTCTGGCGTATGTAGACTATGAGAAAGCCTTTGATTCTGTCGAAATTTGGGCGGTGCTGCAGTCCTTTCAGCGGTGCCAAGATGACTGTCGGTATATTGAAGTGCTGAAGTGTTTGTACAGTAGAGCTACGATGGCTATTCGAGTACAGAACCAGAGTACGAAACCTATCCAACTGCAGAGAGGTGTAAGAGAGGGCGACGTT
Organism: Parnassius orleans; assembly: GCA_029286625.1. Classification (NCBI taxonomy): domain Eukaryota; kingdom Metazoa; phylum Arthropoda; class Insecta; order Lepidoptera; family Papilionidae; genus Parnassius; species Parnassius orleans. The sequence goes on along the minus strand of JAGSMP010000305.1, from coordinate 164,005 downwards.
ATATCCCCGAAACTCTTCACTGCTGCATTGGAAGACGTTTTCAAGCTACTGAACTGGAAAGGATACGGTATTAACATCAATGGCGAGTCCATCACTCACCTTCGATTTGCCGACGATATAGTCCTTATGGCAGAATCGCTGGAGGACCTAAGCACTATGCTCAATGATCTCAATAGTGTCTCCCAACGGATAGTTCTTAAGATGAACATGGACAAAACGAAGATCATGTATAACGTCCATGTCACACCTATGCCGGTAGTTGTTGGGAGCACTAAGCTCGAAGTTGTTGACGAGTATGTTTACCTGGGACCGACTAGGTAAGTCCAACTTCGACCGAGAGGTCAATCGACGGATTCATCTCGGCTGGGCAGCGTTCGGGAAATTGCGGCACATCTTCTCGTCAGATATACCTCAAAACTTGAAAATTAGACTGTAAAACCAGTGCGTGTTGCCAGTGATGACCTATGGAACTGAGACGTGGTCCTTCACTGCTGGCCATATGAGGAAGCTCAAGGTCGCTCAGCGAGGTAATGGAGAGGGCTATGCTCGGGGTTTCTCTGCGTGATAAACTTAGAAATGAGGATATCCGCAGTAGAACCAGAGTGACCGACATAGCCCAACGGATTAGTAAGCTGAAGTGGCAATGGGCTGGCCATATAGGTCGAAGAACCGATAACCGATGGGGAAAAAAGGTTCTCGAGTGACGGCCTACACTTCGAGGGGGACGCCCTACACTTCGACCGTTGGTACGACCAACGGTCGAAGTGTAGGGCGTCCCCCTACTAGATGGAGTGACGACCTGGTAAGACATGCAGGAAGTCGATGGATGCAGGTGGCTCAGGACCGTGCTTTGTGGCATTCCTTGGGGGAGGCCTATGGGCAGCAGTGGACTTGTGATGCGCTGTGATGATGATGATGATGATGACATCATAATAAAGTTAATCACGTCGTTAAACAAGAAAATGAAAGTGCCTTAAGAAATCTTCAACGTTTAAATAATTTTATTCATGAATTTAAATAAAATAGTTTTATTTAAATGTGTAGTGTTCGCGTAAATATAAGAAATCATTTATTCATGAAGTTAATTGCTCAGGCTCAACTGTCATAAGGACTAATAGGACTGGAAAATATTAATGTTAAGGTGAACTGGAATAGTACTATACCTCATTCATACAATATTACAGCCTATCAGAAGTCCTCCTAATAAGTGGGATTTGCCATAGTTGTCACACTGTTTTAGTTTCCACGCAGTTTTTTATTATTATTTTGAGTTGTTATCAGGAAGATGCTGTTTCATTCTCGCCTCTTATAACACCTATGCGGCGAAATGGGGTAGTGGATATTATTACACCGCCACTATCCGATAATTTTTATACTCAAACAATGTTAGGTACTGCTTCGTATATTATTTTCATATAATTTTTTACGAATGACCATAAGTTCAGCCATGATCAATTTCAAAGTTGTCCATTAATTAGACACCTGTATATAAAATTAAAATAAGATGGTATTAATCGTAAATATTTAGATTTGCTTTATACTTCTTTCAATCTGTTTTTATCATAAATATTGGTGACAAAATAGCGTTTAGTTTTGTCAATCACTCATAATATGTTTAATGCCTACTGCAAGTATTTGAAAGTTGAAACAATCAATCTTTCCGCCCGAATACAATGTAGTAAAATAGTGAATAGTGGAAATGAATCCAGTGCAATTTACCATTAAAGACTGAATCGCCGCTCATTTCACTTAATTTGTGTTAAATAGATTAAGCGCATACCTTTTTGCGCTTAGTGTAAATCATGATCTTCATTTCGAAATATCATATTTTAAATTAGTATTGTATTTTTAAAATATATTAATAAATAACATACGAGGATTTTCCTCTACTTCTCTTTGTTTAATATTTCAATGTCACTCGCTTACTTACTTAAGTTTTTAAATAAAGATTTCTCTTTTCCAACACGCGTTGAGCTTTTAATAGAAATGACAAATAGCTTAAAACATTAACGGAAGAAAAGGAAACCTTTCATTTTCTACCCTTTCTGTATAACGATCCTTTAATGTTTCTTTAAAATGTTTTTGTAGCGTTGTTTTTGCGGCGTCTCATAAGTATCATATAAATACTAAAATTTTTGATTGCATAAAATAAACACAGTTACTACTAATCACACTTTCATTTCTAACTGTAGTAAAATGTTACTATTTAGGTACATAATATAAATTACACATTACAAGTACTTCATCAATAAAAAGTCAGAAACTAAAATTATTACTTAGACTTAAATTAAACGTATTAATTCCCACGGTATAATGACTAAAACGCTGCCTGCATTTCCTCGCTAAGGCATTAAGAAGCCTGAATGACGTTGACGAAACGGCAAATAATAATACAAAATATTATGGGAATAATTATTAATAATATATACATTTATAGATATTTATAATAAAAATAATGAACAAGCTGCAAGGTTTAACTGATAGTGTTTCTTGTAAACGCAATTGTAAAATTGCTGTTCTCATTTTTATCAATGGTGAATTGATGAAACCTAGTCAACATCACTTCATATAAAATATATTTAATTAAATTGGCACATGGCGTATGTGGCCTTCTACTTACAACTCGGCGGAAATTTGAAAAGAAGTCTGTTCTTAATTCTCTTGTGTACACCATTTTTCACAGAAATATTGTTTACAAATGGCGTGGTTTCCAAAAGCATGATTAAGTGTCAGCTGTATATCGTTAATTAGATCCTGAACTTTTTTGACATTTATATTTGTTTCTTTTTGTTATATCTTGTAATCTTTTTAAAAACTGACGCAAACTCATTAGTTAATTATTTATTATATTTTTTCTGTAACGTATTGGGTATCTTAGATAAATTTGTAATTTTTTAATTTTATCACAAAATTTTCTACAGTGACTCTCCTCTTAGTTTTGGCGTGACTGTAGGGTGACTGACTGAAGGTAACTCAGTACCTGTATAAGGTAATGAGTTCCCTTATATAGGTAACATCTACATATTTAAATTTTATTATTTTTGATTTTTTGAAATATGATTGATTTTTCGAAACCTGAAACCCGAAATTATTATTTTTTCCATATCAATTGATGGGCCTGAGTATAATGCCAGTTGTACTCTTTGGCTGAAGTTATTTTTTATTTTATGCACAATTGCAGACTAAACAATATTGATTGCGCATCTCTAAAACAAAATTTTACCTCTTCTCCTTCTAATAATAGCTCCTGCACCTGACACGGCGGAATAGTTTTTTCTATTAGACTATTTGCAGTAACAATTTTTGTTAACAGTTATGAGTGTAACATTTTTATCAGCTGCTTTGTTCATAGTGCCTTCAGCAATACTTTGCCGGGTTCTGTACAGAAAATGATGCTGACTTTGGTATTTCTTGTTTGAAATAATTCGTAGGCGTAGCGCTGCAGAAAACTGTTCCAAATATGGATGGCCGCTACCAATGAATATAATACCTGCTATGTGACACCTATTTACATAAAAACTTTAATTATCATCTGCATAAAATTCTAAATATCACTTTTTACACAAGAAAGTAAACTTTGAGATCAGTCCATTTCTTGCAGATTTTTATAGAAAAGCATGACCTTATCATAAAATGATAGTTAACCATTTAGCCATCAGATAAAACTTTTAAATGTACTAGTCATACATTAATGATGATATTTGTATCATTATACTGGAAATAGTCTATTAAATATTTTATAATACAATTGATTATCTCCCGTATGATTGAACGTGTGTATGAGTTTTATAAGTCTAAGTTATTTTTGATGAAAATTATAATTGCAGGTAAAATAACTTTCACATTAATTTTAGTTTTGAATAAAATAAACAAAATAAAAATTTGAACTTTTTAAGAAGTACCATCGGTAGCTTTCTTTTTACATAGAAATCTTGTAATGACGTGCATTTCTTTTAATATGAACATAGTCCTGTTTCTTTGAAACTGACAAAGTTTGTTTTATCCAAAACTAAGAATGTTGCTGATGAAACGACGTAACAATTAGGTAGGATAGGTTTCGATTTTGTAAAATATCTCATTAATGGCTCTTTATAACTGATCCTCAAATGTAAAATACCGACTGACAATCAAATAATTATTGGTGGTTAATATTTTTTTATTCGGGTGTGTGAATAAAAGCATATGAGAATACGTGAAAAGGAATAAAGATTGAGTATTCGTAGGAAGTACATTTGGCTTCATTATCATCATCATTACAGCCATTCACAAGGCCTATATATATATATAGATATAGATATAAGCCTTCCCAAGGAATGCCAAAAAGCATGGTCGTCCCATATCTTACCAGTGGGAGGCTGCCCTGCACTTCACTTACGAGTACAAGGTTGCCACTCGAGAACCTTTTTTCCTATTGTTTATCGGTTTTCCAAGCTATATGGCCAGCCCATTGCCATTTCACTTTAATAATCCGTTGAGCTATGTCAGTTACTCTGGTTCTACTGCGGATATCCTCATTTCGAACTTTATCATGCAGAAAAACTCCTCTCCAATTTAATTTTTTTACATTTTTCAGATGATGGTTTGTCTAACATTTAAAGAAAATATAAACCCAAGAATGTCTTTATTTTTCTTTATCCACTTAGGGAAGCACCACTTTTATTTTATTTCAATTGTTTGATTTCATTTTATAATAGTGTATCTAAATATAAGTATCTGTATATAGAATTCACTCCTCAATAATGTTCTATTAATTCCATACACATAAAATTACGTTTTATTGTAATACACAATTATAAAATTCAGTATCACCTAATTAATAAAAATATGCAACAATAAAAATTACATTGGTATTAAAACTATCGAAATCTAAGTAACGAGAGCATGTTGGTCGTTACATCTAAATTATATAAAAATGCATTTTTCAATTGCTCTAATCCGCCGCGAAAATTTCTTCTTCTTTGGGCACTTTAAAAATTCATTTATTTAGAAAACAATATTTACAGTTACCAATGTACAGATATTAACTAAATTAAGTATTTATTTTCATAAAAATATTTATAATTGAGTATAAACTCTTAAAAAACTAAAATATATATATTATTATCCAAAACCGACGCGCGGTCCACACTCGACGATGTCCGAAAACGGACTGCGACAGCGCTCGCTGGGGATTATAGGGCGACGGGGCAGGCACTCCCGCGCGAATATATTCAATTTCAGGGAAAAATTATATTTTCTCGAGTAAAACGGGGAATAAAAATAAAACTCTCAGTTAAAAACATTAATATTTTTAAGGCTTTTTCTTAGTGTAAAAACTTTTTAAAGAGCTTGTGCCGTTTTGGAGAAATTTCGCAAAATATGACAAAGATATTCTTAAGGTACTCGAAGAGGTACTCTTTGGGGATTTTTTTTTCTAATAGGGGGTTGACAAAAATACAATTTTATTCAATTAAAAACATTGAATATATCCTCTTCTGTCACCCCGTATTTTTTCTTTGCGGGGTTAAATGAACAGTTCCTATGATTTTTTAACTTAAATATCCAAGAATTTATGCATTTCACCCGCTCTTAGGGACTTAAATGGCTAAACTTAGCCATTAGTTGAGATAAATTACTAGCCCTATTGCCCTCCCATGACGACAGGCACGAATACAGTGCCCTAATGCCTAATTTACATTCGGCTCACAACAACGGGAGTGAGGTGGGAAGTGGGCATGAAGTTGAGCAGCGCGTGTATGTGTAAACGCGTTACTCGCCATTCCACTACTCTTGCTGGTAACTCTGCCGGCGCGTGACAGATAATTAGCCATAAAGTTAACACTTTAATAACAACCATGATTTAATATAATATCTGCAGATGCACGCACCATTAACCGGCACTGCCGGCAGTAAGAAGAAAGCATTTTGGAAAATCTTCATATTCTTGAACATATATTCCCCAAGGAGAAACAGTTCATCTGGGCTGTGACCTAAATGGCCATGTTACAGTAACACTAACGCGGAAAGATGTCATAATAAAGGCTTTGGCTGTGCTGGACGCATAATTATACATTACGCATCTAGCTGCGACCTAACCATTATATACAAAAAAAGAAAAGACCCACCAAATTACTTACTAAATTGAAGTACATGTCACGTAAATTGACTTCGTTCTTGAAAGGCGCAGAAAGGAGACACTTTCTTTTTGTATGGAGAATGGGCCCACCACGTATTTTAGAGAAACTCAATGAAATGTATGTCGATTTATTCCTTATAATCTATAGATTACAAAATTAATATTAGTTTTATCGCATCTAATGGGAATTCTGAGAAATTAAAAATTAAAATATGAATATCACAATAACCTTAAATCAAACTAAAAGCGATTTTCTAGTAGTTTTCACCGATATTATGAGTAAGAATAGTGTATATACAATAGAATAGCTTAATAATTAATAGTATTAAACAAAGTTGTAGGTACATTCAGCAATTATAAATACTTTAAGATTGATGGAAAATCCTTTTAGCAGTTCCGGCAAATCAGTGCACAGATAAACAAACGTGGTGTGGAGACTATTTTTACAGGTACTAATTAATTAGTGAATATAAAACACAAACACAATTACAGTAATTAAATAAATATGATTAAAGCCAAGATGAATAACGGATAATATGTCTATTTATAATATTACCTTTAAATGCTATATAGTAAGAAAGCTGTTTTGAATTGGTTGTATAAGGATAAAACACAAAGTAAAATGCCACTGCATATATTGTTGTAATTATTTCCAAAGCAGTCTATAGTGCAATCTAATAGTGGAACAGACAGACAGACAGGTGCGGTGTCAAGACTTTGTTTTAATATGTTTTGGTAGATTAGTAAAGGTGCAGTGTGTAAACTTTGTTTTAAAATATATTAACTGATTAGTTATCCTACCCCAAACACCATTAAAGCCAAAATGAGTAGGTAATATCATGTATATCTATGTTATTACACACTAATAAATATGAAGTAAGATGTTTTAAACTGGTTGTGTAAGGATAACAAAAACACATGTATAATTTAATTGTATTTATTATTGTCAGTCATTATCATTTCAATAGATATTTTCAAAATAACTTGATAATAACATGAATCAGAAGGATATTTTCAATGTTATGAGATATGATATAAGACTGTTGTATTCAATATCCATATACTTTTTTGTCTCTGCCTACGAGCAGCTCTGCAAGATTTCAGCCTACCAGACATACACATTTATTCTAAGTGATCCACCTGAAAAAAGAATATTGTATAAGACTATATATATATATACTATACTTCAATGTCAATAAACTACATTTCCATATTTCTGTCAGTATTTTGTTGTCTCTGCCTGTATGTTAAATAAATAAGAAATTATTATAAAATATACACCATTAATCAGCTCCATATGATCAAATACACAAATAGTAGTTATGGATTTACATCAACAATATTTGACTATGTAAAAGTTGTCTGATTTCTTATTTTCACTAGTTTCATGTAGGGGAAAAGGATATTATTTTTATATTAATTATCTGATAGTAGATGACAAAATAATATTCCTTTCTGCAGAGTTAACAACACATCAGTCTAAGGATAATAGAAGCATCTGATCAACAAGGATATAACCATTACACAAGTAAAAATGGCTTAACTAAGTTACAATATTTATACAAACTGTATATTTGCTTCTAGTACAAGTAATAGGTACTTATTTACACATAAATATATGTACTGTCTATACTGTCTATCTACTATGGCTGGCATAAATTCAGGATCCATGTTTGATGCCATTTGGTATTGTCAAGTTTATGGAGCAACTTGCTGAATATACAGGGTATTTTTGAAACGCTCCCGAAAACGAAGACAGACGACAGTACTAACTATATCTTAGATGATGGGTGAAATATAAAATCGATCCTGATGAAAAAAAAATCATCTTTCCACAACGTTTTATTAGCTTTATTCACGCTCCATCGTGTTAGTATAAATCATCGTGTTAAATAAAACGTTAATTTCATTAAAATAAAACATGAAAATACTTAAACATTAAAGCAGCAATGGAATTTAAAATAAATAAACCATAAAATCAGCTGACTAGGGTCAATATCCGCGTCGAAGCCAAACTCAACGTCACGTAAAAGAACGCTGAGCGATAGTGGAGGGGTGTGTCTGCGCATGGGTACAGTCGCGTTCTAAAGTACTACATGGTACTAGGCTGTTGTTTTATAATATTATAATAGTAATTAATGGTTTTTTGTAGAATCATAATAGGTACTTTACTAGCTACTTAGAACTTTGGAAGAGGTTGAAATTCAAAATGGATAATGTTTGCTTGAGCATTATTTTTATTTCTATCGTAAAATAAAGTAGTTTGTAACAAGAAAACTTAAGCTAAGGGTGACACGCTGTCCATTATACCATTGGAACATGGAACATGGAAGCCAAATGTCGATGGTGTATTGGTGTTACTGGATGCTACTTCATCATCACTCATCAGAATCATCATCATCAATGCGAATGATAAATGTTTCCGTCATCAGGTTGACCACATGGTAATTTTTTCGTATTCTTCCTCAATACATTTAACTTTACTGCACAATTTTCCCATTCACCTTCTATTTACCTTTTCGTTCACTAGTTCAGTCATAAAACAATAGATATAAATAATTTTCTTTCCTTCCTTTTAAAACCATCGTCGCGCGTCGTGCAAAGAAATCTGTGTGTGCGACTGTACATTGGGAAACATCGCTTTTCAAAGCGCGGGAAGAATGAGGAACCAATAGCGTGCGCACAGTAATACTGGCGAGCATTCCCCGTCGCGCCCCTTCGTACCGCGCTGCCGCCGCCCGGCCGACTGTGTGTCACCGCGTCAGCGCCAACATATAGAATTCCCCAAATTTACCTACTAAGATTTGTTTGCAAGCGACATAAAATTAGAGGCGGCAATTACAATAAAAGTTGCAAGTAATTTTTAATAGTTTTGACGTACCTCTTTTCAAATCAAAGTATTGGATGGATTAAAACGGAAAGTCAATAAAAGTAAAGTAAAATAATTATTTTTTAGATTAATTACCTGTCGATCATAATTGCAATTGATTTTAACTATTAAATTATTCAATACCATTTTATTTCTATTTTCTTGTACAAAATCAAAGATAACCAAACCCAAGTAAGTACGTTTATTAATTTCAATATCATTTTGTAGTAACGAACTGCTTGTTTCGTCAGGGTACAATTGATTGTCTAATTGTATTAAAAAAATTACAACTATAACTTCTAAATTCCATATGAAAGAGTAGTCGTAGGGATCATATGGAAACTAAACTTATAAAATAAAAGTTGGCAATGTCATAACATTTGACGGTCTGTGGGAATGTTCAAAGTGTAGGCTTCAGTTTTGCGGGATTAATTATTGATTTTAGTTTTGAGACAGTTCCGTGTTGACTTTGGACACGCATGCGCAAGCGACAGTTCAATTGTTTTTATTAAATTCTTATTGTTATTACTTGGTATTACCTACTTGTTATTACGTGTTATTCTTGTTGTTACGTTTTGTGTTTCTTTTTGTTTTAATAATGCCTAACGCGTACGTTTATAGTGCTCGTGAATACGGCAACATGTTAATGTGCCTTGGAGAAGCTCGCCGGAATGCTTCGCGTGCATTACGAATTTACCGAGAGAAATTCCCGACCGCTCGACACCCAGCTGACTCTCGTCTGATAACAGCAGCATTTCAGCGAGTGTTGGAAAATCGGCCCATTGCTCCAGTAGCGGCAGGAGGTGGAAGTCAAATGACTGTTCACCCGAGGAGCGCATTTTAGATGTCGTTCGCCGGTATCCGAACCTAGGTACACGAAGTATCGCTAAATTGTTAAGACGTCGGGATGGAACAAATGTGTCATACTGTTCAGTTCACAAAGTGTTAAAGCGTAACCGAATGCGGCCATACAAAGTGCACAAAGTACAAGCTTTAGTTCCCGGCGATCACGACCGCCGACGAGTTTTCTGCCGTTGGTTATTAGACCAACAACAACGTGTGCCTGGTTCCATTGAGCACGTTATCTGGACGGACGAGTCGACATTTACCAGAAACGGCATGTGGAACCGAAGAAATACACACGTGTATTCAGAGGTTAACCCGTACGCTGTTCGACAAACCGGGCACCAAACCCGATGGTCGGTTAACGTATGGGCAGGTTTATTTAAGGATCGCATACTGGGACCAGTGTTTCTTCCACAGCGACTTAACGGACAGGGATACCTAAACTTTATAAATGAACAGATGGTTGACATTTTAGACGACCTATCGTTGGATGAATATCGCCGTACATGGTTCCAGCATGATGGTGCACCTCCACATGTCGTGAGGTTCGTCCGTGAGCGCCTTACCGAATTATTTGATGATCGCTGGATTGGCAGACTAGGACCACACGCTTGGCCACCTCGCTCACTAGATCTGACCCCGTTAGACTTCTTTCTGTGGGGGTATGTGAAAGAAAGGGTTTTTAATCGTGAGTGTGATAGTGCTGACGAAATGCGCCAAAGGATCGTGGATGTTTTCGACAAACTACGTGCGGACTGTGTCGAAGACCACACGATAATGCCCGCCTGCATGAGGAGACGCAACACCGAGCCCACATCTGCCTCGAAATGAATGGGCACAATTTGAGCCGCATCTCATAAGACCACGGAGGATTTAGAGCGGTAGCTGTTTCATACCTATTTTTAAATAACTTGGTACTGAACTGATCTGAATAGGTACAGAACTGAATACATCAGAATAATAAACATACCTACACGATGAATAAAAACGCATAACTCTAACCTTGTTAACTTTTCATTTAAGTATTTTTTCATTAGCAGGGAATCGAACCAGTTATTTGGTTTATTTAACCTGTAATTTGAATTAAAGTGGCTACGTGGAGACAAGCACAGTGGCAAAATAGTAGGTTAAGTAGATAAGTTAGGTATTTAGACAAGTGTTGTAAATTATTATGTATTGTGGTACCATCGCTAGTTACGGGCCGCGCGAATTCGGCGTTCGCGCGTACATTGACCCTAGTCAGCTGATTGTAATTCAGTAATTCCTGCTGCTTTTATGTTTAAGTATTTTCATGTTTTATTTTAATGAAATTAACGTTTTATTTAACACGATGATTTATACTAACACGATGGAGCGTGAATAAAGCTAATAAAACGTTGTGAAAAGATGAATTTTTTTTCATCAGGATCGATTTTATATTTCACCCATCATCTAAGATATAGTTAGTACTGTCGTCTGTCTTCGTTTTAGGGAGCGTTTCAAAAATACCCTGTATAAGGTATTTATACCTAAATACAGTTAAATGAATCGCTCTTCAATGCCGATGAAGCTACATCAAATAGCTTCATTAAATCAATTAAATCCTTCGACCCATAGATTCTAATTTTCTTATAACATACAGAAAAACTTCATTTATGTATTTATTCTATCTATTATTTAATTTAGATTTTACTAATAACATAAAACTTTAATACTTTGTCACTTTTAAGATACTAATAAGGTTTTAAGACCTATGTTTGTCATTTTTTTTAGGTAATTCGTCATAAATTATAGATCTTATTTAGATTTTCCAAAATTCTAGGTGTAAAAGTAAACTCTTGTATTACATAGGTACATACCTTAGAGAGTAATTGTGTTCTGTGATACATACTCTTATATTATTTAACTAAACTCATTAGTTTTCATTTTCCAACTTCGAATGTCATTGGCAATTTTACCATGCGACCACAAAAAAATAAAAAGGAAAAATAGATATTATCCATATTATGTTAAACACTTGTGCATCGGTAAACAAACAAGTACAAACTTTTTTGCTATTAACTAATTTTGCTAGTTTGCTACCAAAAATTATTTTAAAGTATATAAAAATTAACCACAGACGTTAACGTTATTCTTACAGTAGTGATGCAACTCGAACTCTGTTTTCACTCGATTCAATCGAGTGAATCTGTGCAACTCGGTACTCGAGTGAAAATAAATTTTACTCGAGTCCGCTTGCAACTCGACGCACCGTGTGGATTCGGAGAGCGCTAGATAGATGTCAGTTCACTAATTCATTAATTCTATCATCTAATCAACTAATTCACATAGTATAAGGAGCCGCGGGCGTGAAACTATATAATACCGTGATTGTGCTATCATTGTTATTTTTTGTTAGTTCGTATAAGTAGTGCATAACATAAAAGGTGATTTAAATATACTTGTTTGTTTAAAGTATGAATGATAACAATGAAACAACAAAACAAAAATCGTCAGTGTGGCATTATTTTGAAAAATTGAAGCGATTTGTAAGATATGCGGAAAGCAGTTTATAGATTTTGGAATACTACACATGTCTGTAGTAAATAAAAAACATGGAAATACAACAAATAAATAAATAATAAATATTTTTATTTTATTTCATATTGCCACATATTACTTATTTAATAAAGTATTATAGGTACTATTTAAAAATATTTTAACTAAGGTAATCGCTATTCTCAACTCGAGTGATAAACTTCAATCGATGCAGGGACTGTAAATAGTTAATTCGCATAACTCAAAAACTCGAGTACAACTACAGTGACATGATAAAACCCGAGTGACACAAAATTCTACTCGAGTCGCATCTTTATCTTACGGTCAACGCAGAGTCTGTCTACAATTTAGTGATGAACTCGACTTACTAATTCGAACAATATATTGATATATTATGTAATATCAATAACCTGATTAAGTATAATACGTGATAGTAAAATTATTAATAACATTAACTATACGCTACGTCATAAAGTTAGAGTGATATTATTTTATGAAAACTGTCTATACGCAAACCAATAAAATATAACTACCTATTAAGTTAAGTAATAATAATTATCTTGGATGGAGGAATAAATATAAAAATAATTTGTAACAAACTGACACAGCTTCGTTCCGCCAATTCGAGTTGCGTAACTCGAGTACTATTCGAGTTACGTGAATTTCAACTCAAGTTAATTCGAGTCGAGTTTCTTCCAAGTTGGTACATCTCTACTACAATATTTTTTTTAATATTACATTATCTGAACCAATGAAATGAACACAAATATCAAAACAACTCTTTTTTTCAGATTTCTTGATTCCGTTTAGATTTTCATAAAATCTTTATGCTATTTGCAATAATAAATTGGTATCTTTTTTTTGTATATAATACCATTGAGGGTCGCGAAAATTTCTAGTGGGCCCAAAAACGATTGACTCCTTTGATCAACTAAGAGACTGCAAGGTCATCCGCCAGGAGAACCGCTCACGACTCATCATAGATTAATGGTCACCTCACACAGGCTTCCAATTGAAATTAATTAAAACTAACATCAAAATTAAATAGGGATATTTAAAATCACCTGTAGAGAAACGTTTCACAATTCTCTAGAGAATACTTAATTCCCATGGATCCCACAAACATGACACAAAACAAAATGTGTGATTTTTTCAAAATGGTATGTATAAGCAAGGTAGAAGAAACGTATCCAACAAAGAAAATAATCTGTGGAGTACGAAAATAAAGGAGACAGTAACAGCAAAGGAAAATGCTTTCAAGTTGTGGCAGTCAACCAAAGATGTTAGTTTTTGAGTATAACAAAATGAATCAATCAGTACAGAATTAGATATAGCGTCGACTAAATAAGCTAAATTACTAATTTCCATCTATACTGCTTTTGAGAAATAATAAAAACTAATTTAAGAATAAAATACTGAAATAAGTGTAAAAAAAGAAGTCGAGCTGGTAAAATTTTATTTGTAACTTATTATGTTATTATGTAACATTTTTGCATTTATAATAATTTATGTACTTTTGGAAGTCTAAACTTGGAGTTAGCATATTTTTCATTTGTAAGTATTTTTAAGGGAGTTATCATATTTTAATAATTAAAGGACTCTTATTGAAAACCAATTAAAAAAATAGCTTTTAATATTGAAACAATATCGCAAAAATAAATTGATCAATTATTATTCCGAAGAATTACGACATCTAATCTTGTAATAAATTGTTGTAAAATTCTTTGAAATCTGCTGACAGGGCTTGTTTAATTTGCTGTAGCTCAATGTATTTTCGAGCTTTAATTTTGAGTCCGGTTTGGTGCAAATTTTGCATTTCATAAAAAAGTGCCTTTCTTTTGAGACAGCAATGTCCATGGCTCTTCAAATTGCAACTTACATTATATATCCCGATGTAAATTACATGAGTGCTTGCATATCGGTGACTTTAGGGTCTCGTGCTGATTGCAGTGGCGAATTGTTTTTTTAAATTAAAGATTACTGAAATCTTTTAAAAAACTATTTCCTTTAACATCAAGCGGATTGTTTAAGGCGTACTCAATAATTTGAACGCAGTCTGCAGAAACATTTATGATTGTATTACGCATTCTCCGTTGTATTAAAGAATGGATATCGTCCACTTCCATTTGTGTATGGCCGACTTCCAAATATAAACTCTATGATTAAAGTAGCATATACGCGATTTGTGCATACACGGCAAAAATAAAATATAAAAAATCTAACAAACACTGATTTGATTTCAGCACCCTTTTTTTAAACCCTAATAATTATGATTATATTTTCATAGAAATCTTATCATCAAAGTTTTACCAAGACTGTTATTATTTTATAATTATAAAAACTATTATTATTAAAATTCGTAAAATTTACAATAATTAAAATGAATAATTATAAAAAAAATTCAATAAATGTATAAAAATCCAAAAGGTTGGCATAAGAAATTTACAAGATTACATTAAGGTTTTTGACAAAGGAGAAATTAAGAGAAATTGTCTAAAATGTCAAGTTTATGAGTATTAATTTATAAAAAATATAATTAAAAAAGTTATCGCTTTATTAATAAAATTACCAGTGTATTGAAGCCGAAGTTACGAAATAGCCCAGTCTACAACAGCAGCCGTAAACAACGCTCTATCTCCGAAATGAAACGCCACGAACGCAGCCAAATTGCCTGATACGCCTCTGCGGGCTTCCTCTTTGAATAATTTTATAACAAAATCGTACAATTGAGCAAAAAGTTATTGAGTACCTTGAAATCTGACAACTTTGCCATTTTTGGAAGGATTTAAAAGTTTAAGACCAATTTTCCAACAAAAATGTACTGTGAGACTGGGCGTCAATGTTAAATGTGACATTATATTCTTCATAGATTTGGTATTTATTAATGATTTCAAACAAATACTAATATTAAAATGACAAAATACTCAAAAATAGAAAATGGCAAAGTTAACCTCACTTTCCGGCAATTTTGCCATCAGGGTTTATAATGAAAATAATAGGATTTCACTTCAAGGTTGAAGGTAAGTTTACCTCATAATATAGTACACAATACCCAGAGTTATGATTTGCTTCTTTAATTGTTTTAATTGTGTTACAAATAGCAAATTTTACGGTTGTGGCAAAGTCGCCCTCCCATTTTTCAATATTTCATACAAACTTGAAAATATGTGTCAGGGTTGTCAAAAATCCTTGATTACATACTTAACTTAATTTTTTTATTTAAATCTTGTCACAATAATTTCTTAAGAAAACATCGAAAGTATATCAAACGACCATACTCTCGTCTAAAATTAAAAATAAAATTGGTGCAATAATAAGCTTAAATCAATTATAGTATAGAATAAAAAAAAAGCTTGTTACAATCATTTTTAAAAAGTATTCGTTTTTTTATTAGTCATCATCGCCATTTTATAACGAGTCGTAATAAAATGATGTCAGGTCATCATTATTGTAATCAATCTAAATGTTGTTTTCCCACATTACCAAAACATTAATAATCATTAAAATGACAATTAGTGTTTTAAATGTCATTTTAAATTATTATTAATGTTTTGCTATAATACATTAGTTTAAATTGTAAAAAATGACAGTTAATGTTTTGCTGAATATCAATACACTAAGTTGAAATTATGAAAAATACTGTGTAGTAATAATATTATTAATGCCCGACAACGCAGTAAAAACAATATTGATTTCTCTATTATTTTCCTTTACTTTTAATAAATATGAATTGATTGACGACTCATTTGGTAAAATCGGTATAATGGGCTGATACGGTGAAACATCGATACAATTATACATATATACATACATAGAATGTCAAGTGCAGAACACTTTTGTATTCGTTTAAAAATATAGGTTGAAAGTGACAACCCTTGGTTATAACAAAACATGGCAAAGTAACCGTCACATCGTGACATCACTAGTATGGTAACTTTGCCAAGTTAGTTTTATAGATAAATGTTAAGACCAACATTTTAAAAACTTACAAAATTACGTTACTACAAAGATATAGATACCTACATTCAAAATTTCAAACAAAAAAACTAAAGTTCTGGAGCACTGAACAAAGAGGTTATTTCGCCGGCACAATTCCGCGTTAAAATAAAATGCCAAAATTAACTCTCATGTTGCCATATCAAAAGCAATCCTGTCAATTAGTTATTGTATTTTCATCAAAAACATGGCTTATCTCGAAAAACGTTCCGTTTTCCGTGTTAATTGTAATTTTGTACCAGTACACCCCTGATGGCAAAGTTAACATCCATTGGTAAAGTTGCCAGACCTGAATGTAAGATCTAAAATACATGTTTTGTTATTAAAGGAACTATTTTATTATTTAAATTAAATAACTTCAGAAAGAGATTTTGGTACAGCGCATACCACAATAATATGGAACCTCTAGAGATACAAGTAATATAAATACTTTTGAGTGCTGTAGATAATTGTTTTTTTTTAATATGTATAAATCTCATCATTTCTAAGCTCTCACAGCCGGATTTCAAAAATTTCACCGAAGTTAGGGATTTTAAAGGTGATGTTAAGTAATGTAACCATAATACGAGTAAGTGATGCGATAGCAAAAGTATTTCAGCTTGAGAGCTTACCGAGGAAATTTTATGAGAGACATAAATAAAACAATTTTTTTTAATTATGTCACAATTATCATCGTAATGTACCAGTGATAAAATGAATTATAGATAAGAGGTGCGGATTAAAGCTTTGTTAAACATTATTCAAAATTGTTTCACTAATAGTGAAACGAGTCAGCAAAACTTTTTACTTTGGCAGATATACCATTTTTATCACTTAATGCATTTTCATTTCGATAGAACAGTATATTATTTAAAATAATTTAAATCAATTACGTGTCAAAGAGAGGAGATATTTTTTCAAAATCTAGATTATCTCATTTATAATTTTTCTCAACCTCGTCCTAAATTGAATTTAAAAAAAATTCTAAGTCTAATGTCGAGACTCACGAAGGACTTCATGTCAGATGCAAAGTAATCAATCAGTCCATGATCGGCGATGGGGAGCAACATCAAAGGTTTGAGTTCTCCCTACTATAGAGAAGCAATCGGCTCTGTGTTTATTCTTCGTGGACATTAAAAGACGATTGGAAAGTGATCTCAGAAATTTAATTTCATCAACTTTATCCTCGTTAAATAAATGAAATATTATCTACTTTTTCCATTGAGTGTGTAATAGAAAACACAATATTCGGATCCATTATTTACAGATCTTTGCTACAGATTTGATCGAAGAATGGATGATATTTTATACGTATTATCAGAATCTGGCACCTATACCGAATGTATTTAGTCCTGCAACCACGCGGGTAATAATGGCACCCAGTTATCTTTACTGTAATCGATGAAGCATTAAGAAGGGTCGGATACACTTGCAATGAGAAGGGAATGTTCTCCACCAAAAATTGAAAATCGATTGTGTGTTTATGTATGTTGCACGAATTTTGACTTTAAAATTAATTGAAATGCCAAATTTTAAAATACTTCTGGGCATGTAGCCAATAATAATATAATATTGTACTAACAAATAACTACAATTAAACTATAAAAAATTAGCTTTTAAAATCCAATACAAACTAACGCATTTTCTGTTGAACACGATTAGAGGATTCTATCAAATATAATAATATATCTATACTAATATTATAAAGAGGTAAAATTTGTAAGTTTGTGAGTTTGTTTGTAGGCAGTAATCTCTGGAACTACTGAACCGATTTTAAAAATTCTTTCACCAGTAGAAAGCTACATTATTCTTGAGTGACATATATATATTTGATTGTGATTAATAATCCTCTTCATGTGAAATATTAATATTTGTCAATCAATTCCGAAGATAAATCCTAAACACTCAGTACTAAGAACCACACAAGATAATTTCATCACAAGTAAAAATGTTTGACGCCCAACAAAGTGGGCACGGGTCAGCTAGTAATATATAAAGCGCAAGTCGAGTCGTGCATGGAGTACTGCTGTCACATACAAAGTAGTGGAATTATTTGCCGGCGTCTGTGGCAAGAGTGAATAGGCTTTTGTTACGCTAAGACAGTGCGATTTACCATCTAGGGCTTCATCACCACTTACCACCAGATGGGATTGAGGTCAAGCACTGACTTATAATAAGTTAAAAAAACTTAACGTTTTTATTACTATGTAGTTATTCATCCATTTCATTATAAAGAACAAGGATTTAACTGAAAGTTCACATACAGTAGTTTATATCAGAAAGCAATAATGCTTAGTTGAGTTTTCCTATACGAAGTTATGAAGAATAATCATAAGGAATGAGTGATTTTAATATATAATAGCGTTCAATAAACTTAAGGTTTATAGTATACTTCGTGTGTGTTGTGGTGTGTTGAGCGTAGGCAGTAACCTTCCTCATTTGAGCTTGAACATTGCTCATCTCCTGATGCTTCCTTAAGGCACAGATGTGTGAGTCCATACGCCGCTTCAAGAACTTCAGAGCACGTTTATTCAATATAAAAACTTGAAATAAGAAACTTAAAGTTAAAAGATCGTACAACAACAAATTGTTCTAGCGCGATCAATTTTGCGAATCATTAGTGGTAATTAATAACACCAATACAACGTGAGACAAATGAACAGGCCCTGTGAGAATAGTACCATAAATATTAATATCAAATGTTACTCAAAAGCAATATTTTTCAAATATTCATAGAATTTCTCACTTCTCCGAGCCGGAAATCGAAAAGAGGTAAAAAAAAACATTTGTATTGTATGATGCCAATCAATAGGCGCAATGAATCTTAAAAGATACGGTTTAAATATCACTAATAAGCATTTGTAATAAATTAATTACGTTTTATTAAATAATACAATAGTCTTACTTAGTTTAAGAAAACTAAGTAAATTTTACAAATTTTATCGCGCTACGCTCCACTGGGAAGGCTCTTAGCTGAAAAGGACTGGCTTAAAATACATTATAACTAACGTAAATTATCTCTGATTTTTCCTTCAAAATAACAATAAGAATTATACCGTTGACGATCGATGGCATTTCGCAGCAGATAAAGTAGTCAGCTTATATTTCTTGAGTACTACTGTACAGTTGCTCACTAATGGCGACATCAAATATCATGAAGTAAGGATTATATATGTATAATATATACATTTCTAAAAGCATTGCAACGAACTCGATATCTATGTTGAAAATTACATGTTAGAGTAAAAAACGTAAAGTTGCAACCCAAATTTGTCTGTCTCGCTATTCGAGTGTGTGTGTAGCGGCGCAGTCATCGCGCAAAAAGCGAAAAACATCGAAGCCTAAATCGCGCTATCAAAGTTCCGAAGTAAAGCAGCATATAGAATAGCTCCGAACTACCACACGGAGCGTTGGCCGCTCCCCGGGCAGAACACCACTCACTTTGGCCGTAGAAGGAAAAAGGGAGATCTCCCGCCGGGCAAGGTGATCAGTACGTTACTTATTTAATTATATTGTTGTTTCCAAAACTTTGTAAAACAAGGATAAGTTGTCAAAATCACAAAAAATAAGATAAAGTTACTACTCCAAGTGGCAACACTCGAAGGTATAAATTATAAACCGAAACTTAATTAGTTTTCAACAATGTCTAATAAATGGCTAATAAAACCACCTCATCATCATTACAGCCATATTGATGATGAGGTGGTTTTATTAGGCATAAAAATGTAGGTACGATAGTGATTAATATTTTTGCAAAATATCAAAACCACAAATGCATGTTTTAGAGATTATATAACAATTATCATCATCTTTACAGCCCAACACAAGTCCACTGCTGAACATAGGCCTCCCCCAAGGAATGCCACAAAGCGCGGTCCAGAGTCACCTGCATCCATCGACTTCCTATGTGTCTTACCAGGTCGTCACTCCATCTAGTGGGGGGTCGCCCTATACTTCGCTTACCATTATGAAGCTGCCACTCGAGAACCTTTTTTCCCCATTTGTTGTCGGTTCTTCGTGCTTTATGGCCGGCCCATTGCCAGAACAGCTTACTAATCCGTTGGGCTGTATCGGTAACTCTGCTTCTAAGTCTTCTAAGTCATCACTGGCAACTTTTGAGGTATACCTGACGAGAAGATGTATCGTAATTTCCCGAACGCTGCCCAGCCGAGTTGAATCCGTCGATTAACCTCTCGGTCGAAGTTGGACTTACCTAGTCGAACTAGGTGTGACATGGACGTTACACATGATCTTTGTTTTGTCCATGTTCATCTTAAGACCTATCCGTTGGGAGGTACTATTGAAGTCATTGAGCATAATGCTTAAGTCCTTCAGCGATTCTGCCATAAGGACTATATCGTTGGTAAATCGAAGGTGAGTGACGTACTTGCCATTGATGTTAATACCGTATCCTTCCAAGCCCAGAAGCTTGAAAACGTTTTCCAATGCAGCGGTGAAGAGTTTCGGGGATATAACGTCACCCTGGCTTACATCTCACTGCAGTTGAATGGGTTTCGTACTCTGTTTCTGTACTCGGATAGCCATCGTATCCCTAATGTACAAATACATCAGCACTTCGATATACTGACAGTCAACTTTACACCGCAGAAGGGACTGTAGCACCGCCCAAATTTCGACGGAATCAAAGGTTCTCTCATAGTCCACATATGCAAGGCAAAGTGGCAGTTTGTAGTCTTCGGACTTCTATATAATTTGCCGAAGGGTTAGTATGTGGTCTATAGTACTAAAATCGGCTTGTTTGGGAGACTAGAATTCGTCAAGTCTGGGTGCGAGACGCGGCTTAGAAGAGAAATCGGTCTATAATTCTTCAAGAGAGCGTTGTCGCCTTTCTTGGAGAACAAGACCACTGCACTTCAATTCCACGTCTCCGCAGTAGTGCCTCCATAGAGGACGGAATTAAAGAACTTCTAAAGGACTTCAAGTACCGGTTTTCAGCCCGTTTTCATAAGTTCCGCTGTAATTCCATCCTTGCACAGGGACTTGCCGTTTTTAAGGTGCTGGAGAGGCATTCTAATCTGGCTCAGACTAACGTCCGGAACATCATCGGAATTGTGTTGGATAAGACTTGCTCTTGGATCGTTACTAACACTTGCGTGTGGCTGCAACGATGATGTGTACAGCTGCCCGTAGAACGTCTCAATATAACTCAAAATCTCAGGTGTCCCGGAAACGAAGCTGCCACATTCGGTCTTCAGCTTTGATAGTTGGCTCTTTCTGGCAGACATATCCCTGGCAACGACTTTGGAGCCCTGGTTTCATGTCATGAACGCATGTCATGCGGGACTTACGCAACTTCAATACAGCTCGTTGACTTAATGTTGCATTTGGAGATCGGTCTGTTCAGTTGCCTGTATGCTGTCTAATCTACATAAAACTTCAGCTTCATTTCCCGTCTAACAGCCATGAGATTCAAAATGTGCTCGGAGAGTTTTTGTGTTCTTCTGCGGCGGGTCTTGCAGAATTTAGCTCCGACCGCATGGATAGTTTCTCGAGCTTGTCATTCATATCGTTCACTGCAATGCAGTGTTCTAGGTACTGAAAATGGTTTTGTTACTCGAGTTGAAAGTTTTCGGGATTTTGGATTAGAGCAACAAGGAGACGGGGCGTTGACTTCATTAGTCGTGCCCACTCCAAAATAACGTTTAGGTTCAGTGTGCCTCTAACCATTTGATGATTGCTGCCCGTTTTCACCCTCGCAATTACTGAGACATCACTGATCAGTTGCCGTCTAGTCATCATAATGAAGTCAATCTCATTTTTTGTCGAACCATTTGGGCTCGACCAGATCCACTTCCTGTGGGGACGCTTCTGGAAGAAACAGTTTATTATAAAGAGTCCTTCTTTCTCCATGAAGTCGCCCAGCTGCTGATCCCTTGGGATCCGTTGCCCTATTCCGAATTTCCCTACCTTCAGCTCACCGTTCTCTCTTGTGCCTAGTTTTGCGTTTAAAACTCCCATTAGCACCGTATAATGGGTTTTGCAGGAATGCATGCCTCTAGATATATCGTCATACATTTCTTCCACCTTCTCATCGGGATGTGATGAGGTTGATGCGTTAACCTGTATGACCTTCAACGAATACCGTTTGGTGATTCTGAGTATAAGGTACGCAACCCTCGTCGACATACTCACAATCTTTACAGCGTTGTTAACGAGAGACTTGTGAACGATAAATCTGACACCTCCATGGGACAGATTGTCGCCCTCCCGGTGATAGCACAATTTGCAGGATTCGGGTACTACCGTGTTCTCCCCCTGTCTTCGGACCTCAGATAATCCTATAATATTCATGCGCAAATTGTCTATCTCTTCTTCCAGCTCCAGGATGTTCTCGTCAGTCCTCAGGGTTTTTTTTATAGGATAAGGTTGACAAACGAGCACACAGTCCACCTGATACGTGGTTGCTGTGGTCCATAGACATCTACATCTATCCTCGATTACGAATCAAAATGCAGGTGCGTTGTCACCCGTAAGGCCTAAGATGGAATGCCTCGTTTCCAGTAAAAAGGGTCTCCGGTTCTCTACACTCACAATACGAAACACAGCAGTGTTAAGCTGCTTTTTAACGTTGGTATTCTGTGAGAGCGTGGTCCTTCCCCAGTCGAGCCGACCCATTCATGCTCCAACTATACTACAAATATAGCTGCAGCATGGCTCTACCACGTAAACAAACAAAAAGGTCTATACATAGGACATACATCTTACATAGGACAAACAAAAAGATCTATAAAACCGGCGTAAAAGAACATATAGCTGACTTGACGCACCGACGTTCCGGGAAGTCTGCAGTTTGTGAACATGTTCAAGATCGTCCCCGCCATTACATTAGATTGGATAGACCCAAAATCCTCGCAAAAGAACACCAATTCTCCTACCAAGGATGATTCGCAAGGCTATTGAAATTAAAAAACATCCTTATTTTTGAATGGGTGCCGCCATCTGCTTGGGATCCTATAATTAATAAAATTAAATCCAAATCCAAGCATACCACTGCAAGACTTCAAGATACGTTAAGCTCATTCTGCGTAGATCGGACCAAAAATTAATATTGAAAAACTGAAGGTAGCCGAGCTAACTATGACATCGGGACGTCAAACACTGCAGTCCCTCCCGTGACCATGGGTGCTGTAAAGCACCCGCAACGTCTTGAATTAAAAAGTTAAATTAAACGCAATAATAGAATCCGCAATTTTGTTTTAATAAATGTCGTAGTCTTCGCGTAAATATAAGAAATCAACATTGGTATTTATTTGATATTTTGACCCTTCAAGACAATAACCAAAATATATATTTTTATTAATAAAAACCTTCTTTAAAAGCGACGCAAAACTTTCTATAACGTACACTTACACATAACATTTTAGTTTTTTTTCAATATTCTATTTCAATTTCGACATTTTTACACCTCCTTATAGCTATTTCATTGGATCATCTTGACTTAACATTAATCTTCTCCAGAAAATGGTGATTACCGTTGAGCCCAAGCAATTATCCACACGAATAAAAGCATTTAATCGCTGAATATTTCACAGTAGGACGATCATTTTCATGTTTAACGACGTGATTAATTTTAATATTATATGTATTATATGTGGTTAGGTTTTACATAAGAAATTCATAAGAATATTTTTGAATAAGACATTTCCATCTTTTTTATATACCTAAATCTGGTTCACATTTGAAATTTCACATTATATTGCTTAATCCTTAACTTAACAAGAGTGCTTTGTGTCTGCATGTGGAAGATATTATAATAAATCCTACTGTGACGACAGCTACCAGATGTTCTGGTGGTTTAAGACAAAAAGGATATTTTATTCAACTCTGAACTTTAGTTAATTATTATTATACACAATAACTACAGTGTACTATTTTTGTAATACCCTTTATTTACATAATTTTTTATTAATAAACAAAATATGATCGCTAGGTTGCTTTGTAATAAAATAGTTTATAATATTTCATTTTTAAATATACAACAATTATAAAAATTCCGTCAACAGGTACACTAACTAATTATCCAGTAGAAGTTCCATTTCTTCCCGATCAGGGGACGCTTACTAAAACATAATTTCAATTTCCATAATGTATATCTATCTTCTTCTACCATATTCTTTTTCCATCTCCCGTTTGTTACATATTTCTTCGACAACGGTATGACAACTATCAGACAAACTGAATGTAAATATAGGGTGGGCCATCTTACGTTTGGAATTGGAACCATAGGTTATTTTGAGGTTGGAAGATTTGACGACATTTCCGATGTGACAGACAGTTAGTTTTATGTTCCACATTAATAAAATGGGTCGCTTTTCGCTTTAACAAAGTTGGGAAATATTAAAAACGTATTTCCAAAGTAGTGAGTCTTCTACTCAAACTGTAAGAAATTTACGAAAAAAATTTGACAAAAAGGATGTGCCAAAAGGCAGGTTTTGGATCAATTTGTGAAGCGATTTCATGAAACTGGGTCGTTTTTGGATAAAACAACCCGTGTACGTACTCATCCTGTGCGCTCAACCGAAAACATCGCTGCTGTTTCTCAGAGTGTACGTGAACAACCATCAACATCAAGTTGTCATCGTTCTCAAGAATTGAATATTTCACGCATTTCTTTGAGAAGAATTTTGAATAAAGATCTCAGTATGAATACGCACAAAGTTCACTTAGTGCAAGAGCATGACCATTCGATGCATTTTCGGTTTTTTTTAATGGGCCGAACACCGCTCGATCGAAGATGAGCATTTTTATCGAAAAATCATCTTTTCAGATGAAGCACATTACTACCTCGGAGGATACATCAATAAGCAAAATTGTCGTATCTTGGGCTCAGAAAATCCACACGTCATCATAGAGAAACCAATGCATTAATAACGAGTGACTGTCTGGTGCGGATTTTGGTCTGGAAGCATTATTGGGCCATTTTCTTCGAAAATTTGCAAGGAAACGCCGTTACAGTGAATGGCGATCGCTACCGCGCCATGCTAAGCGATTTTTTGTTTCACAAAATTGAAGAAGATAACATAGACGACATTTTGTTTCAACAGGACGGCGCAACGTGCCACACAGCCAACGTAACAATCGATCTTTTGCACACTGTTTTAGAAAATCGCATAATCAGCCGGAATGCTGATGTCTATTGGCCACCTGGAAGCTGCGATTTGACTCCATTGGACTTTTTTTGTGAGGAGTCGTTAAGGACAAGTGTTACGCTAACCATCCAGAAACGATTGACGACTTGAAACATGAAAACGAAGTTGCCATTGACGAAATAGTGGCCCAAACAATCGAAAATGTACTGAAAAATTGGACTGATAGAATGGAGTATTGTAAGGCTAGCCATGGCAGTCATTTGAATGATGTTGTCTTCCATTCCTAAATGGAAAGGCTTAATCTTTTTAATAAACTAATCACTTCGAAAAAATATTCATTAGTTTTTTTTTATAGCAGATTCAAATTCCAAATATTAAATGGCCCATCCCTTATTATATCCAAGTTGTAAGAGGCTGTAATCACCAACGTCTCAGCCAAGCATGGTGATTATTGCAAAATCCTTCCAGTGTACTGTTATTGGTTGTTTGATGGAGTATAATAAACATGGAGAAGTACTGTATTTACAACTACTTATGTAACAAAAATCTAGAATTGATTTATTTCACAATGATATAAAAGAAATGTCATATAACTTTCAGCTTTTTTATTAGACTGAAGTGACAAATGAACTTACACAGCCCACCTGATGTAAAGTGGCTACCGTAGTCGATTTTAAACCAAAGCCAAATTTAAACGAAGAAGGCTACTGATGCGTTGTCACCTCTGTGGAATATGATCGAATGTCTCACAATATGTAATTATACTGCAACTCTATATAATTCAGACCGAAACACAGAATTGCAATCAATTTGGCACCAGAAACAGCATAAAGGAAGGTATTTAACCTGACGGACTCATAGAAAGAAAAGGAGTTCTACCGCCTAGTAAAGCTAAGCTGAAAGCTAAACTGAGATTCTTAAAGTTCATAATGACAAGAGTATTTTTTTAAATATATATAGGTATATTTTGCCAATTGAGATTAAACTATTATCAAAATATAAAATCTCGTTTTAAGATTCAATTTCATTTATTTTTTATAAAATATTAATAAATCTGAAAAGTTAATAAACTAGATTAGTAAGAAAAATTACTTATATTGTTTTTTTAATAAAATTTTCGATTTTGCAGTGTTAGATAAAGCTATGCTATATATACGATGTGGTCTTCAATTACTATGTAGCTAACGCTTAACTTATCTCCGATCTCCCCCTTAGTCAATGTTAGTTCATTACTCACTGAAGCCCTTAGAACCTCGTTATCAAACTCCTTTGTTCTTTCGGTTCCGGACTCATCATGAAGTTTCAACCATATTTGAACCGCATTCACTTTCACTTTAGATGATTCACAGAAAAAACACACGTAACTTTTTGTAAATAACAACGTATCAATCTATAAACATTCCACCACTGGGTGTTTTTTTGGCAAATTTCTCACTTACTCGACATGTTTTACACTTTTCAGATTAGCATGTTTGTTTACTGATTTTCATCATCAAAGAGTTATTGGTAACTCACCACTTCAATTAAAGTCATTGTAATAAAATAAATATACTGAATCGTGCTTATTTATTGGTTTTTTAAATAAGGCTAACTTAGTTCTTTTTAAACATTGAGTTTGAAATGAGCTGCCGCAGGATTATTGATCGCCAGGTCTATGAATATTAAAAATAATTAACGACACCTCATAAATCATACATATAAATCGAATGAAAAAATACTAAAGTAGTTGCATATCAAACTTATTTTATTATAAATAGGTTACAATGCATTTCCTAACAAGTCTTTACGAGTTCTAAAAACAAGGAAGTTCTATATTCGACTCATAGAGTTTTTTTATGTGTGTTCACTAATGATTTATTACATTTACGCGAACACTACACATTGAATAAAATTATTTTTACGGATTTTAACGCGTTTAATTTACTTATTTTAATTCCCGACATTTCGGGTGCTTTACAGCAACCCATGGTCACAGGGGGGGACTGAGATGTTTGATGTCCCGATGTCACAGTTAGCCCGGCTACCTTCAGTTTTGAATATTAATTTTTGGTTCTATCTACGTATAATGAGCTTACAGTATCTTGAAGCCTTGCAGTGGTATGTTTGGGTTTGGATTTAATTTTGTTAATTATAGGATCCCAAGCAGATGGCAGCACCCATCCATATTCTCTATTGAAATTAGGATGTTTTTTAATTTCAATAGCCTCGTGTTTCATCTTTGGTAGGAATCAGTGTTCTTTTGCGAGGATTTGTGGTCTATCAAATCTAATGTAATGGTGGGGACGATCTTGAACATTTTCACAAACTGCAGGTTTCCCGGAACGTCGGTGCTTTAAGTCAGATATATGTTGTTTTACGCAGGTTTTTATAGATCTTTTTGTTTGTCCTATGTAAGAGAGACCACATTCGAGCTCATTCTGCATAGATCGAACCAAAAAATTCAAAAAGTAAAGGTAGCCGGCTAATTATGACATCGGGATGTCAAACATCTCAGTCCCCCCCCCCTCCCCCGTGATCATGGGTTGCTGTAAAGCACCCGAAACATCGGGAATTGAAATTAGTACATTAAACGCGATAAAATCTGTAAAAATAGTTTTATTCAATGTGTTCACGAATTTCTCAGAAATTACTGAACTCATTTACATCACTAAGTTTCTAATAAATACGTCTTATTGCAAGCATGATTCCATATAAATTTTAAGAGACATATAAACATAAACATAAACACTCACGCCTGTCACCCAGAGGGGTAGGCAGAGACTACGGACTTCCATTTGGCACGATCCTGGCACACCTCTCTCGCCTCCTTTACATCCATATATCTACGCATACACGCTCGTCGGTTAAGGGTACTTCTAATCTGGCCTCTTTCAATATAACGCCAATTTGTTCGATAAACCTTCGTCTAGGGTGTCCCTTCCCGACTCTGCCGTTCCCGACTCTGCCGTTTAAGAGACAATTCCAACCATAAACGTTGTAGCTATTAGATATACAGTGTTATTTTGCAAATTATGCTCAAAAAGAAGTTCAGAATAGTTAATATGAAAGAAAAAATTAATAAAAAAATCAAACATTCTGTCCTTTTTTTCTTTGAAAATCAGAATGCTTGGAAATGCATTATTTTAACTAATTGTCACATAAGACCGAGGCATTATTGTTTCACAAGCTACCTCAGAGCAGGGAACCACCCGACTAGTGCGTCTACGTGGGAGGGTCTGAAGTCAACGAGGGGCGGTACATGATGTACCTAGGGCTAGACCTGGACAGTCGCTGGGGCTTCGAAGAGCACTTTGAGCGCCTAGTCCCCCGGATTGAGAGGGTGGCGGGTGCTATGCACAGACTGCTGCCCAATCTAGGGGGACCGAGGTAGGAAGTATGCTGGGGTAGTGCGGTCCGTAGCCTTATACGGGGCGCCTGTATAGGTGAAATGGCCCATATAGGCTGTGACAGTGCGACATGTGGATCTAAAATCTACAGTGTCCAGCGGAGGATGGCTATACGGATCGTGCGAGGATACCGTATGATATCCTTTGAGGCGGCAAAAGTCCTGGCTCGCATTCCACCCGTAGATATACTGGCGGATATGGATGCGAGGGTGTACAACCGGATCCGCATCCTCCGTCAGGGAGGTGGTAGTGAGCCAGATGAGGCGCTCGAGTCTATAAAACGGCAGGAGCGACAGAACGCTTTGGCGATATGGCGCACTCGACTCAACGAGGAGCACTATGCCCGCAAACACGTTATTGGCGCAATCCTGCCGGTCTTCGAAGACTGGATGCAGCGACGAGTAGGAATATTCATCTACAGACTTACACAGATAATTACCGGGCACGGGTGGATGCTTCGGTGATTATCTGTGTAGGATTAGACGCGAAGCGACGGCAAACTGCTTCCACATCGGTGGGTGGGACCAGAACTCCGTGTCCCATACGCTTGCGGTTTGCCCGGCATGGGAACGGGAGCGGACAATCCTGGCGAGCCGGGTTGGTCAGAACCTCTCCCTGCCAGCAGTCGTGTCAGCGATGCTGAGCGTGGACTCGGCGTGGAGGGCTGTAGCCACCTTCTATGAGTCTGTAATGGTCCAGAAGGGGGCCACTGAGCGGGATCGGAGGAGGACAGATCTCACTCGGAGACGACGCCACCAAGGCGTTCGTCACAGCCCTCCCCTTGAAGATGGTGTTCCCCTACCAGAAACGGGGCTTCTGGGGTTGCAGGCGTTTGGGGCGGGGCCTCGAATGCCTAGTAATGTAACCCCCAAGGAGGACGATGGCTCGCAAGTGGTCTCGAGACACCGTGATAGCACTGCAAGGGTGCTGGGGGCAGTAAGTACTGCCCCCGGGACGTGCTTCCAATAAAGCAAAGCGATGATTTCTTATATTTACGCGAACACTACACATTTAATAAAACAATTTTTACGGATTTTATCGCGTTTAATTTACTATTTTGATGTTTGATGATGATCGTTTTGGGTGCTTTACAGCAACCCATGGTCACGGGGGGGACTGAGATGTTTGACGTCCCAATGTCACAGTTAGCCCGGCTACCTTCAGTTTTTTTAATATTAATTTTTGGTTCGATCTACGCAGAATGAGCTTACAGTATCTTGAAGTCTTGCAGTGGTATGCTGGGTTTGGATTTAATTTTGTTAAATATAGGATCCCAAGGAGATGGCAGCACCCATCCATCTTCTCTATTGAAATAAGGATGTTTTTTAATTTCAATAGCCTCACGTATCATCCTTGGTAGGAATCGGTGTTCTTTTGCGAGGATTTGTGGTTTATCAAATCAGATGTAATGGCGGGGACGATCTTGAACATGTTCACAGACTGCAGACTTCCCAGAGCGTCGGTGCATCACGTCAATATAATGGCGAGAGGGGGACTCCGAAACGTCGGGTATCAAAATAGTAAATTAATCGCGATAAAATCCGTAAAAATAGTTTTATTCAAAGCAAAGCGAGAGAGGGGCCCTGGCTTCAGTCCGAACGGAGATCACGGAATCCTTCGTACACGCTGATGGAAACCACCGTGGCGTTTTAGCGGGTAAGAGTCCGGCGTAACTTTCCAGTTGCCCCCTGCAGCAAAAGTTATCTATGAGGATTTCCCCACGAAAAAAAAGATTTTGTTAACTTGTGATGTATTTTTTGGGATTGTTGATACCCTTAGTATTTGTATCTGCTGTGTGGCAGCGGCCTAGAATACTGCCACTCCCTATCATCCCGTGGATGTCGTACGAGCCGACAGAGGGAAATGCCATTAAAAAAAAGGAGACCTTAAGGCTTCCAGGTATAACCATCCCAGTCATCGTCAGACCAAAAATGCCCAGGCCTGTTATGGGCAGCAGCATTACAGGTGCGATGTGCGATGTGCACTGCGATCGCCAATCCGCTTGCCCAGCGTGGCGATTAAGGGCAAATCCTCCTATGAACAGCACCACAAAAACACGGTCCCCAGTTCCCAGTCGCCCCATTATTCCCGACCGTGGTGGCGGTCAGGAATAATGGGGCGACTGATGTAATTGATAATTTACGAACGAGATGATAATTTCAGTCATCTAGTTGCAAATCCCGCCAAAACGATTCAATAAAATTTTGCAGAAATGAAAAAAAAAAGTTTGAAACAGAAACAACTTTACTTTATTAGACGATTTTCTTTTACTTCCATGGCAACAAAAGATACCTATATAACAAAATGAACAAAAGCTGCCATTACTACCAAAAAAACTAGCTAAAAACAGGTTTTGAATTTAAATATGGTGAATTTTGAAGCTTACTAAGTGTTATGGGGGCATTTGCAACTGAGCTTTGTGAAATAGCGGGATTTGAAACTTTGTCATTCTATGGTGATGGTCAATGTTATGCAATAACAACTGGTCAGTAAGTAAATAAAAATGCAGAAGAGCAATTTTACATAATAATATAATTTGAAAATAAACTAGTTACTTGTTCTACATTGGAAATCAGGTAAACACAAAAGTTAAATCATACTATTAGGTTGACATCCTCAAAGCCGTCTTCACAAAGGTCGCTTGGTATCTCTGCTGTATCCTCGTCAATATCTCCTTGCTCATAAGACCTTCTGCCTTCCACTGTTTTATAAAACTCTAATGTTTTAATGTCTCTCCATTGCTCTCCATAATGTCTTTTCAATAGATTTGAAACATCGGTGATCTTTGCTTTCTTTGGAATCAACTAGTTTGCTGGAATAACAACTGGAGTCAACATAGTGATGCTTTTATTTTTCTTTGTTATCGGCTTCTTTACATTAATTTCAATTTTATATGACTGTTCTCCTTGCAGAAATAAATTATTTGTTTTGGAACGTGTCAAGAAAAACCTTTTGCACTTTTGGAACTGTACGTGCCAGCTAGTCGTTGGTTTGATAATTGGTGCGTAGGCCGATTTCCAATCTCGTACTGCAATTGTATCTAAAGCAGTCATTTTACAATATTGAGTTATGATTTCTTGATATTATTCAGGTGACGAAATGACTTCACGCTTTTTCAGATCTTTCTCTATTTGAGCAAACACGCGGTCAGGTGGAATAAAAGAGTGCCCTACAACAGGAAAAACAATTTCTACCTTTTGATGTATCTGGGTGCTTCTGTTGTCAACCAATTTCCAAGCATGGCTACCATGCCGGAATTTTTATTTTGCCCAGAACAGCCATCTGTTACTATTCTTAAGACTTTGATTTCTTCTTTGATATCTACATTAGTTAAAAAGTGATGAACTGCTGAAATGATTTCATTACTACCTTTGTTGTGTATGGTTTCATTCCAGGTATATGCAAATATGTTTTCCTTGGTCAATTTTGCCTTAGAGCTACCAACTACTACAGTGAGGTTGTAGAAATTGTATTGGCGGCTATAGTAGGCGGACTGATCTGGCACTTTAGGTAGCCCTAAATTTTTTTGACAGTCGAAGCTTATTTTTAGAAGATCACTTCTTTGCTCCTGCAAGATCTCATAGAATGGTTTGAACCTCAAATGGTGGACTCTTTTTTCAATTATCAATTTATTTATGATCTCAGTATTTGTTTCTTTTTTAATGTTCTCATCTAACAGAAGTCATGTCGAACAAACATCAGACCTAAGTGTGCCAAAACCAATGTTATAGCAACAATTAAATATATTTCTAAAAAAAATGCTGTTTTACTTCTAAGCAAGGATGGTCGTTGTTATACATACGCCAAAGTTTTTTTATGTTTAGTTCAGGGTGCAAGTACAATCTTTTTATATTTTTTGACCTGCAGTAGTGGCTTTCATTTGCTTTAAATGACTCTATAAAGGCTTGCACCGCTTTTCTTTTCTCTTCAAACTTCTGACTTTTTCGGTCTCCACCCCTACGCTCTTTTGCCATCTTCTCCTTTTCATAAAATCTTCACATCACTCCCTGTATACGGTCTTTCCTTACACACAATACATTAGTAAATGTTTTTTGACAAACAGGGATCGTTTTGCCGCTCTTGTTACGAATGAAATATTTTAACGAATGATTTCGCTTGCTACCAACTTTTGTAGTTTTAGATGTTGTGATAGTACAGTGTTTTATTATAAAATTATCTTGCAAAATTTTTGTCGGATGTTTGTAAAATGATTGGTGGAATTTTCTTATTTCTGTGCATGCTAAAGTAGCGCACTGAAATGCCTTGCGACTGTGTCCACATGATGGGAATGCTGGAAGCGTATTTGGCTTGTATCTACAACAAAAATAAGTCTCATTTGAATTTTCACTGTTAGTATAGATTTTATCATCAGTAGAAAACAATAATAATACTTGTTTTATAAAACACTAGCTGACCAAGAACTTTGTACCACTTGACGTACCTACACTACCTCCCCACCCTACCCTACCATATCCTATCTATGTCCTTTTCCAGGTCATGGTCTACCTGTGCCAAATTTCGTCCAATTCCATGCATCGGTAACGAGCAAACAATCAAACCAACATTCATTTTTCTATACCTAAGATAAGCATACTTATTATTAGTATATTATATAATATTAGTATTAAGTTTTTTGAACAGGCATTTTGCAGTTAAACCGAATAACTTATTACATAACCGTATGATTTCTCGAAAATAAAACAGTATTTTTATATCGCTTGTAACAATCATTAATGTAAATGCCGTCGATTTCATACGAATAGGTATAATTACATACAACACATTCGTATAAAATCGGCAGTCTGTTAAGGGATAATATAAAGAACAATGTTTTATTTTAGGGAAATTTAGCAAGAAAAAAATCAAATTTGAATTTTTGCGCCGAAGCATGTTGAACTATTTTCATGGTCCTGTTTTGCTTAACAACTTTTCAAATGGGCAGTTGACTGTTTAGTAGAAGAAAGAAACCAACCTTTTTTCACGCAATACTTCACGTTTCCACTTTGATTTATCAACTAATCTCTTGCGTGCTTTACTGGGCTCCGATTTTTTTATAAACTGTTGTAAATCCTCCATTTTTTACGCACAAAAACAATAAAAAACCACAGCAACAACACTCACAGGTAACGGAATCGGCCATACTAATTTACTGTGTCACGTGATGTAATATTGGACTGCCATTGGTTGGATTTGTTATGGAGGAATTTGAAACTCACACACTTTATTTTAGAGTAGTTTGCACCGAACACTGTAATTAAAAT
Source organism: Parnassius orleans (assembly GCA_029286625.1). NCBI lineage: Eukaryota > Metazoa > Arthropoda > Insecta > Lepidoptera > Papilionidae > Parnassius > Parnassius orleans. The sequence goes on along the minus strand of JAGSMP010000305.1, from coordinate 129,926 downwards.
GTATTTTACACCCGCTTATGGCGGAGTTTGATAGAAAATAAATTTACGAATTTGTACTACTCTAAGAGTACTTTCAAATGTCATACTGCGCTAAAATTTTAAATAAAAGTGTTTTAGCGGGATTTGAAACTAGACGACTCTTACGAACTGGAAGCTGAGCTGGAAAATATAAAATGCCATATTGTAGGGTTAAGTGAAGTCCGAAGAGAGGGGGACGACAAACTTACCCCGCAATCCGGCCATCTGCTCTACTTTCGGGAGGGAGACGGCCTTTCCCAAGGCGGAGTAGGTTTCCTCGTTCACAGGATCCTCACTAACAACATTGCAGAAATCTCCAGTGCGTCAACACGAGTAGCATACCTTGTACTGAAGTTATCAAAGAGATACTCTCTGAAGATCGTACAAGTTTATACAATATTTCTACGGCCTTACTTACCACCACTAAGGCCCACTACAATGTTGTTATGGGGGATTTTAATGCCAAGGTGTGTAATGACACGGCCGTCGAGTCGATTTTGGGACCTCACGGTTTTGGAAGCAGAAATCACAGGGGAAAAATGCTGGTCAACTTCCTCGAGAAAGAGGGACCATTTCTGATGAATTCGTTTATCGAGAAGAAGCCCCAAAGGAAGTGGACCTGGCGCAGTCCCGATAACATTACAAAAAACGAAATTGAGTTCATCATGACGGACAAAAGGCACATATTCAGAGATGTCTCAGTGATCAGCAAATTCAATACCGGAAGCGATCACTGCCTTGTCCGAGGCACTCTGAATATCGATTTTACGCTTGAAAGGTCCCAATTGGTGAAGTCCACCTTTCGACCAAATCTGCTTCAAACCGTAACTGGCTCCCAACGCTTACAGCTAGAACTTAAAAACCGATACGATGCCTTGAGACCCACGTTGGATATTGACGAAGACCTTATCAGCGTGATCAAGATCTTAAGGGATGAGGGCAACAGGTTTTGTGGCAAGCAACATATGGGCCGAAAGTCGAAGTTCTCAGATGAGACACTTCAGCTTATGAAAAGAAGGCGTGAATTAACAACAGCAACTACATCGGAACAGGTGACATTAACCAAGCTTGTGAGGAAAGCTGTGAGGCGGGACCTGCGTCGTTCTAATGCGATTGCGATACAAGCGGCAATAGAGCAAAACAAGGGATTCAAAGTCTTTGCTCAGGAGCTTGGGAGAAGTCACATCGCAAGACTGCACGTCAAAGCCTGAGGTTCTCTCTGAGATCGAAGACTATTATGGCAAACTATATGCCTCACATAAGCCACAACCTAACCCTAAATGCGATGATCCCAAAGCCACGCTGACCCGCCACTATACCGACGAGCTACCAGACATCTGCCTTGAGGAAATTGAGCTGACTTTCGGCCACCTTAAACATCGAAATGCCCCTGGAAAAGATGGAGTTACAAGAGAGCTCTTATAGGCTGGGAGTCAACCCTTGTTAAAAGAGCTCTGCCGAGTTTTTAACTGCATCTTACGAGATGGGAGAACTCCAAAGGCGTGAAGCAGAAGCATTATAGTCTTTTTCACAAGAAATGTGACAAAACTATGCTAAAAAATTATCGACCCATCTCGCTTCTGAGCCAAGTCTATAAGTTGTTTTCGAGGGTCATCACAAATCGACTCGCGTGATGATTCGACGACATTCAGCCTGCAGAACAGGCTGGGTTTCGAGGAGGATTTGGCACTATATACCACATTCACACAGTGCGGCAAATAATACAGAAAACTACAGAGTATAATTAGCCCCTGTGTCTTGTATTTGTGGACTATGAGAAAGCCTTTGACTTCACCGAAACTTGTGCTGTTCTGGATTGTAGATTGGTGCCAAATTAACTGGCGGTACATCGAAGTGCTGAGATGTCTTTACAACACCAGTACGATGTCCGTCCAAGTACATGGCAGTCAAACAAAACGAATCCAGTTGTATCGCGGAGTGCGACAGGGGAATGTTATATCCCCTAAACTGTTTACAAATGCTCTGGAGGATGTTTTTAAGACGCTAGACTGGAAAGGACGCGGCATTAACGTAAACGGTGAGTACATCTCACACTTACGCTTTACTGATGATATCGTCGTCAAGATTCGTCATCGTCATCGTCATCGCTGCAAGAACTTCAGGACATGCTATACAGACTGAATTAATCCTCCCGTCGTGTTGGTCTGTGTATGAATCTGAACAAGACAAAAGTTATGTTCAACGATCACGTCATGCCAGTTCCAATTACTGTTGATGGTGAAATTCTCAAAGTTGTCCAGAAATACACCTACCTCGGGCAGATATTGCAACTAGGTAAGAATAACTACGAGAAGGAAGCCGATTGGAGGATTCAGTTAGGCTAGGCAGCATTTAGAAAGCTCCGTCGGGTTTTCTCGTCGTCCATACCGCAAAGTCTGAAGACAAAAGTCTTCAACCAGTGCGTCCTGCCCGTATTCACTTAAGGTGCCGAAACGTGGACACTGACGATACGGCAACTCCACAAGCTCAAAGTCGCTCAGCGAGCGATGGAATGAGTTATGCTCGGAGTTTCTCTGGTAGATAAAATTTGAAATGAAGAAATCCGCCGGAGAACCAAGATTACTGACATAGCCTTCCGCTTTTGTAAACTAAAGTGACAATGGGCTTGCCATGTCTGTCGCAGAGGTGACAGCCGGTGGAGTAGACGTGTTATGGAGTGGAGACCGCGTCTAGACAAACGTAGTGTGGGACGCCCCCTGACCAGATGGAGCGTCCCCTTGAAATAAACTTCGCATAATATTAATGAAATCAGTGCAGGTATATATATGTGTTATTATGCTTTACTTTAATTGCTGTTTGCCAGTGGTCCATAAGGTGCTTCAAAAAGCGTACAAGTGTTGGATGGATTTTATAGTGTTCTAGTATAAAAACTAACCATGAATGTGGAATTGAGTCGTATGCTTTTTATAATCTATGTACATTTTTTATATATTACGTTAATTAATGAATGCTTGTTTTGATACTACAGCGTCTATAGTTAATTGCTCTTTACAATCTTGACTTTTCTTCCGACATCCTTTTTGTTCTTCAGCTAGAATATTGTTGTCAAATGAGAACTTGTAGATTTTTTTTTATGCACACTGTAATGATTTTATATATGGTTTGAAGAGAAATTATTGATCTATACATTCTTGGGGTTGTTGAATCCACAACAGCGAATTATGAAATGCGGTACAGCAGAAATTACAGGTACAGCAGAAATCGGCTGCACCCATTTTAGTATAAGGTTTTTACACGTTTAGTAGTAGGTGAAGAGTTTGTTGCTTCTGCTTCCTCCACAATATCTACTAATGATTTTAAGTAAAGTGTTTGTTGTGTATTGGGCTTATCATAGAAGTCAGATGAGTTACTTCAAAACGATGTATTATTTAGAAGATAGTGGGCCTCGCTGCAACTTACATCGGACTCTTCTAGTGTGTCGCATAGATCCACTAATAAGGATGGACTTCGTTCAGTTGTTCCATTTTCTTCATCATATTGGTGCTCCTCTCGTTGTTTCTTTGTTTCAATTTGAAGCTTTTAGCACTCCTCTTTAGATGAGTCCTGATTCAGTACCTTACGTGAACGCAAATTATATATTTCTTTATTAAAACTATCATTCATCTTCGACCCACGAGTAGCAGGGGAAATATTATGTGCGTCTCCGCAGCGCCCTGTTGCGAAGATAAGGCTAATGTAAAAACCCTGAGGTTGCCCGGTATCAGGGTCCTCCGCTCGCGACTGAGCGCCCTCTCAGCCATGTAACCTTCGGCACGGCTCGGTTCACACCTTGGGTTAGGGATTTTTTTATTGAAAGAGGTTTACTCCTCTTGGATGGGATTAACAGGTTATGCATGGAATTACAACTCGGGATTAACAGGGCAGAAAGAAAATTGGGTAAATTTATTTAAATAAAATCCTTGCACAGTGCAGGATAAATTCTAAGTAAATGAGACACGTTTAAAAAACGAATATGATTTCATAAAATTAAATTGTTGTTGTACTTATTTTATGTCTTTATAATTGATATCAGTATTAAGCATTAAAAAGTAATTTTGCATATTTCTTTCTATTTATTATATCTATATATATATATATATTTATTTATTTATATAACGCTTTTTTAATTATTTAATACTTATTAATAAGTTTATTACTCAATCTATTGTCATAATTATTTAGAAAATGGGAAATTTACAAGGAAAAAATTAAGTCACCTACATATGACTTAATTTTTTTTAAATTGGTTAATAATTAACTTGTTAGTAATATATTTAACTGTCCACTTATTAATTATTCCACATTCATACCGTTGCTAGGTTCAGCTTTAATAGATAGTGGGGATAGGGTATATTCGCTGCCTATTCGTGTTGCGAAACTGACCAGTAATATCGACCATACCAGTATTCAAGAGTAGTCCTTTCCTTTCTGTAAATCCGGCAATGTAAGATGAGCTACAATTGGAATGTCTGCGACATCCACCGTACTTGCTCCAACAGATTACCATTTTTTCCGGAATTTGGACAACTTCCAACAAGGAAAAAAATTCAACTCCGATGCGGCAGTCCAAACCGCCCCCATGGTTTTTTTATTATATATTTTCATGGATCAATGAACTACCTATGAGATGGCAAAAGTGCATAGATAACAACGGTGCATACTTTGATTAATTAATATATATTTTACAAAAAAAAAATTGACTTTATATTCATCCCATACAAAACGCCAATTTCATATGTAAGGACCTAATAATTCTTTAACCGGCACTTTTGATTAAAACGGAAAAAAATATAAAATTATTTACTAGGTGGTAGAAATCTTTTCTGCTTCGGAGTCCGCCTGGGTATGTTTAATAATTTCACCTAATTTTGCCGCCAAGCAGCAATGCCTGCACTGACATGTTCCGGTCTCAAGGGAATAGAGTGCCAGTATATATGCCATATTACATATAGCCAGCTATGACGCATTACACCTAGTCCTCAGAAGTGACAAGGTTTCTCTAGAATTCTTTGTTTAAAGTTGGTTGCAGATGTCCATGGACTGCAGCAGGCATTTACCATGATTGATGATGAAACATCCTAAAATCAATTTATTTCGTCTAGCCTAACACTTTCATTTTCTATCATATGAAATGTATACAAAGTGTGTTTTCCATATTATGCCTCTGGTGTTCCGATAAAACGTTTCATAATTCAAATCCATAACTGACAGTGTCATGGCTAAACCAATAAATTAGACTACTTAATTCTTTCTAAAGCCTGCAAAATTTTACTAGGTAAATTAAGTTAAAATGTAACATCATTTTTTTATAAGTTAAAGACGGTTTTTACCTTCAGTAACTTAATTCATTTAGTGTGGAATTCATTGTTCAAAGAAAATCACGTTCTGTAAGAATAAACCATGCACTGGGAGTATTCAGTTCTTTAAGAAAAGTTCATTAAATTTATAACCATAATAAAACAGAAATAAAACCCTAAAGTAGCTTTGCTCTGCGCACAAGCTCGTTAAACAGTAGAAGTGCTTCCTTAAGTACAAAATCAATTAGGAATCCCTTGGTCTGTTTTTGGAAAATGGCAACGTTACTGCGGTTCATTTAATAAATTTTTTATAGCAACAAATAAATACAAAAAAATTCATCAGCGTCTGACTGCAGCTAATAAACGCTCGTTAAAATATTTTTTAATTATATTGATTTTTTAAATCAAATATATATAATTAAAATTTCTACGTCAATTATGTCAGAACAAGTCGGAAAGTATAAAATTAAGAACTTGTAGGTATGTAGTACCATATTTTAAAAAAATATTTTTTTTATTAAAAGAACAACAATAAAATAAACTGAAATGTAAAGACAAGGTCTCTAGGCACTTGAGAGTAAAAACGCCACCCTTAAGCCATTATAGGAAATTAAAAAAATGAAAACACTTTTATATTATATTTCGATATTCTATAAAGAAATCTAGGTAAATAGTCTTCGAAACAACAAATCAAGTAAATACGAAGATACTACTCTGTATTTGAAGGTACAGAAAATTAAAAAGATTATATTCAACATACTTCATTAAAATTGAAGCTCTATGACATTTCACTCACAAATTATTTATTTACACTTCACTGTTACCACCAAAATTAAAACAGTAACTACAAAATCACTTCATGTTTCCTAAGGCGTGGAGAAACTTTGTCTTTTTAACCATTTCACCCTAGTGTTTACATTCCTTTATAATCGATTATATATAAAACACCCTCGGAACGCACAACCGAATTTATGCCGAATGCTTATTGGTAATCTCCTGAGTACTCTAGTAACAATTTCAAATGGAATAGCATTAATATTGTGCATAATATTATGCGTTATTTATGCAATGTTTTCGCGATTCAATAGTCATTACCGATAACATCATGAAATATTTTTTTATAGAACAAGGATGGTACGCGAGCACATAGTCAATCCATCTGATGGTAAGTGGATGCAGTGGCCCATATAACATCTACATGTATCTTCGATTAATAATCAATATGCAGTTGTCACACCTGAGGACTAAAATGGAATATAACTCGAACTCGTTTCTAGTAAAAGTAGTCACCTGTTCTCTACACTCACCAAACAAATCATATCAGCATAAAGCTGCTATTTTAGGTTGGTATTCTGTGAGATCTTGGTCGAGCTTGCCATTCATGCTACTAACATAGCTGAAGCATGGCTCTACAATGTATAACGTAGCTCTGCCACGTACTATATATTATATTCTAACTTCTTCACGTTTGAGACGGTTCGGTTTCAAGGTGACAAGTGACTCTTCTTCTCTTCGTCTTTAATATTTACGGTTCTTTTTCTCCGAAGCCTGATCGCTTGTGTATACTCCTGTGAGCTACAAAACGCATCGATCACAAAAATCTCAATAATAACAAATTTCAAGCTTTTTAATAGTCCCATTCAAAATCAAAAAGTAAAGTAGCAGTCAATATACGAGGCCACGGCTGGGCACCAGTTCTTTTAAATAAGAATTTTTTGGGGACAGAAAAGTATCCACTGCCCTGCCACAGTCATATGTTGCCGGTTTAAGTACCCGATTTCTTTTTAACTTCTCAGACATACAGATTTCTTCTCGATGTTCTCCTCAATCGTAAAACCAGTGGTAAATCAGCGCTTGAAACTGCAACCAAAACTTCCATTGGTCTTGACGAGAATCAAATACGGTTGTATGACTATGACATTTGATGGTACTATGACATTTTAAGACGAGCTCTTATCCCCTGAGCTACACTTGAATGAGAGTCCCTGAATAAGAGTCTTATTCATCATCATCATAAACATCATTATTACAAAACTTTATAAGTCATTTGTATATTAACTCCTAACCAAGTTAAATAGGTTTTCATTACGTTAAGTCAGTGCAGTTTACCATTTTATATTTGACTGTAGCCAAGAAATGGCTTATATAATAAGTAAAAAACACAATTTTTAGTTTTATTTATGGTGATGTTTTAAAATACGTACAACGTAAATCGTTGACGCAGTTCCATGCGAAGCTGTAAGGTCGAATTTAGGGCAGGGCAACAGAGGTTCTAGCTCCGAGGTCTCCTCAATTGTGGAGGCCCCTTCCTTAGAAATAACAAATACAAAACAAAAATAACAAAGGCAAACATTTCAAATTATATAACGATGATTTGTAACGAACTCTTGGTAATGAGTTGGTCCGGTTCGCTTCATTGATCGTGTTGTTCAAAAACGAAAACTTTTTCAAAGTTATGTAAAAAGAACCCGCGTAAAAAAAATTAAATTCAACGTGATAAAATTAGTTTTATCCTATGTACAGAAAAGTATCCACTGCCCTGCCACAGTCATATGTTGCCGGTTTTAAGAAGTACCCGATTTCTTTTTAACTTCTCAGACATACAGATTTCTTCTCGATGTTCTCCTCAATCGTAAAACCAGTGGTAAATCAGCGCTTGAAACTGCAACCAAAACTTCCATTGGTCTTGACGAGAATCAAATACGGTTGTATGACTATGACATTTGATGGTACTATGACATTTTAAGACGAGCTCTTATCCCCTGAGCTACACTTGAATGAGAGTCCCTGAATAAGAGTGTTATTCATCATCATCATAAACATCATTATTACAAAACTTTATAAGTTAAATAGGTTTTCATTACGTTAAGTCAGTGCAGTTTACCATTTTATATTTGACTGTAGCCAAGAAATGGCTTATATAATAAGTAAAAAACACAATTTTTAGTTTTATTTATGGTGATGTTTTAAAATACGTACAACGTAAATCGTTGACGCAGTTCCATGCGAAGCTGTAAGGTCGAATTTAGGGCAGGGCAACAGAGGTTCTAGCTCCGAGGTCTCCTCAATTGTGGAGGCCCCTTCCTTAGAAATAACAAATACAAAACAAAAATAACAAAGGCAAACATTTCAAATTATATAACGATGATTTGTAACGAACTCTTGGTAATGAGTTGGTCCGGTTCGCTTCATTGATCGTGTTGTTCAAAAACGAAAACTTTTTCAAAGTTATGTAAAAAGAACCCGCGTAAAAAAAATTAAATTCAACGTGATAAAATTAGTTTTATCCTATGTGTAGTATTCATCATTACTGCAGAACTGCATTTATGAAATTTCGAAATCTACTTGAAAGTAAAAAAAATATCTGCATCTATTTTATGGTACCAATCAACATTAATGGGACCAATGATATGAATCAAATATCGCAAATAAACATTATACCGTAAATTGATAAAATACCATGAAATCAATATTATTTTGTTAAAACTAAATTAACTTTAATTATGTATGAATGTAAAGAGTAAAATGTAAATTATATTAATAATCAATTTTGATTCCAGACAATTTACCTTTCTTATGGATACATCGGAATACACACCCGATATAAAAAATAGTAGATATTTCTAGACTTATGTTATTAATGCTGAAAAACTTATTTATTCACGTGTTCCTGTAGCATATTATATATATATTTTGTCTAATATCAATCATCTACGGCCAATAGTCTTTGAGAATTAAAAAAAAAATCTTTGACAAACAGACATAGTACTCAAACACCGAGGTGACTCTAAAAGTGATCGAATTTTGCTAAATATGGCACGTAACAGCATTTAATGATGTTTTTACCTTAAAACCCACGCGAGCTAAGCCGCGGGTAAAAAGCTAGTAATATATAAATTATTGAAAAATGTGAAAAAATGTTTTCGTCTGTTCCAAAAAATTTTTGGGGCATCCAATGCCCCAGGGTATCCTTTAATCTGGCCTTGTACAGCTGATACAATGCATCCTTGTCTCATGAACGGTGTGCTATACCAACTCTGCCTTACTCTTGGGTACTTTTAACAGTAGGTGACCCTTATTTGCGGTCACTTTTTAATCGGCAACCTTGCATAACCGTGCAGGGTAAAATAGCTTTAATTTGATTTATGGTTGAATTAAACACGTTATGAACGTTTAAATAAACCAGAGCAATACATGTTTACGGCTGTTTGCTTAGAAATTGCAGCCGAATCAAAAGTGGCAATCCAAACTTTCTTAGTTCTTGATATATTTTTCCTTAGCACTATTGATAATTTCTTTGATATTATTGAAAATTTTCTAAAAACAAAACGAAATTGTTTACAAAATATTAGTTACCTCAATTGCATTTCCATTTAAAACCAGTGAGCGTAGTAATAACGCGGTGGGATCTCAAACTATTTGTGACAGTGGATTTATGATTATTTATTTTCAGAATTCTACTGTCTTAACAAACTATCTACCCTATTGCGGTTGCATGTGTATATGTGTATGTGCAAAGGTTCTCGAGTGGCAGCCTCGTACCGGCAGGCGAATTCTAGGGCGTTCCTACAAACAAATATATCGTGGATAGATTGCCTAATGAAATACCACAGACATTATATAAACGAGCTTGTAATTATGATGCTTGTGTGAAATACATAATATCATGGCTACCTAAAATTTATTTATGATAATAATTTTAACTACTCTACCGTCCACGGTGACTACAGTCCCTAAAAAAATTATTACCTCACCTGTCCAAGGTGACTACAGTCACCAAACCACATCTTTCGGATGATGAGGAGGTGGAAGCGATGATTAAGGATATCTCTAGAGTCATGCATTTCTATAAAACTCACTATAAAACATTGATGGAAAACTTCGTCGAAAACAAGTACAAAAAAGACAATCAACTGAAGGGTAAAGTTGGCAGACTTCATAAAATGAGGTTTTCTTTACGATGATTTTTCCTTCCATAAGCGGCTTTATAGAACGTGGTTCAGCCCCTTCATTGTGACGACCAGGCGACAACTGCTCAGTGATCGAGAAGGTAAAAACTGGTAGCCATCGACGAATGGTGAGGCTCACTGAACCTTAACTTTAAGTTGGAGAAGTCAAGTCTAATGAAGTTGTAGTGGCACTGTCGTCGCGCCACAAGTACATAAACACCCACGCCTGTCACCCAGAGCGGTAGGCATAGACTACGGACTTCCATTTGGCATGATCCTGACACAACTCTCTTGCCTCCTCCACATCCTCGTCGGTTAAAGGTACTCTTAATTTGGCCCATTTTCAGTATATCGCCAATTTGGTCGCTAAACTTTCGCCTTGGGCGTGCCTTCCCGACTCTGCCGTTCATTTCTGCAAGATAAATTTGCTTTGTTATTCTTTCCTCATTTATTCTTTCTATATTACCAAATAACCAAAGAATTCCCTTCTTAATCCCTGTCACAACATCATCTTGCAAACCACACTCTTCTCTTGTCACACAATTTCTCACCCTGTCATTCAGATTCAGCCCTAACATACTCCTTAATGACCGCATTTTTCCAGCATTTATTCTACTCTCGTGCTTCCTCTGCCACACCCAATTTTCACTACCATACAATAAAATAAGGACTAACACAGCATTGTGAATTGCCATAAGTGCCTTTTTAGACACATTCTGACTTTCCACAATAGAGTGTAGAGCCACATTTACTCTATTACCTGCGTTCAGTCGTCGTTCTCTATCCTTATCATGTCTACCATCCCTGCTAAATACACATCCCAAATACACAAATTCATGTACTTGCCCGACCATAACTTTCGTCTTACTTACGTTCACTTTCATTCCCCTTTCTTTTAATGACCTGTTCATTAATGTGACCATCATTTAAAACTCGGCCGCCGACGACGCAAATATGACTTGATCATCGGCGTACAACAGGCATTTGACGGTTAAGTCAAGCATTCTTAACCCGCATTTTTCAACTTTCAAATTTTCCGAACAACTGTCCATAAATAGGTTGAACAGCCACGGGGAAGATACACAGCCCTGTCTGACACCGTTATGGATGCCAAACCAGTCCGAGTAGGCCCCGTTGATCCTGACACAAGCACTAGAGTCCCTATAAAGAGACTTTAATGCCTGTATCAACCCAGTGCTCAACCCAAATAAGTTCAGTGTTTGCCATAACACATCTCTATACACTCTATCATAAGCCTTTTCCAAGTCCATGAACGCACAATAAAACACAAAAAATAAAAGAAAGCATTATGTTTATTTAAATAATAATTATTTTCGTATTCTTTTGGCAAATCTCTCACATTATTAACAATGCTTTGCATTAGATTTGGTCGGAACAGAATAATAGAAAAAGATATTTTGAAATGAATGCTTTTCTCCCCATTTCTCGAATACTTTTGTATACTTATAAACAAGGCTTTATTCATCACTGATAAGCAGCGTTGTGTTGTGTGTTTACCACAACTCATGCAGAGTGATCAGAGTGATAACCTTTTTGGCATGACCGACGACGAACCATTAACAAAGCTCTTTTTATATTTATGTGATTTTTATACTAATTTGTATATTGCTGCGTACGTCAATGATCTGTGCCGAAATTGTTTTGTTTTTTGCTTGATTTCTTCATGGGTAATGTCCACAGCTATACCGGTAGTAGTTGGAAACACTATGCTCAAAGTTGTAGACAAATAAGTTAACCTAAGACAAATTGTCCACCTAGATAATATCAGCTTCAACTGAGAGGTTAAATGTTGAATAAAACTAGGGTGGATAGTTCTTGGGAGATTACGACAAATCTTCTCGATACGTATTCTTTAAAACTTGAAAACAAGAGAGAGCATTTTGCCACAGATGGCAAATGGGTGTAAGAGGTGGTCTTTCATATATACATACATAAACCCTCAGGCCTGTAACCCAGATGGGTAGATAGAGACTACATTTTTCAGGCTCTCGCCTCCTTTACATCCATATACATACGCATACATGTTCGTCGTTTTAGAGTACTCGTAATCTGGTCCACCTTCAATATATCACCAATTTGTTCAATAAACTTTTATCTAGGGCATCTCTTCCCAACTTTGCCATTCACTTCTGCAACATAGA